>PVLA01000748.1:11445-352490 GCA_004027455.1 Hydrochoerus hydrochaeris
CCTCCCTCCCTCCCTCCCTTCTTTTTTCTTTCTTTCTTTCTTTCTTTCTTTCTTTCTTTCTTTCTTTCTTTCTTTCTTTTCTTTCTTTCTTTCTTCCTTTCTTTCTCCCTCTCTCTCTCTTTCTCTCTTTCCTTCTTTTTGAGTTTTTGAGGCAGAGTCTCACTGTGCAGCCCAGGCCTCAAACTTGATGTGATCCTTCTGCCTCAGCCTCTTCAGTGTGGGATTACAGGCATATGGCACTATACCTGTGCCTGGCTTTTGGGTATTTGTTTATGGATATATTTACCCAGGACTTTGTATACGATGCTCCAGCCCCAGCCCTCAGGCCAGCGATCTGAAGGTCTCATCCAGCCCAAGTCATGGGCATTTGAGCCAAGTCCCATCCGGCCCTGTGCTTCCCACATCCTCTCCCTGGGGACCCACAAGAAGAAAGGCAGCAACCCTGGAAAGTACAGGACAGGAAGGAGGAGGTGGGCAACGATTCCTGCTTAAGCATTTGGGCCATTAGTAGGAGAGGTCAAGTCACAGATGTGCTTTTAGCCACGTTCTGGGTTCTCTCTGTGCTGGGCTTGGAACGCTGTGATGCCGCCATCCTGTAGATGTGGGTACATTCTTCCTTTCTCTTGTAGGGACAGCATCCTTTCTTCCAAGGACCTTTCAGACATCCTTAGAGGACAGTCTCTGGGGCAGGTGGCCCTGGGTTGGGTCTGGGTGCGCAGTGCAGCCCCGTTTCCTGTCCTTGCTGTAGCGCGGGGTTGGATGCGGCTCCTGGAGGGGCGTCTTCGGGATTAGCACTGGAGACCTCCAACTGTGTCAGATGCCCTGCCTGAGTTCTCCTGTGGAAACCCACAAGGTGCCCCCAGAAGGACTGCAGGGACCTGGACAGTGAGGAACACCCAGAGTACCACGGTGCTTCCGGAGGATGTGAATCTGGATCTGGAGCAGGTCTGGTTCCGCCTGGCCTGTGAGGGCAGAGATTTAAAGATGCTCAGATTCTGAGGAAGCTGTCTTTACGCAGGCTCCTGCTGAGCAGCCAGCAGCCTGACTCCAGGTGCTCCGTGGCTCTGCAGACCTCCGCTGCCCCTGCACCCTGAGGCCAGGGTGGAAGCTGTGGGGGCCATGGAGGCAGCTGGAGAGGGGAGCTGAGTGGGCTGGTCTATCTTTCTCCCCAGCTGGGCTTCTTTGTAGTTGGATGCTGGTCTAGGGTTGTCCTCCTACTGCCCAGCAGCATGAAGGCCAACAGGGCCTTTGGCTGGGGCTTCTGCTCACACTGGGGTCCATGCTGGCTTCTGAATGTGCCACGAGGCTCCTTCAGAGCACTCCGTAGCTGGGGTCGCAGAGAGGGCACCCCACAGGGCTGGGCAGAGTTGTGCTACATTTTGTGACCAGGCTGGGAAGTCACTTTGCCCCTCTCCTGCCTGTAACGGCACCCATACTCAGGGTAGAAGGCAGCCTTACCTCCTTGGTGGGCGGGTCTGCACACGGGAAGATAGGGTCCTTCTGTGGCTCAAGGGACAATGGTCAACTGCCACCCAGGGAGCTGGCAGACCCTTCCAGATGCTGCCTGCCTTGTGCCAGGTGACAATGGACTGAAACCTCTATAAACTGTGAGCCCAAATAAACCTCCTTTAAGTGTGGATGTCACCTATCGGTTCCAGTGACAAGAAAGTGACAAAGACAGGGTTAGAGACACAGTTCTCAAAAACTAGAATCACAGGGGTGAAGAAAATAGCAACAGAATAGAAATGTGAGTCATAGATTAACTTAAACTAGTTTAACCTAAGGTTACAAAGCTCTGCTAGGCCCTGATCCATCTGGAAGAAGCCTTACAAATGCATGTGTGTTTGAGGTAATGAATGTGGGACCTTAGTCTCAGTGGAATGCTGCTGGGCCAGCACAAGAGGCTTTGCTAAGAGGTGTCCAAAAGAACAGTAAACACAAAAGCCAGATACAGCCAGAGTGGCCCCCTCGGGGTGAACAATTAAGTTCTCAATTACCTGAACTTTACCCCTCCTGTATCCCTGGCTGCTGCTCTTTAAGAGAAGACTCTAATAAAAATCCAGAGAAAATTGTAAAGGAGGCTTCAGTCCAAGAGGCTAGTGCTGCTCCCTCCCAGAGTTGTCTCTCTTGTTTTATCGGCCACATCTTATTTTCAGGACGGTCTCCGCATAGGAACCAATGTAGAACACAGGAGAATGTCTTAAAGATTTTATTTACAAATAGTCCTTGCTTGACCTACCTGTTTAGGATGGCTGGGAATTCTGACCTGCATCCTAGCTGACCATACGGGAAGGGGAGCGGCAGGGGCCTCACGGCGGCTTCGGCTGTGCGGTACTGTAAGGTTTGCCGATCGTACTGCCCAGGACGGTACTGTAGTTTTATGTTCCTTTATATATTTACAGTACTGCATGTAAGAGCTATGCAAATAAAAAGCAAAGTCACCAAGCTGGAGTTTCCTCTATTTCTTTGTTCTGAATATTGTAATGTGCACACTGTACAAGTCCTCATGCAGCAACCAAATCACTTACTGACCTTGTCATGGGAACAGAACCGGTGGTTAAGTGAGGAGTCTGTGACACACTGTGAACTGTAGAACCCAAACTGTTTTCACACCACAGAATAAAGCCTTACTTAGCAGGGCTGTCCCTACTTCAGGACTGTTTATTCACAATTCCTGCTCCAGTTGACTCATTGCCTGGGATAGCTGTGTCTGAATAATCACATTTTTCTCTGAATAATCACATTTATTGTCTAATGCATTCCTGTATATTTTGGAGTTTACTTCTGGACTCAATTATTTTTATCTACCTTTGTATCCTACCAAGATAGCACCCCAGTCCGTGAGCTCAGGAGCTGGGCAGAGTGGCTGTAAAGCCAGAAGCACCCTAGGCATGGTCTACTTTGAACTCTAAGCTTCCATTTCCTGCTCTGTAAGCTGGGAATAAATCTGCATATACCCTTCATTTGGTTAACTAAGTGACTTAGTGACTTAATGGTGTTGTGCGAAGTTGTTCAGCATGATTTCCAAAATCTGGGAAGGCTGGGTCCTCTGAGCTGGAGACTGGGGTGAAGGATATTGATTTGGAGTGACCCTGAGGCCAAGAGCTGTGGAGGGGGTGAACAGACACTTGGCAGGGACCTTGGGCCACATGGCAGGGATCTTCGGCTCACATGGCTCTTCTCTAACCACAGGACGAGGCTTGTGTGGAGACCGCCATGGAGCCAGGCACATGGGCAGTGGCAGTCAGGGCTTGTTAGCGAGGTCCTGGGGTGGGGAGGTGGGGTCAGTGGGAGCACTTGCCTAGCACCCCAACACTGCAGCAGTCCTAACAATTCAAACCGAGGGAAGCTGGCTGCATAGCTGGTGTGCACCATTGCCTCTCGTTCCTAAGCGTGATTTTTTTCCTCACCTAATTTCCAACCCCTGGGGGAAAGCAGCTCAATGCGGCTTCCTGCAGGAAGGCTCCTCACCAGGGCCCTGGCCCAGTCACGCTTCAACGCTTCACGCCTCAGAGTGGCGCAGGGTCCACGGGAGAGGATCTGGGCTAGACCTGGATGTGCCTGCAGCTTTCATCTTGGGTTAAAACACTTTTCCTTTGATTTTTTTTTTGTTGTTGTTGTTTATTTCTAGATCAAAAAATCAAGTCTAAAGGGGGACATGACTGTGTGAGCAGGCTGTGGAGGATCCACCGAGAAGACGGCATCTCAGAGAAGTGTTTTGCAGAGATCAAACATGAGGTCCACCATTTGCTTTTCCTTTTATTATAAAAGTAAAATAAAAAATAGCATTTATAAATCCAACATTTTTCCTTTAAAGTATTTGGTCTAAAAAACATATTTACAATACCAAAATGCAGAAAAAGGTGTGGGGGATACCACTTTCAGCCCTGATTGGAACCATGTTTAAATATTGCTAAGTGCGTGCTTTGCGAATCACAGCGATGGCACGTTGGGGAACGCGCAGCCCGCCTTTACTGCACACCAAGCGACTCATGTAAAGATGCCTCCTTCCTTAGTATCCGAGTGCACCAACTGTGTGTGGACGGCTAGAAGGATACCCGGAGGCCACGGAAGGGGCTTGGAGACACAGCAGAGCGACAGCAGCAGCAGCAGCAGCAGCAGCAGCAGCAGCAGCAGCAGCAGCAGCAGCGATGGAGCAGAAAGCAGCTGTGACCTGGTGGTAGCAGTGACACTGACGCACCCCTCGCCCAGGAACGCTGTCGGCTCCTTGAGGGCCGTGCCTGCCAGGTGCTTCCTGCCCGGATGGGACCTAGCCCGGACTCAGCGAAGGCCCCAGGACGGCCACACTCAGAGGCCCGGTGGCCCGATGGCTCCGGGCCGCCTCTCTGCTGAGCACCTCTGGACACCCGGTCTTCCATTTCCCGGGCAAGGTGCTGAGCTTCTGGGCTTTGGCTGCACGCCGTGGCCATCATGGCAGCTAGATCTTGCCTTCTATGGGTCCTTGCTGCCCAAAGTCGGGGGGCCCTTTGTTAAGTGTTAGCAAGGGGCCGCCGCCTGTCAGGGACTCCGTGAAGCTGAGCTTTCGGAAGGAGGTCTCCACGCCACTGTCACAGATGCTGTCCTGGTCTCGAAGTTCATCTGTGGGGAGAGGGCAAGGATTCAGGGAACTAGGCCTCTGGTGTGGCTCTGGCAGGGAGGCTGGGCACCATGTGTGGGACTCGTCATCCACCCTGTCCCTCTGCCAGTGCCGACTGCCAGCGTTGTCCACATTGGCACTGGGCAGGATGTGCTGGGACAATAATATCCAAAAAGACCCTTTTTGGCCTCCTGTTTTCACCTCTCTTTCTCTCTCTCTGACAATGCCACCACCTGTGTACCAGACATAGCCTGAATTCTTGCTCAGCACCAGTTGTGTGTCCCCCCACCGGGGACGTGGGTGAACATACACAAATACATTGGAAGCAGGAGATGCTAAGGTGGAAGCCACTCTGGTCTCCTGTGCTATCAAACAGCACCTTGATGACATTCAAGAAAATAAGATGGGCCGGGGATTTAGCTCAACACCATAAGCTCCTGCCTGGCAAATGTGAGGTCTCGAGTTTGATTCCCAGTACAGAAAAAAAAAAGAGAGATGGCTCTGATAAAAATGAGTCTGCACAGGAAACTGATATTGCCTTCTCGTTATTGCAAATTATCCTTAGGAATCTGACCAATGGGAATTATTTCCTATATAGAAAGGGAAGCCAGGAAAACAGCAGTCTAAAGCTGACCCATCTGGAGTCAATGAGAGGCTGATCTATCACATCCCAGTATGGGGGATTCAGATTTTAGCAACAGTGCCATGCCTGTTGTCTTAGCGTGGATTTGTTCAACCAACAGTCTTAATGTAGCTTCTCCTTTGTGCTGCAAGGTATTCTGAGAGTATTACACATTAAAGGCTTAGTGTTTGCATGTTTGCTTTCCAGAGCTGTCAGCATTCACCTTTTTCTTTGAGAGTTTGCACTCCAAGAGCACCAGGCCACGAGACCAAGCCCCAAGTCGATTCCTGGAGACACACCTCCCCTTCCTGCAAGAGCAGGGTGACACCATGCTCCTCCCCCAGAGGCTTCCCTGACAAGATGGTCTTGAAAAGGTCAACAGGGAGCCAGGCAGGTCAAGAGCTTCCCAGGGCTGTGTGACACTAGTGACCCTGGGAGTGCACGAGGGTGACATTTAAAGGGCGGCTTTCCCCAACCCTCACATGGTGCTGGGCTCCTACGTGTGGGACAGGGAGCTACATATGGAGGGGACATGATGGGCCACATCAGCTCACTAACTTGGAAAAAGAATAACACCACTGGGTGTGGTTTACATGTCTCTCAATCCTAGGACTCTGGGAAGCTGAGGCAGGAGGATGTTGAATTTAAGCCTTGCTTGGGCAATTCAGTGAGAGCCTGTCTCAAAATAACCCAGTGTGAGGGCCCTGGGCTCAATCCCAGCACCACACACACACACACACACACACAGTCACACCATTGTGCAGAATGGACTGAGGGAAGAGACCGAGTAGGAGGGGTTCAGGGAAGGAGGGTGGTCCAGGTGGGATTGTTGTGGGGAGGGGAACCTGGAGGAGGATGAAGTACCACACTGGGTGGGTGGTGAGACGACCTGGTCCTGGAAGACACACAGGAAATACAGTGTGGACTGAAGATCCCTAAAAAGGCTCCTGCGCTCCCCAGAGAGGCCGTGGAAAGTGACAACCATGGGGCATTGACCTCATTCATGGGCAAATTCAGGACAAGTTCACAGATGAAGGGGCAACCAAGAGGGGTCTTAAGGTGGGGACCTGGAAGGGTGACCTCTTGTTGCTACTTCCCCTCTCTTCCACCATGATGGTTCCACCTCTGAGCTGACTGGCCATGGACTGAGCCCTCTGAAACCCTGAGCCAATATAAACCTCACCTCCTTTCAGTGTGTTTTCCCATTTTATGTGGATACAAGGTGGGGGGTGGATTCCCAGAGTCTGTACTGACCCTGAGGACAGCCCTGCTTCTCACAGATGTAGCCAGCATTGAATTTGAGCTCAGTGCAGGGAGGTGAGTTGGGCTCAGACTTGACTCGGGAGGCTGCAGCTGTAAAAGGCAAGTGTGAGGAGTGGTGTGGTATGAAAGGAATGTATGGGGCCAGTGTGGAGTGGGGGCCAGAGTGATTCCCATGCCGAGAAAGGAACCCTGGTGTGTGTGAAGGAGGCAGGGCTGGGGGCCTGGCCAACAAGCCCAGTAAAGGCCAGAAGTGAGAAGGCCCTGGAACACTCTCCTGAGAGGTGAGGAGGCTCTAGAATGCTCTCCTGAGAGGTGAGGAGGCTCTAGAATGTTCTCCTGAGGAGTGAGTGAGGCTCTAGAATGCTCTCCTGAAAAGTGAGTGAGGCTCTAGAATGCTCTCCTGAGAGGTAAGGAGGCTCTAGAACACTCCTGACAGGTGAGGAGGCTCTGGAGTGCTCTCTTGAGAGGTGAGGAGGCTCTGGAGTGCTCTCCTGAGGAGTGAGGCTCTAGAAGGCTCTCCTGAGAAGTGAGAAGGCCCTAGAACACTCTCCTGAGATGAGGTCACTCTAGAATGCTCTCCTGAAAGGTGAGGGGGCTCTGGAGTGTTTTCCTGAGAGATGAGGTCACTCTAGAATGCTCTCCTGAAAGGTGAGGGGGCTCTGGAGTGCTCTCCTGAGAGGTGAGGAGGCTCTGGAGTGCTCTCCTGAGAGGTGAGGAGGCTCTGGAGTGTTTTCCTGAGAGGTGAGGAGGCTCTGGAGTGCTCTCCTGAGAGGTGAGGAGGCTCTGGAGTGTTTTCCTGAGAGGTGAGGAGGCTTTGGAGTGCTCTTTGAGAAGTTCTGCTGTGTAGATGAACAGAGACACACTGTAGCTAACGTGGATGTAGGGCTAAGGCGGGTGTGAATTATTTTTGTTTCCATTTTTGTCTTCAATGTTAGGGATTGAACCCAGAGCCTTCACACTCAGCTCCATCCCCAACCCTTTTTAAGTTTTCATTTTGACATAGGGTTTCATTAAGATGCTAAATTTACCAGGCTTGGCTTGAACTTGTGATCCTCCTGCCTCAGCCCCCAAGAATGCTGGGCTTATAGGTGTGTACTGCCACACCTGGCTATTTTGCTTTACAGATTCGGAAACTGGTCAGGTGCTGGGTTAACCATCAGGGCGGGGAGGGATGGAGGAGCCCGGGTGGCAGAGATGAGACTGCAGCTGTGTCGTTTCTGAGGGTGGAGCGGTGAGGGCACAGGATGAGGACCAGGGAAGGGTGCAGGAGCGCAGGACTGTTAGAGCGCAGAGGCCCGGAGGAGACGCAGGATCTGGGCAGTGGCTGGAACCAGTCCTGGAGGGACGCGTGCTGGTAGGGACTGGGGGTGGGCAGGTCCGTGTCCCCAGCACAGAGAGGACCCTGAGGAGGATGGTCCCTGGGGTAACCAGGGATGCGGCTCTGGTCTGGCATGGTCCCCAGCCCTTTGCTGTGCCCTCTCTGAGTCCCTCTGCTTCAGTGAGAGTGGGTTTCCCTTATCCTGTGGGACCCTGCTGGATGTGGCACTGATGGGAACCCAGGTAGCTCCCCTGTCCATGTCAGTGTCTCCTGTGAGCAAGGGCGTGGTGAGGGGCAGAGGGTGACAGTGGGGACTTCCCTGCCGTTTGTACTTCCTGAGACCCAAAACCCCACACCAGTAGGGAGTGGGAACACCCTGCAGCACCTGGCATCCCCTTACCGATCTGTGGTGACAGGGACAGGGGCAGCGGGAGGGCCTGCGTGGTACCCTTCACAGGGCCGGGGGTCCCTGAGCCGCAGCAGGCCGCTTGGATCACTTCAATGGCTTCCGTGTAGCCCATCTGCGCTAAGGCCTCCAGCAGCTCCTTGACGGTGCCCCCTGAGACCTGGAGGGAGAGGAAGCGCCGTCTAGAGCGCGGCCCCGGTCCCTCCCTGGGACCGTCTTGTGCACACAGCAGCCAGGCAGGATGGCGAGGGTCACAGAGGGTGACGGGGACACAGTCTTCCTATCCAGATTCCTGCCTCGGCTCCCCAAAATGGGAATCACAGAGAAGTGGTTCATCATAAGGGGAGAGAGAGGAGAGAGAAGAGTGGAGAGACAGGGAAGGGGGGAGACAGAGAGGGAGGAGAGGAAGTAGAGACAGAGATGGAAGGGGAGGAGAGGAGAGGAGAAGAGGGAGAAAGAAGTCCGAGAGAGATGGGGTGAGACAGGGTGAGAGGCAGAGCGAGTGAGTGAGCTGAGATGGGGAGAGAGAGGGAGAGAGGGAGGGTACCCAGGGCGAGGTGCCCACCACATATCTGCGCAAGCTAAAGCTCTGGAATCCACTGGGACAACAGAAAACAGTGGCATTTTCAACAGAAAATAACTCGCCCTGTGTTTTCCACCTTTATTTTCAGATGTGGGAACCACAAGGTGGTGGCTCCCCTGGGACTCACTCCAGGGTGAGTCCTCATCCCTAGCCATGGCCTCAGGGACCTCTACCATGCTTGCTTAGGGGCCCTGCCTGGTGACAGCCCTGGGGTCTCATGGGTGGCATCCTTATGCGTATTTGGAAACGGTTGTCTTGACATCCAGAGATCAGTGGACAACATGAGTCCACTCCTTGTCCCCCCCTGCCTGGGCAGGGAGCGGTTTTCTTCCCACCATCAGGGAGGGGACAGTGTCCTGGCCATGAGGTGAGCGCAGGGGCCTGGCTGGGTGGTTCGGCGGCAGGGAACACACTACCTCATAGTTATCCATGAGTGTCTTGGCTGGTGCAGGGCTCAGCCGGAAGGCGTGGTTCAGGATACCCAGGCCCAGCTTCTGTGCCAGCGTCGCCCAGTTTCTGTCCGGGTCGGGCATTTCCAGCAGCTTGTAGAGCTGCAGCTTGGCCTCCTCACTCAGCTGCTTCATGTCCCCTGAGGAGACAAGGAGGAACACTGGTTCCGACCCCCACTGCTGCAGAGCAGGCGACCCCTCCTTCCTCCAGGGCCACGCCCTGCCTTGCACGACATGCCGCCCGCACCACGCACCTTGAGCCAGCGGGTCTTCGGCCACGACCTCAGGCTCGTATGGCTTCCCATTTAGGATGTCGAACACCTGTTGGGTGGAGAAACATCCCGCAGACCTCAGGATAGGAGCTGTCCAGCTCTGGGTCTTTCTGGTGTCTCTTAGGTCCCCATGGCTGGGTCACGGAGGGGACAGGCAGGTCAAGGGGGAGTCCTGTGGTCTGGGCCACCAGCAGGCTCCACATGTGGCATCGAGCTTACCCCAAGGGCACTGAGCCTGTGTGCGGGAGCCCAGTGTGCGGCCACCTGCCCCTTTAAGACTCAGCAACGGCCTCTCCATCCTGGCCCCAGTTCAGTGTCCCTGAGGGAAGGCTTTAGTCCCTCTCCCCATTATTTAAAGACCCCCGAGGCTCCTCCTGGTCCTGTGTGCCGTGTCCCTGCTCACAGTTACAGCTGCCCCCCCCCCGCCCCCGGGAATGGGATGCACAGCACGGAGCCGCTGTGTGAGCTTCACACCCAGTCCTGGCCTCTCTGTTTTCCACTGTGCTTTGGAGCCGGCTGATGCCCAGCCTCGGCCCGCCCAGGGCTCACCTGCCAGCTGGCTGCCATGTCCAGTGGCGTCGTCCCTGGCACCACACCTTCATCCTCGCCGGCCCTTTCCCGGGACTCGTCCCAGTCGTACAGGGGCTCGAAGTTCTCCACCAAGGGGTCTGCCCCTGCGAAGCCAGGGACAGCGTCAGGGACCCCATTCCCTCACTCCCAACCAGCAGCAGCAGCCAGATGCCCCAAGGTAAATCACATCGGTCACTAGAGGTGACTGCTCGGGCTGTTGCTAGTGTCCATGACATTTCCACAGAACACCCACAGGCTTCCTCCTAAATTCGGATTTAGCTTGGCTTTAGAGGTGTCTCTGGATACTGCAGAGCGTCCAGGACACTCTGAAAGCAAGGCTTTAAGTACTCTGACCTTAATCATGCACCTGAGGACCAGGGAGGGGACAGTAGCTGGCAGAGACGAGGGAGGCCTTGGAGTCAGGGTCCCTGTGCAGCTGCGCCCTGTAACGGCTGCATCTCCCTCTTCCCTGCTCACTTTGTGTCCCATGACAGCACTGTCCATCCTCTCCTGGGGACACAGGATGAGCCCGTGCGGTGGGAGAATGTGTGGCAACTGAAACACAGGGATGAATCTGGGGAGCTGCAGTCTGTTCTTCAGCTTTTGGCAAGAAACCAGCAGACCTGACGTGGACACCAGGGCGAGTGGCCACTCAGAGACTGTGGCAGCGCAGGGTCGTGCCTGGGTGACGGGGTGGACCAACACATCTTGTGAGGATGAGAGGGCCATGCTGCCTCTGCTACTGGTGTGTTCTCTCCATGACGCTGAGCTCAGGGCAGGGCCTTGTATTTGTGTCCCTGTTTATGTTGGAGAGACTGCTGCCTGCTGCTTTTTTGAGATTCTCAGAATTCAAGGGAGAGCCTTTGGTTCTTGTGGTTTGTTGAGACAGGGTCTTGCTATGTAGCTCAAGCTGGCCTCAAACTCGTGACAATTTTCCTGCCTCTGCCGTGAGTGCTCTGGTTTTCAGGCGTGCGGTACCATGACCAACAAGGGAACGCCTGCCTTCACGGAGGGGTTCAGGCTTCTGGGCTGAGTACGTTTCTTCAGAGTGACCAGCGACTTCCACTATGGGTCAGGCATGCTGAGACCTCGACCTCCCAGCCAAGAAAAGTTGAATTTGACAGAGGAGAGAGAAAAAGTCTGCTGCTGACCCAGAATCTAATTTTACAGGTCAGCAAAAACAGGGTCCCCTTGAGGGAAAAGCTCCTGTGTGTGTGAGACGGTGCCATGCTCTGCTCTGATTTCTTGGATTTATGAAGCATTCACCTTCTGAAAACTTCAAAGCAAAATCAGTAGGCCAGGCATGTGAGGACGGCGTGGAGGTTCTCCACACCCAAAGTCACAGTGACTTTCAGAGGTGAGCAGAGTGACCTTCCACACCCAAAGGACAGAGACTGACTTGCAGATACCCGCGTCCCTGAGCGTGGTGGGAGATGCAGGGGAGACCACTGGAGGCTCCGGCACACAGGTGGGAGGTACAGCGATGGCAGGACCAAGCTTGGCGACTCATCCTCACGCTATCTGCTCCCCTGGGAGACTGTGACACAGGTGGAGACCCGCACCACTCAGAACTGAGCTCTGCTGGAAGAATTTCCTCTGGGAGTCGAGCTGAGCAGCACAAACCCAAAGCAAACTGGAGAATCAGTGAATGGGGCCATGGTGGTGGAGTGGGATTGTGAGTTCGGGCAGGCCACTTGATGGTCACACCCAAGCCATCAGTACCCACTGCTCTCCCATGGCCTGATTGCCCTGGGAGCTGCACTGTCCAGAGACCCCAGCCCCTTACCTGCAGCCTTGAGCAGTGCAGCCAGCCTGGTGGAGCCTCGCCCAGCTGCGATATGCAGCGGTGTGGTCCCGTCATAGGTGGTACTGTCCACATGGGCTTCACCCTAGACCCGCCACACGAAAGATCAGCAGGGCGCTTGCCCTGTCCCCTCCTCCCGTCTGCATAACCCCAGCTCCTGGGCTGCAGGCGCCTCAGGGACAGTGGCTGGGCGGGGAAGGGGATGCATGAGCTGTGGCCCAAAGCCCAAAGCCGAAGTATTAAACCCAGCTGAAGCTACCAGCCCGGATTTGCTCCAGCGCCTATGTGGCTGAACTGCTCACCTCGAGCAGCAGGCAGCCTGCCAGGGACACACTGTCCTGCTCTACTGCCAGGTGCAGCGCCGTGCGCCCTGACTTCTGTTCCTGGGCATTGACGTCAGCGCCTGCAGCTACCAGCAGCAGCAGGCAGGAAAGGCTGTTGCTTGTCACGGCGATGTGGATGGCGTTGAGACCTGCAACCGAGCACGGGGTGTCGTAAACGGGGCTCCACTTTCCTCCCCAACTAACCATCCCAAACCATGGTGAAGGGAAAGTGCTATGGCAAGAAACAGGACACAGCCAACTCCAGGTGACCAAGAAGACAACACAGTGGCCATTGCTGAGCTGTGGCTCACAAAGTAGAGGAGGCTGCACTGGCGTGGCCTCCTACCTTCCCCGTTGGGCTGGTCCATCAGCAGGGCCGCCTTCTGGTGCTTGAGCAGGACGCTGAGGATTTTGTCCTGCCCCTCCTTGGCGGCAAGGTGTAGTGCAGAGTTGCCCAGGCGGTCCAGCAGGCTCAGGTCCGCTCCAGCCCGCAGCAGGTCCTCCACCACGTCCTCCTGCTTCGTGATCACCGCCAAGTGCAAGGGCGTCTGCACGGACGGAGAAGGGCGGGAGAATTGGTGCTGTGTGTGGTTGGGCCACTCTGGCTGCAGCCCCGCTGCTGGGTCATGTCCTGTCCCCAGGGTCCCCGAGTTCTGCAAAGGGGTTCCTGCTTCTTCCCATTGGCTGCTGAAGTGTTGGACAGGACCGACATATAGGCTGTCAATCATTAGGCCCACCAGGGTGACTTCTGCCTGCCTTGGTTTCTATTGAGCACAGACTATTGATCTATCTATCTTTCTCTCTCTTTCTCTCTTTCTTTCTTTCTTTCTTTCTTTCTTTCTTTCTTTCTTTCTTTCTTTCTTTCTTTCTTTCTTTCCTTCCTTCCTTCCTTCCTTCCTTCCTTCTTTCTTTCTTTCTTTCTTTCTTTCTTTCTTTCTTTCTTTCTTTCTTGTCAAGATAAAATTTATTGATTTATTTGAAGTCTTTATCAAATTACTTACCATGCACACAGATTGACAGCCAGCCTAACAGACCAAAAACCATAAAACAATTACACTACAGCGAGGTTCACTTCTAGGTACATTGGCTATGGTAATTTTTAAATCATCTAGTGCTAACTTGAGTTTTCCTGGGTTTCTAGTAGGAATCTATCTTTGGCTGATTCACGTTAGCAAATTAAATCAAGGATATGGTTTGATGAAAGAATTTAAGTAAACTGCTCAACAGAAACCAGCATTCATAAAGTTCACAAAGGTGCCAGCATTCTCTACTAACACAGAAAATGGGCTTGCTAAATTAAAATACTGTTCCAGAGAGCAGCGTCAGGAGACCAGTCACTATAACCCCCTATTATGAGGTAGTGAGCTTGATTCCCAGCACCAAAAAAAAAAAAAAAAAGAAAAGAAAAAAAAGAAAGAAAAAAAACAAACAAACACAACCATGAAGGTATCTTTCGAGGAATGGAGGTTACTGAGAAAGGACAGCAATGTTTTTGTGCAAATCAGTCTGCTTCCCAGGAGCCTAGCTCTGCAGTGCAGCCCATCCACTGCCCATCTGCCCCAAGTCCCTTTCCTGAGCAGTGGCTGCCTGAAGCAGCAGTGGCCACCAGTGTCTGAGAGGGTGGACGATGCCCAGCTGCCTAAATCTCAGCGACAGAGATTATTAACACAGCCCCTTCCCTGCCCCCAGTAACTTATTTATCCCTCCCTGGGACTACAGCTGAGGCTTGGAAGGAATCATATCCTCAGAACTTTTGGTGATGCCGCCAAGAGTTTTCCTCCTAAAAACAAAGCTGTCATTAAAGCCTGTTTGCTGATCTGTGTTTTCTGAAGTGCTATGGGAGATGGGACATGGAGAGTAAATTAGACTATAAAAAAGAACAAAAGTTATAAGATGCTATGCTGCTCAGAAATCAGGAATTATCTCTGGCTCTAGTACTGTTTTATTCACATCATACACAAATCCCTTACAAGAGTAAGAGTTTTGTTCTTTTTCTCTTGTAACGCCACCAAGGCTTTCTACGCATCTAGATGGCTAGTGTTGAGCCCTAGGGCTGCCCCAGAAGGTGACACGGGTGGGCTTGAGCACCGTGGGCACCAGCCCTGGCAGACCTGCAGAGCCAGTGTGGGACGTTACTGCATGGAACCCCGAGACAGCTTCTAACATGAACCCAGGGCGGGGAACTGGGCACTGCTGTTCTCTGCAGGGCTGAACACCAAGGTCAGGAGGCAGAGGCAGGCCAAGTGTCGGGTACTGGGAGTCCAGTCCACACACGGGTGTATTTACCCATGGAAATGCCGCCTCTGCGGACACAGGAATTCTACGTTTGCACAGGGGAAAGGTGCTGCAAGGAGAGGCACTCTGACTTCCCCATATGTAGCCGTTTGCACTTTTTTTAAAGCCACAGATGTCGGTATATTTATAGTCATTAAAAACATGAAAGAAAAACACAGGCATCAAAACCACCCGACCATGTTTGGTGGGAGCATCTCACAGAACAGTTCAAATCAAACACTGTGGGTGGGTGGGTGTCCAGGATGGGAGGAGGAGGGGACAGGGAGAATGGTTTAGAGAGAGGATTTTCAAAAGCCCTTCGCTGTGCCCATGGGCTATTCTGAGCGTCTCTAGGGTGGGTGGGAGCGGGATTTGATTGTGACAGATGGCCACAGAAATGTGCTAAGATTAGTGCAGAGTATTTGGGGAGGATGCTTAAGATAATTGCCAAATAATCCACATGACTTAGAGAACTGTAGGCTCTTAAGTAAGAGTGATACCATAAGACACCACCCCTCCTTTTTTTCTGGTACGGAGAATCGAACTCAGGACAGCTTCTAACACGTGGGTGGCACTCTGAGTGCCAGGTAGATGCTTGTGCCACTGTGCTATACCCCTGGCCCAGGACACCCTTTAAAACAGAGGGGGTCCTAGTGGTTTCTAGTTCTCAAGTCAAAGCTGTCACAGGGTATATGTGCATGTACATACGTGTATGAGTGGGTACACAGACACATGCGTGTCTGAGAAGGCATCGTAGGGAATCCAGAGTCCTTTCCAGGTACCAGAGAGATGTGGGTTGGGAATAAAGGAGCTGTGTTCTGCCTAAGGTCCTCAGATCAGAAGGCTTCAGTGGCCACAACAGGGGTTTGGCTTTCACTCTAGCACCCTGGAGTCTCCATACATCTAACACAAAGATGCAGAGAGGACTTCTGTCCACACTTCATGCCATGGAGGTGTGTCCTGCAGGTTCTGTTTACACACAGAGAAGCCAGCACTTCCTTGACTGGGACCTTGGGCCATGCAGGTGGGTGGTCTTCAGAAGGAGGTCTGAGAAGCCACGAGTCCTGGTCCCAGTTTTATTCATTAACTTGTGTTTTAAAATAGTCTAAGAAACTGAGCGAATCAAACTTTATGAACCAAGTGACTTCCCAGATACCATCAGCCCTCACATGGCATGAAAGTAGAAAGAGAATCCCTTAACTGTAAATATAAAATCAGGCTTCATCCCAGTGACTTTGTGAGTCAGTGAAAAGTCCCCAGCCTCATTTTCCCTTGCTGTGAAGCAAACAGCCGGAAAAGCTGACTGGTGTCTGGTCTTCAGTGGGAGAGTGACCGCCCTACCAGGGAACGCCTATGCCCAGAGAAATCCACTGAGAGCCGCACAGCCACACTGTGGGCTTTTAAGGCACATTTTAAAACATGGAGAGAAAAATAAGGAAGGTAATTATTTCCTTTAAAGCTAAAATAAATTTAATTTTCTTTAATTAAAATTTACTCTTTCAAGCAAGAAAAAAAAAATGATTCACATCTTTTCTTAAATATTGAGAAAGGGGTGGGCTGGGCATGCAGTGAGATGCCAGAATCTGCGAGGCCCTGGGTTCCCTCCCCAGCACCCCAAAACACAGAAAAAACTGAAAAGTGAGAGCTGACACTGATGTATTTATGAGATGAATAACAATGTGCAACTGGCCATACTTCTGGAGAGACATGAGCACCCAAACAAGGTCCCAACACCCCAGCCACCCCAGGCCATAGGAGACAGCTAAGTGAGATGGCAGAGACGGTCAGAAGTTCTAAGGACCGGGGACTCATGCAGAACGCACTGCACCCTGGCTTTGGTTCCGCCAAGCAGTTTCAGCCTCTGCCTCACCCCCAAATCCTGCACAAGCAGACAGACAGTCCCTGCTGACTCCTCTCTGCACTGTCTACACAGCTTGTGTGCATTTCTGTCTCAGCCTGACCTGGCTCAAGCTCTGGTCCCCAGCTCTCCTCACCTGGAGCTCTCTGTTGTGGAAAGACACCTTCCCTCTCCTGGTTCTGATTTTATCCCTTATCTGACAGATACTGGATGTGGGGGGTGGCAAAGTACATTTCAGGAAACCTCAAAATTCTGATAAAGGATGGGCTTCTCAAATTTATTTTGTCAACTTTATTTTTCTCGACAGATGTGATATTTTAATTCTAGGTTCTCTCTCTAAAATACAACTTCAGAACACTGAATTTCAGTGACAGGTGACTTACTATACCCACAGATCAAGAGTTCCCATCACATAACGCTCCCACCCAGCAGCCTTTTGGATGCTGCCGACGAAGAGACCTGGTTGTTTTTGCTGTTGACGCTGCCGACACCACAGCAGACACACCAGAACTGCCCCATGAGTCTATGGGTTTTCCTCCTTGCGATTTCTGCTTACCTGGTAGAGGTCATTTCTCATGTTGATGATGTCCTCGGAAATCAGACCTGAGGTCACCTGCAACAGGTCCCTCACAAGCTGGGCGTGGAGGTGGATGACAGCAAGGTGTAAGACGCTGGAATGCAAGCAGCACGGAGAACTCAGTGAGGTGTTCACAGACCAAGAAAGACATTCTCAAGAACTGACCAGACTGGGACTGAGCCTGGCTCTCGGATCCCTGGTTTCACTTGGCCAAACTTGGTCTGAACATGTGAAGGCTCCTTGGAGTTGAGCTGCACCTGGGCGGGTGTGTGTGTCCATGCCTGACCCCTGGAGGTGTAAGGGCCAGGGGACCCACACTTGAGTCCCAGTGACACCTCTGCACCAGTCTCAGAGGCACTTTCTCCTTTACCTCCGGGACCTTCAGTCTTCCTGACACCCAGCTGGTGCACGAGAATGAGAAGGCTGGCACCAGCCTCCCTCAGGGCGATGCGGTTCCCTGGCCCTCCCGCCAGTCACAGCGCTGTGCTTCGTGCCCCCGCTCCTGTCCTCTGTCCCCCTCCCCCAAACCCCCATTCTGGGGAACTTCCCCAGCTGGAGACTGGCATACTTTTTTAGTTCAGTTTCTACATGACTAAGGACTACAGAATTCAGACTATCACCCAGAGGTGACACGAGCTCAGGGAAACCAGTCACGCCCGAAGCTCTTCCTTATCTATGCTCTCAAGAGAACCACTCTCTGGGCTCCCCACCTGGCCTCTCTGAGCGCCTGTGTGCACGTGTGTGGGGCCCCACAAGGAGGCGGGAAGGCCCCTGCCAGCCTTTTGGGGTGTCCACGTCCTGGCCAGATGAGCCTCCCCACTAGGTGCCCATGGGAGCCGTGTGTACACTGCTGACGTGCAGGTGCCCGTCTCCCTCAGATACATCAGCTCCACAGGGCCCAGAACCATCACGGGAAACTCTGCCTCCCTCGGGGTTAACCACTGTCCCTTGTGGTCACGTGCTATAGATTACTGTCTGGATTATTTAGCCCTAAACGGATCTTGTGCTGTCTGTGGCCCCTGCAGGAGGCCAGTGGTCTCACCACGTCCTCAGTTGTGCTGTGAGGATGGAGAACAAGGGTCTCTTTGCTCCAATCCCTGTGCCCGCCCTTTCCACAGAGTGGGCTTCCGTTTTTAACTCAGAAGACAGCACTGGGAGTCCGGCCACAGAGAAGGTCTGCAGGGTACATGCGCTATTTTTGGAAGGTGGTAGAGAAGCCTGGAATCTGAAGGCTCCTGGCCCTTGTTATTTTTATAGCCCTTTGGGACGGCTTTAGAAGTCACAATGAAAGGATGAAGGGAACTCTTTTAGAAAGAGGCCGGTGGCTCTGTGGTACATTTGCAGGATGGGGCACAGTGTGGGGATGTCAGACCTGCATCAGGGCATTGCTGTGATAAAAAGTCTGCTGAATGCTGCTGAGAGTGCCATCCCACAGAAAGGCAGGCTCATGAAAACAGGACGCCTTGTTCTCATCCACTTTAGTCACCAGACCTGGCACTGGGTGACTCCTAGCTCTGCCCCCAAACCATAATGAGCACAAAGGGAAGCTTCTGAATGCATTCAGGAGGATACTGAGGCACCCACCACACCACAGCCGGAGACACTCAGGGAAGAGCAGTCCAGTGCTGCCTCTGAAAGCAGCAAGGGCGGTGGCATGAGTGTGTGCGAGGTGACAGGAGTATTCTGAGGGGGATTCGTGGCAAAGTCTCTTACTTAAACACTGGCTGTATTTATCCATCACTTCTAGGATGACCCTCGCCACCCGGGAGCCCAACTTACCTGTCGCCATTCTCATCCTGCACTGCGGTGAGATGGCGCTGCACGGCCAGCAGCATCTTCACGTCCCCCGTGACCGCGTAGTCGAAGAGGGCGTTGGCGTGGCGCTTGGCGAGCTGCAGGGCCTTCTCCAGGAACAGGTTGTCTGCAACGCAGGGACCACAGTCACGTGAGCTGGGGCAGAGCTGTGTCCTGACGGCGACACTCTTGTGTGTGTGGGTGCAGGTGTGGGTGCCTCCCGGGCTCTACTCTGTTTCCCGGAAGCAGCACAGTAACAGAGACTCAGTGACAGTCAGCGCTAGGGACGGAGTTAGAGAAGCCTGTCTGTGCCTAGCAAGGGGAATTTCAGAAACGGGTCAACGTCTGTTATTTTCCAGGGAACAATCAATCTCCCATCAATGCTACTTGGGTATTGCCATGATTTTAAATAACTGATCTCTTGGTCAGCCTGAATCTCTTAACAACTATCTGGTTAGTCGGCCTGTCAAAAAAACACACCACCCTGCCACAGGCAGATAGCTTTGGTCAGTCATTTGTGTTCTGATCAAGTCTGGCCCTTGAGTCATGGACCGGGGCATGGCAAGGTTCAGACACACCCCAGACAGCCAGTCATTCTGTGCTTCCTGGCTAAGCGAGGTCAGCGCGTCGTTGAGGGGGAGACAGAGGAAGGCGTACACATGGTCAAGACCGTGAGAGGCCTCTGTGTGTGGAAGGAGCTTCGGGGACAGTGAGGATGACGCGGGACCCTGCCACCCACGAGCGCCGGTTCCACACTCAGAATGCGCAGGTGGGTCACAGAAATCACCACATTCACAGGTTACTGGGGTCCCCAAGCGAGGGGTGACTGGGCCCCGCTGCCCGGCAGGAGCACCCTGGAGTCAAGGGTGGACAGAAGGGAAGCCTGCTTTCTGGACACAGCTCTGCGTGTAGAACAGACACCCCAGCCCCTCAGTGCAGCGCACCCTGAAACCCCACGTCCTCGTCCTCTTCTGCTGGGGCGTGGGTCAGCGGGACCCCGTCCTTCCTGGGGCTGGGCTCGTCCGGCTCCTCCTCCGCTTCCGTGGTTGTGGTCACTTTCCCATTTTCACCGGCGGCGTCACAGCCTTCAGGGTCCTGATTACATTCAGTGTTTACGGTTCCTGAGGGGAATGCAAAACACCAGCTGCTTCTCATCAAGCTTAAGTTAAAATTCGCTGTTTCAGGTAGGTCATGTGAGGCAAGAGGAAAGTGCTGGAGAGGAAAGTGAAAATGCTAACTTCCAATAAATCTAAAAGGTTTCATGTCCCAACTAACAGGCTGTGGGGCTTATTTATTTATGTATTTAGTGTTTACTTTTTTTGAGATAAGGCCTCACTATATAGCCCAGGCTGGCCTCAAACTCAGGGTGACCCTCCTGTCTCAGCCTCCTGAGTGCTGGGATTACAGGTGTGTGCCACTGTACCTGGCACTTCTATATGTTTTTAAACTACACTTCTAAAACTTAGGCATTGTTTCATTTATCTGTAAAGGAGGAAAATGAAATAAAGCTCTTCTGTTATTGGAAGGAAGTGAAAATTTTTAAAATGCTTGAAAACAGATCAGTGATTGTTTTCCTCATGCTAATGAACAAGGCAAGGTGTGGACACAAGGTCTCAATTCACATTTTGCTGACAGCTTCCGGTCCCACTATGCTGTCTGACAGGTTCCTTAGAGTACCTGGGGTTTGTGCACAGACCTGGTTCAAATCCTGATTTTGCTACTGACTTTAGCAAGTGCATGAGGGGGACTCAGCATCCTCCAGAGCAGCCACAGAGACTATGGAGGGAGCTGGGCTCTGTTTGAGGCCTGACTGCAGAATGAGAAGCGAAGCCAGATCTTAAAGAAGAGAAAAGAAGAGAAAAGAAGAGAAGAGAAGAGAAGAGAAGAGAAGAGAAGAGAAGAGAAGAGGAGGATTTGGCTCAGCAGCACAAGCACCTGCCTGGCAAGTGCAAGGTCGTGAGTTGGATCCCTGGTGAAGAAGAAGAGGAGGAGGAGGAGGAGGAGGAGAAGGAAGAGGAGGAGGAGACTGTAGTCAGGACAGGTAAGAATCCTTGTCATAGAAACACTGTTACTCACTGTGCTTCATGCCGGCGCTGGACTTGGTGGTTCCAGGATGGAAGGCGATCCCACTGTATGCTGGGAATCCGTAGTGTGGGAAGCCGTATCCTGAAACGGCAAAGAAAACTAATGGGGCCTCAGGTGACTTTAAGCCAAGGCGTGAAAGGCCCTGGTGCTGGTCCCCTTCTGGCTGAGAGTAAGACACGCTAAGGGGACCCAGGATGGCCAGAGGTCCACACCAGTAGTGCCAAACTGAGCCGAGTCAGGTAATGCCCAAGCCCAGCACCTGGGGAGCTGGAGCCCAGGTCTCTGGGATCCAGATCAAGGGAAGGGGCTCACAGGTGGACACACCCTGACTCAGCCTTGCCTGAGGGGAAGAGAGAAAATCACCCTGCAGGAGGAAAAACAAGGTGACACAGGGAACCTCAATGATGCCCATGAGAACTGGTGACTGGGGTTCCCCTCACGCCTCTTGGTTGAGAAGGTAACTGGGATGTCTGTGGGGAGCAGCCAGCACCAGATGTCCTGCCCTCCGACACAGTCATTTTACTTCAGAGAGTCTAACTGAAAAGTAACCTGGAATAAAGGAGAGGCTGCGTGGGCAGCAGAGTAGGACAGCCCTGTAGGTGGAAAACAGGAAGCTGCTCTCAAATCAGTTTGTCCTTTTGAGAAAACACTGCGAGACATTAAAATGGTGCTGGTAAATCACACCCGGGAGAGGTCTGAGAGGTCTGTACAGCCACGTGGGAGCGCCCAAGTTCACCAGAGAGGAGAGGCGCACAGGACCACGCACACATTGTGGGTGACGGCAGGAGCCAGTTGATACGAACAAGTGGGTGAAGGTAATGTGCATGACCAGCACAGCTGTGCTCAGGAAAAACATGAAAATATTTACTGTGATATATGCATAAAAATAAGAAACAGTTAACCTTTGAGGGTGGGACTTGATGTTTTTAAATTTTCTGTAACCAAGTAAGTACAGAGACCTGCGGTCCACTGTAGTACATATGTGTAATGTAGTGGTACATATGTGTGTATGTGTACGTGTGCATGAGTATCTTTTCAGTATTTCTTAAGAATATCTACACAATCACCCCTTCCAAAAAAAAAAAAAAAAGCAGAGGGGGAAATCTACCAGTTTATTTATTTACTTAGAGCAGGGTCTCACTATGTAGCCTGGGCTATCCTTGAACTTGCAGTGATCCTCCTGCCTCAGACTCCCAGAGTGCTGGGGGTACAAGTGTGCACGCCCATGCCCAGCGATACCAAAGGTTTCTTGAGTAACAGGCCTTGGGTGGTTTTTGCTTCATCTGTGTCCCTTCTTCCCCCGCCAGGCCAGGTCCCAAGGTCTCTGGGGACACCTGGAACCAAGAGTGTGGTGCATTCCCAAATTCTACTGCTTTTCCCACACTCTCCTATGACACAGTTTAATTTGTAAATCAGGCACAGTAAGAGATCTAACTAATAATAAAACAGAACAATTGTAACGGTGTACTGTGACAGACTTATGAGGCTGTGGTCTCTTTCTCTAAGGAGTCAAGGCAACTACTGGTATTTTTAGACTGACGTTGACCACAGGTAACTGAAGCCACCGAAAGTGAAACTGTGGAGAGAGGTGGGTACTGTGCTGTAAAATGAACACACGTCTTTGAAAAATAAAGGTACAGGTGTAGGGAGGTTTTAATTAGTTTGAGACCTCACTTTTTTTTTTTTTTTTTCCTGAGAAAGGGTCTTGCTATGTAGTTCAGGCTGGCCTTGAACTCACTGTGTAGTCCAGGCTGGCCTCAAACTCGCAGTGATCCTCCTGCCTCAGCCTCCCAAGGGCTGGGATGACAGGTGTGCACCACCATGCTCAGCTAGACCCCACTTTGAATATGGCAGTCACTGCACACACACACGCGCCCAGAGGCCCAGAGACAGGAGAAGGGTGCTGCCCACCCTGGAAACGCTCTGGAGGGCATAGCCCTTCTGGGTACCTGGTCCGGTGCTGCCTGTGCCCCCTGCTCCGCTGCCGCCACCGCCAAACATGCCCCCGCCTCCTGCACCCGCGCCGCCACCGCCGCCGCCGAAGCTGTCCGAGAAGTTGGGCATCAGCTTCTGCCGCTTCCTCTGCACTTCCTCTTTGTCTGTGCACGCAGGAAGGGAAACGGGAGGAGAGATGGATTCGGTTCCAGGAGCCGCCACGCACGGGCTCCTGATTCTCAGCGTGCTTTACATTGTAAGGGGAAACAGAAAGCACGCGAGGCAGAGGAAGAGGCCACGCCGACTCCAACTCTGGCTCTGAAGCCACAGGTTCTGCAGGCCCAGGCGATGGAGGCTGCACCACAGCTCCAGACCCCCGAGACAGAACAGGAAGGGGTACTGATACCTTCTCCTAACTGGCTAACACTTCCTGTGCATCCACAGGGAGAATCACCGCATGGTGTCTGCCAGCGGGGACAGGTGGCCAGCAGAGCCGCGGGATGGCTGTCAGGGCAACAGGGTAAAGGTTAGGGGGGATTCATGGGCCAGTAGAAGGACAGGAGAGGCTCTGGCAGGGAGCAGGTAGTGGGGGAGAGAGGAGCTTGGTACGGTGCTGGTTGACACACCAGGAGGATAGGAAGAGGCCAGGAAGTGGCGGAGAGAGGAGCCCGGGCCGATGAGCTCAGCAGAGATCGTGCGGGCAAAGCAAAGGTGAGTGCAGAGAGCTCCTGAGCAGTGAGCTGGGGTCACCCTAGGGGGCACACAGCTTTCACACTCCATCAGGAGCGCTCCTGAGCGTCCCGGACACGGGGGTGGCGTGCACAGCTGGGCACTCATCCCAGGACCTGCCAACCAGTCAGCACAAGGTGGGACGGTGCTGATGGCCGGCGCTGGCATGTGGTCATCACTGCTGTGGAGATGTGTGGACTCAGACCCGAGAAGAGATGGATCTGGGCTCCTGTGCCCCATCCAAGTCACTGCCTCTGTGGTCTGCTGTGCATCTCTACTTCTTCCTGCTTCCCTTTCCCTGCTGTGATCTTCTTACCCTGTGTTTCATTGTTCTCCCTCCCGTCTTCTGGGTGAAGGAGTTTTTTCGTTTACACTCAGCAGTCAATGTGGCATTCCTTTCTCAGTCGGCCGGGAATTTAATGACTGTCCTGTTTCTGACTCTTCGGTTTTTGTCAGAAAGATCCTGTCTAGTTTCTAACTCTGGGGTGGTGTGTGTCAGGTCAGGGCTGGAGAGAGGACTGCGGCAGGGACCAGGTGTACGACACTTTCCGTTGGTTATACCATCGCTAATCATAGCTGAGCTCATTACTCATAGGACAGCTGTTCTCACACAGAATCCCAGTTTGCTGCAGGAATATGAATCACCGCTGGGCGTGGTGGTGCATGCCTACCATCCCAGCATTCTGGGAGGCTGAGGCAGGAGGATGTAAGTAGGAAGCCCACCTGGGCAATTTCATGAGACCATGTCTCAAACTAAAAACTAAAGGGCCGAGAAATTAGCTCAGCAGCATAAGCGCCTGCCTGGCAAGTGTGAGGTCGTGAGTTTGATCCCTGGTACCAGGGGGAAAAAAAAGAGTAAAAACTAAAAAGGGCTGGGGATGTAGCTCAGTGTGAGGCCCAGGCACCACAAGACCTCAGGCAGCTTGAAGGGGGAAGTGAGAGGAGGTGGGAAAGACCAGGAAGGACTGGATGGCTGCCCACGCCCACCAGCACCCACAGTGGGGTTTCCAAAAGACACCGGCAGAGCGGGGCACACCCACACCTGACCCGGCTGCAGGGAGGTCACGGCTCAGGAGGACACACAGCTCGCCGGAGCATATTCCTGGCCCAGGAGAGGAGAGTGGGGTGGTCTCTGTGCAGTCTCTGGGCCTCACGTGGGAGTCAGGGGTTGCCGCAGGTGACACCCAGGCCTGGCACAGCTGTTACACCAAAGCACAGTTCCGTCCTGGACTCCTTGGGGAGGTGGGCTCGGATCAGGAAACTCCCCTAAGTACTGATCCACCTAGTGCCTGCGGTGTCTCAGCCGGAGATGCCCGGGACCTGCACCGCACTCCCAGGCTGCTCCTGTCTCTGACCAGATCCCGTGACCCACCTGACTCCCACAGGACTGAGATGCAGCCTGGAGTGCTTTCACCACGCTCCTCTCTCCCCTGGCCTGCTCTTCCTCCCTGTCCTCTGTGTGATCACGTGCGTCTGGGAAGTGACCCAGGCCCCTCCCATGTCCAGGACCTCCAGGCTCCCTTGCCACCTGGTCTCCACGGCCGTGTGGCCTCAGATCCACTTCCCCCTGCACTGAGGAGGGTGATGCTTCTCCTGGTCCACGCTGCTCACATGGCCCTGCACTGTGTTCTGACCTGCTGCCCGCCTCCTGGGCCCTTGGCATCTCCTTGGTGATCCTGACGCTGCCACTCCACACGCAGGTGGCCTGGCCGTCTCTCAGAACCGTGAGAAACCCTCCGCTTCCGAGCATGGCCTCCAAGTCCAGGGCCACATCGCTGTGGTCACTGCCACAGCCACTGGACTTGATGCCAACTGGGGGCTCTGCCACCTTAGCAGCGGGCCTCAGCTTTTGTCTCTGCCTGACTTTGAATTACTCAATAAACACTAGATTTTCAAATTAGAAGACAAATTCTCCAGGGCCTAAATCTCACACATGTTTGGTGGAGATAACACCACATGTAGAGGTTAGACTAATTCCACAAGCTCAAATTAGCATTTTAGCTATTTCTTCTCTAAAGATGGGGGCCGTGGATCTACCGCTTCCCAGGAAGCTGTTCAGCAGGTGAGCAGCTGACCTCTAATCAGGGCGTCCTCTGAGCAGAGCAAGCGAGAGAGCCTAAGCCATGGTTACCTTTGATCTCGGGGTAGTAGAGGAAAGGCTTGGGCTCGCTCGTTTCCAAGTCTGACTTCCTCCGAAGCTGGACAAACACCGATGCTGGTTTGGTGATGTTGATGTCTTTATACTTCGGAGTTTTGAAGACAATGGCAAACTGCAGGGCACAAAGATGCACAGGTTGGTGAGGGCTGCGGTGTTAAGGGTGGAAACACTGCACACTGAACACATTCTTCGAATTTCAATTTAGAACACGGCGCCCTAAGGACGTTCCCGACTCAGCCGGCTCAGTATTCCACACCCACATGTTTCTGTGCCACCGCCTGCGCCAAACGGGAACACGACGCTGTTACCATGGACCTCAGTCTCCACTGTTCCATCTGCCCAGTATTTCAGGCAGTTTCCGGTTGTGATTATCACACAGACAAGACTGACGGCACATGCTTCTCTCTCCTCTTTCGCACCCGCCTCAAAACCTTCCTGCATCATTCGGGCAACACCACAAAGCCCATGTGGACAGGGAGAAGCAGTCGGGGCACTTGCTTTCCTAGCTGAAGAGGAGACCAAGCCAAACCTGTGCTCAGGGTGCTGAAGCCTTCATCCCCGCACCGCTGGGATAGCTAGGCAGTGCGCCATTGGTTAGTTTGATTTACTTATTATGTAACATATTCACAGGAGAGATTTAATAATTAATAAACTATGGAAAAGGTGCAGGGTGGAATACACGGATAGTGCTCCCTCCCCTCACTGCCGGGGCCACCAGCCCCGCCCAGGGACTCTTGTTAGTTGGCTACATCCCCATGTAGTTTCTTATGAACAGGGAATCACTTTTACAGTCACGCTGCTCTCCACCTATCTTTTAAACGTTTTTAATGTTGTACCTTTGAGATTGCTCTAGCTTAGTCCAGAAAGCACTCACTAACTGTGCATGGTATCTTAGATACACTATGATTTATTGAACTGATCGCTTATTGATCAGCACTTGAGTTCTCAATTTTTTTTTATAAAAATGATGTTTCTCAATCATTCATAAGAAGGAGAGTCATCATGAATGTGGAGGCTCAGCATTTTTATCTCTGGTCACGCTGCTGGCTGTCACTAGGGAGTCATCATTTATCAGCCAAAAGCCTGTTCACTTGTTCTCCCTCTGACTCATCTTTTGAGACACAGTCTCACTATGCAGTTCAGGCTGGCCTTGAACTCATTTTGTTGCCCAGGCTGGCCTGAAACTCAGTGACCCTCCTGCCTCAGCCTCCCTAGAACTGGGATTACAGATGTGCATCACCATGTCTGGCAAGAAGCCTGTTCCTTTTTTATACTTTCTGGATCAATCTCTGACAGGTCTTGACACAGCTGCTTCGACAGAACATGTAAAATGCTTTTATGGAAAGGCATCATGAGGGACAGAGGACCGGAGCCCAGGGGAGAAGTCTCACCAGCCACTCAGGCCCAGGGTCCAGTAGAACCTAGCCCGAGGTTCTGCGGTGGGAAAGATTTCTAGAAGGCCTGCAAAAGTCTTAAAAATAGTGATATAAGGGAATGAAACTCCCAGTGTACTATGTCCTGTACGAGTTCGTGTTCTCTAAAATCGAAGAATGAATTTTAGGAACAATGGAGGTTAAGAACAGAAATATTTATTGAGAGAAAGAAAGCTTCTGTCTGAGACAGAGAGACAGAAGGGGTTCCAAGTGGGTTGCCAGGGACTCTGTCTTTTCTCGGGATTTTTATAGAGTAAAATCATGAGGTGAGGCGGGTCTAAAATTGGGAAAAACTGGGAACTTGAGAGGTAGACAGGCAGGAGGTGGGGCAGAGCTACAGTCAACCAATAAGTCTAATTGTTCAGGTAAAACTGACCAAGTCACGGACAAATGGGGATGTGAGTCATGTAATAAGCAAGCATTCTTACAGATCAATGACTCTTTCTTTAGGAGGCTGGGGTGGTGACTCCTGGCTTCTCAAGGTGATCCATATTTAATCGCTAAGGATTATACTTAGGGTGTGGTTGCATTTGTTTTGCCTTCTGTCCTGAGATCTGGCCCACAGCAAGAGGTGTGTGTCCCCTCCAAGGTCACCAGACATCTGGTCCTGTGCCAGCTTCTGAGGGCCTAGCCCTGTCTCACTGCCTGTAATATTTCTCACTCGCTCAGCTGCCTGTAACAAGAGTACTGCTTCATGGATGCTAAGTAAACCTTTGTGATGTCATCCGTTTTTCATATACAGAAAATAAGTACGGAATGTCAGCGAGGCTGGCTGTGACAGATGACAGCAACGGTCCTCTTACTTGTCTGTGAACATCCGTCGGGGAGAAGTCTCCAAACCCTTCCCAGATGCCTCCATTCTCCTCCTCTTCGTAGAACCGAATCTGAATGTCATCTGCAAATGGTCACAGGCAGGTGTGTCACTGCGTGGACACGAGAGCATGCTGGAAGGTCAGGCTAGCTCAAGGGTCTCGGTACTGGATGCTCCAATTTTTTGAAAATAATTCATACAGTAGATGTAACGTTTAATAGGTTTACAAATTGTGTGCTTTAAAATCCTTCACCACAGGGACAGGTCCTAAGTTTCACTTCCCACGGCAGAATCTTAGGTTAACGGATCAACCAACCCAAGCGCTCACTCTTATTCAGTGTGAACCTGTACCCGGCACTGGTGAGAGGCCAGAAGCCCGAGGAGGGGTATCCGAGCCCCGGTGAGGCTCACCCGTGTACCACTGCACGCAGCAGTTAGCTCGCCGGGGCTCAAGCCAGGGCAGATGCTGCCCTAAGTGCTTTCTATGTAAATGCCAACTCATTCCACCCTCTCACTGACCCCGGGAAGTAGGTGTTCTTATCTTCACTTTGCAGTAGGGAAGCTGGCGTCCGGAGAGTTTCCTAAGTACTTTATCCCGAAATGGAACAGCCAGTGAAAGGAGAAGCAGGCTCAGAACGCGGATGCCAGGTCTCAGTGCCCGAGCGCCCGCACTCTCCACCCTCCCGCCTCCCATAAATAATCTTTCCTGGGTCCCTATGAGTGAGCAGTCACAACGCCCGGGCGGCCAGTTCCCTTGGGACCCGGCTGTTCTTTATTTCTGCAGAAATAGGACTGTGCATCTCAGGCTGGCAACCCCCTGGCTTCACTTCCCACTTCACAGGAAAGACCACGCCGCCGGCTGATGAAAATACGTGTGAATTTCCATTTTAAGAGGGCGGTGAGGGGCGCTTGGGTTAGACAAGCTTCCCACCGCCTCCTGGTCCACTCCTCCGCTTGTAGGCAGGACTACCTTGGCCCCGGCTTTTCAGATCCCCTGAGCCAACGACAAAACTTCCGTGCTAAGCCAGTAGTAATGACGATTAACACAAGCAAAGGCAATTCAGCCTGGAACTGTGTACTACTGAGGAGAGCAGGCAGGGGGAAGGCAGGGAACAGTGGAAGCAGAGAAAGTGTCAATGGTCAGCGTTTTAGATACAGAGTGCATATTTACGTTACATTCTGATCTCCTTTTTTCCTGATTTCCTGTCTCAGAGCATTTATCCTCTACTTAGTAAAGCTGAGCTACATTTCCTTAAGGGTGTTTCCAGGTCTGTGTCTGCTTCATTTGAAAATGTCTGCTTTGTAGTAATCAGACTTTCATCATACTGTACATTCAGTATTTAAAAAAGAGTGAAGTTTGAGAAAGTAATACATAATCTCTTTCTGTTTTCACTAGTTTGTTGATCTTCCAATGGGTCTAATGAGAATAAACACCAAGAACCTCTGCCCAAAATGCCACCTGGAAGAGAAACGTGGTCTGAGAGCTCCCTGTCCATGACTTTCTCCACCTGGCGCCCCAGGGACCCATGGAAGTGGCTGGACAAGACAGTAGCAAAATGAACAGTCAGCAGCTTCACATGCCGTAGGGCTTACTACTGGCTCTGTGAGTGCGTGTGTCAAGCACGAGTTGTCATTTGTTTGTTTTAGTTTAATATGTGCGGAAAGTAAAGTTCAAGGACTAGAAACACAGGCGAGCACTAGTTATAATTCCCACTATTTCTCCTTATTTCTGTGGGACATTTAAGATGAATCATATGGCTGGGTTTCACCAAATGACACAGACTATGCACCCATGGAGAAGCTGCTAGTGGCGAGGGGACTGAGTTCCTGACGAACTGCCCAGAGGCAGGGGACCACTGGACTCAGATTCTGAGTTTGGGTCGGAGAGTGGCCTTACCTTTCTGCACTTTGTCACAGAGGAGGTAAATTTCCTCCCCCCCAGTTACGCATCCAGCCGTTCTGTCCATTCTCACGATTTTCAAGTTGGACGCGTTGGGAGCCTCTGTTCAAAGGGGAAAACAACACATGTTCAGGTCTGTCCTCAGCCTACCACTGAGCCCTGGGGGACCCTGCTCGGCACGTGATCCCAGCCCAGTCCAAGCACATGCTGTCCCCTGCGCTTCAGCAGGGACTCAGATCCAACAACGAGGTTCCCAAGGTACTCAGTGTGCTTGCAGTGATGGAGCTATTTGGTGTCACTGAGGCAGATGAGCGACAGTGAGGTAGAAAAACAGTGGTGTTCGTTTCTCCCTCTGACTAGAAAGGTACCGACACAGAGACAGCAAGAGCTCCCGGCTTTAAGAAGAACCAAGTCGAAGGACTTTTGGAATTTCAGTGAGGTCAAGGATTTAGCCCCAAACTTAGATCCAAAACAATTTAGGAGAAGCAGGATGTTCTTAAACTACTTCTTAGTTTTTAATGTACAAAGAAAAACAGAGATGTTTTATTTCCTTTCCCCAAACTAAATCAGGATTCCATGTGGTTAACGGGTAGCAGTTTCGTGTGGTGAGAGTGTCAGGCTTCCTTTTTCTACTCCAACAGCTGCAGTTTAAGGCCGTCCAGGGTATATGGGTCAGCGTCATTTTAGAAACCTTCCTCTTCCCTTCAAACTTGTTTAAATTAAAGAAATGTGCTACTATGGTACTCAGAGCTTGGAATTATCTACTTACACCAAGTTCTATAAACACTTGCTGAGCCCAACACATGCAGGCTTTCTGGGGATACCTGGTTAATAAATGCTGTGTGTGTCACCAGGAGGGCCACATGCTGAAGACTGTGATAAACTCTGAGGACGTTCTTGGACCTGTCCTCCGAGAGGACTTGTGCGTCCCGTACTCTCTACACCACGTGTTCAGGTAACTGAGGTTCCTGTCTTGGTAAAGCCAGCCCCCAGTGGGAATGAGGGTAAGATGCAGCCCCCCTTCATTAACCCTCCTGCAGGGTCCCCAAGAAAAGCACTCAGAAACCTTTTCTGCCCCGGCACCCCTGTCCACTTGGTGACCTGTGTAGGATGGAGAGGTTTGGTGCTGCAGGTATGACCCTACTGCCCACCTGAGGAAAGACAACTGTATTTCTGCAGCCTGTCTTAAAGTAGTTGGCTTGGGCACCTGTGGGCCTTTAGGCTAGACCACTGCACTCTCATTCTGCAGAGGACAGCGCCGAGGCCGCTGGGCAGGCACAGAGCTGCTGCAGGTACTCACTGCTGTCATAGATGGCGTCGGACACCACGGGCTCCAGGCGCCGCGTGAAGCTGCCGGTGCTGTCGGGCAGGAAGGCGGTGAACATGAGCCGCACCACACTCAGGTCCATCTCCTTGGTCTGCTGCAGGGCCGCCTGGCGGATGAGCTCCTTTTCTCCGTCTGCGGTGCCCATGCGGAGGAGGCAGGCGGCGGTGTTTAACATGCATGTTTATATGAAGCCCATGGACAGAGATCAACTTAAAAACCCACTTTTATATCATTGCTAAGATTTGAAAAAAAATCATTCCCTTGGTTCACCCACAATTAAAGGTAGCGAAGGAAGGGGTCTTGCATTTTCTGGATTATGGTTAAAAACTGTGTGCAAGCATCTGCCTGCCTCCTCTGGGCCCTGTCTGTCTCCTCTGTCCCCGTCAGTGAGTAAGGCAGGAGGACATGAAGCAGCCAGTAGAGCAGCCATCATGCATCAGCAACATTGGAAGCGAGGGAGGTGCCCACGCCCAGTTCCCGGAGCAAACTGCAGGTCTTCATTGCGCCGGCACAGGGCCTGGCACACAGGGCTTAAAGAGGACTCAGAAGGACGTGGGTGGCTCAGCCACATCAGGCTGTGTCCCTCCTGGTGTTTCTCAGGCTGGTGGACAGGGTCATGTTGAGTTTCCACATTGTAAAAGGTCACATTTCAGGTGCTGAGTCCCCCAAGAGACACCAGGTACTCACTGGGGTCCGTAGGAGGCCATGGCCAGAGAGAGTCTCCATGTATGGAGGGGAACAGGAAGAGTGGCCAGGACCAGGGAGGGAAATTGGGGTGCTTCTGGGGACACAGACTGGAGATGCAGCCTGGGGCCAGCTCCCAGCAGGCACAGTGCCAGCTGCAGAACTGGGGTGCGATGAAGGTTCGGGAAGGTCCACCCAGCCCCATGGGGAGATGGGTTGGGAGTGGGAGGAGACAACTACAACTGGAGCAAGGGACAGAGGTGAGCAGGATTGGGAGGGCAGGAAGGGCTGGACCATAGCTGGGGACAAAGGGCAAGAGGACGAGCCAGGAAAGCATGGGATGTGGCTTGCTGGGTGTGCACAGGGCACTGGGCTTGGGTCTGGAATGCGTGAGGACCAGGAGGGCACATGTGAAACCAGAAACAAGGGGCAGGCACAGGGACAGCCACGAATCTGTGACAAAGGCAGAGTTCCTGACATGCCTTCCTGGAGAGTCCTGTGCCTGCTTGGGACCAATGATGCTGTAAGGTTAGCCAGGTGGGAAGGCAGGGCTGGGGACAGCTGTGACTCTGCATCTGGGGCTTCGGCAGCCAGGACAGAGTGGAGGACCCCACACACAAGGAGGCAGGTACCCTCAGGGAGCGGGCAGGGGCAGAAGGGGACAGAGGCCAGGCCTGACACTCACCCGTGAGCTGCCGGTCACTTCCACCCCCCTCGGCCTGCAGGTAGGCAAGGTCAGGGTGCACCAGGAGCCCGGGGTTGTAGCCCCTGACGCATGCATCTGTCATCCGCGCCTCTAGGGTCTCGAATACCTTCTTCTTTGTCACATGGAGGATGCCCAGGTTGGCAAAGCTGGAGGGGAAGCAATGACAGCAGTGACATAATCATCAGTCAGTCAGGGATGCTGGCTCTGCCTTGGCACAGTGGGCACCCAGGTCTTGATGGCCCAACCCAATCAACCCCAGCTGGGGACCTTTGGAATCCAGGCTGTGTCAGGAATGGAGGGCGGCCTGTGCCAACTATGCATGGCGTGACCCTCCGAGGGCCAGGCTGCATGGCGTAGTGAAACTCAGGAAAACCTCTAATGGGATTCACTGAAAGGACACGGACTACAAGCAGCTGTTCCCCTGCTTCCAGCAGGGTTTGCTACCAAGTACGTCCACGGCAGGCACCCAGACTCTCGGTTTACTTCTTTCAAGGTGGCCAAGCTGCGCTTCTGGAGGGAAGGCTATTAGATATTAACGGGGACCTCCTACCTGGATTCATTTTAGGATATTTTCTACAAGAGTCTATAAAAGTAACTTCAAGTTCCGATATATACTAATATTTTTTAAGAATAGGAAGAATATTGCATTTGGAAGTTTGTTTTATTTGGGTTTTTCTTAGGTTTCTGGATGGGACTGGAAGTCTCCCTGGGAATCCTGAATCCTTTGGGTTTTCTGTAAGATCTAGATTCTTTACTGTCATCAGAACTGTCATCAAATTGCACACAAGCTCAGGTTTGAGTGCTTACATACAACCAGACAAAGAACCTCTAATCTCATGGAGGCCGCCTATCTAGAGAACATGGTACATCAGCAAGCTAAATAAAGCAACTAGAAGACTTTAAGAAAATATATGGAAGATTTTAAGAAAATTGAAAAAAAATATATGTGGGTGTGGTGGTGCACACCTGTAATCCCAGCACTCAGGAAGCTGAGGCAGGAAGATCACTATGAGTTCAAGGCCATCCAGGGGTACACTGTGATTTTAAGGCCAGCCTGAATTACACGGTAAGACTGTCTCAAAACAGACAAACACTCTCCATCCATAGGTGTTTTAAGCACCATAAAAAAAAGATGCAAAAAAAAACACAGGAAACAAATGAACCAGCAGGTACTCTGTCAGGGAGACTCATTCACTCAGCAAACATGTGTCCAGTACTTTCCAGAACCAGCGCAGGGTGACCATGTCAGAATCCACATGCCAGGTTGATGACCACACAACGTCCTGTATGAGGGAATGAGTGTTACCAGGGAGCATAGCGTAGGAATGAGGAGCAGGAGAGACACAGCAAGAGGTCTGGGCGAAGTCAGAAAGGACTCAGGAGAGGAGATAGCAGAGTGCGGCTCCGTATCAGAGACAGAGCATCAACAAGGCAGCCAGCGTGGCTGGGGTGCAGGACCAGGGTGCGTGGGGTGCATGGTGCTGGGTGGACGAGCAGGTAGCCGGGCTCTGGAGCCTGTGAGCTGCTGGATGACTTTGCTTCTCTGCTTCTGCTCACACAGGTTAGCAGAGGTGAGAGTGGGCCGGGCAGATGAGTGGGTGGTGGGAGACGGGAGCCAGTGAAGGGGGATGGCCAGAGGAGAGGTGAAGGTGGGAGAGGACGGCAGCTGCCAGAACAGCGAGTGGCACATGGCCAGTACCTGTGAGACAGGTGAGCACCATGCAGCAGACTGTCCTGCAACAGGCAGACATGTGCAGAACCAGAGCCCCGGGATGTCACCTCTGCTGTGCCCAGAGTGACTCCAACTCCCGCCCAAACCACTGTGCACCCACCACAGCTGTCAGGCTGTGGAGTCCAGTGCAGCGACTCTGGTGTGATCCCGGAGGGCCCAGGAGGGGACCGGCCATGGCTGCTACCTCCCCAATGGAGGACACAGAGCCGAACGCCTAGGGAGGCTGAGGCAGACAGGACGCAGGCAGGTCCTGTGAGAAGACACAGACCCTTGGTGATGTCATGTCCCGAGCCTTCAGCTGGGCAGGACTGGAGCACGGGCAGGGAAGCCACCCCAGGCTGCCCAGAGCAGTGTGAGGGACAATAAACCTCCCCAGCTGGGGAGTGGGCCACAGTCACCGAGCTGCCTTCACTACGGTGTCAGAGCAACACCAGGGCTCCCCTGGCCTCCCTAGGAAAACACAATGGTCAATCCAGAAAAAAACCGAACAACTTTATTCCAATCCTCAAAAATACTTATAGGCATATAAAAAATGAGCTACATCATAATCCAAAATCGACCGTATCTGTGGTCCAACAAAAATCACAAGGTGTGGAAAGAAGTAGAAAGACTTAATTCAAATTAAGGTAAGAATCCAGCAGTAGAAACAGCCGGAGATCATGGAGATGGCACAGTTTCTTTCAGTCAAGCGTACTGGGACAGCTATGATCTCACGAGGGCACGGGTAGAAGGACTGGTGTAGTGAGGAGAGAGATGATGGGACTGAAGGAGACCCACAGAGATCTGTAGAGACAGAAACTGCAATTTCTATAAGAAAAAGACACTACATGAGGTTGAGGACATGGTAGACACTGCACACAAAAGGATACGTGAGCCTGCAGATGTAGCGGTAAAACTGTCCAAAAAGGAATCATAGAGAAAAGAAGAGAAGGCAGAGAAGGGTGGGGGAGAATATAAATCATCAATGATCTTAGAACAGTGGCAAATGGCCAAATATATGTGCCACTGGCATTCCAGAATAAGAGGAAGAGGAATGGGCAGAAAAGTATTTGAAAAATGAATGCTTGAAGTTTTACAGTTTAGTAAAAAGATAAGCCCAGAGACCCAAGAAGCCCAATGAAGTCAAAGCACAAGAAACATGAAAAGAACTAAACTCAAGTCCATCAGGATCAACAGGCTTAGAGCTGGTGACCAGGAGGGGACCTGCAGTGCTGCTCGAGGACAGAATGGCGTATGGTGTGAGGGACAGAGGAGGGACAGGCGCTCTCCATGGAGAGCAGGTGGACGACCACACTGCAGACAGGAAGGACAGGTGGAAACTGCCACCTCAAGCATGCCACCCTGCATGCCCTCCCTGAGTGACAGAGATAAAGGAGACTTCCAGGTCAGAACAACCACCACTGTGTGAGGAGAGCTGCAGGATGTGTTTCAGGCTGAAGAAAATGAGGCCAGATAAAAATCAGGACCCACAAAATAGATGAGGAGCACTGCAAATGATCAGTGGGTTTATGTAAAGTCATTTCCTGTAGTTACAAAAAATTCCTTAAAAGACCAAGGCCAAAATGAAAAACAAAGTTTTGTGGGACTTATATCATAAATGTAATGCAAAATATGGGACACAGCAGCACAAGGCTCAGAGAAAGGACATGAGTGTCCACTGTCTCAGGGTTCACTTGTGTGTTCACAACACACAAGAGGTGCAACTTTACTTAAAGGTTCAAGATGTACAGGGTAGATCCCAGAACAGCGCTTCAAAAGAAAATGGAACATAAACCAAATGAAATCGCAACAACCCCAAAACAGAAAGACAAGAAAAAAAAAAAAAGGACAAAAAGAACAATAGACAGCTGTGATGGGCAGTAACAAGACTGGGCATGATGGACTTCAACACACCTACACCAACAACACTTGGGCGATAAGTGGACTAAACACAATTGCAGTGTCAACCGTGTGCAGTGCAAGCCCATCCTGAATCTAGATGCACGAATAGGTTAGAACTAAGGCGCACACGGAGTGTTCTGTACGAACATTAATGAGGGACGCTGGCGAAGCTGAAATGGACCTTAGTGCAAGCAACAGCCCGAGGATAAAAGAGGGCCATTTCCTAAGCATAAAGGCACGATTCATCAGAAGTGAGAATCCCAGATGCTTATGCTCCTAGTAAAGGAGGTTCATAACAGAAACCAAAGCTTATAGAATGCAAAGGAGTAACCGACGTATCTGTAAACAGAGGTGGAGATTCCCAAACTCCTTTCTCAAGAATCAACAGAACCAGTAGACAGAAAACCAGTGACAATGTGGATGGCTTGAGTAACTGAATCAAACAACTCTCCCCACGGACGTTCACGGAGTGCTCATTCACCAAGATGAGGGTAAACCTTTGCGAAGGACACAAGGAAAAGTTGCTAAGACACACCATATTCTGCGCCATGAAAGAAGTCTCAATAAATTCTAAAGGATACAAATCATGCCAATTATTCTTTTACCTCAATGGAATTACTCAGATATCAGTAAACAAAAGACTCCTAGGTGGAAATCCCTGTAAATCAAGATTGGTCACTGGATAACTAATTGTTCATGCTGGGCGATGGGTGTAACCACTGCTAATTATGCTATTCTTTCTACTTCTACATGTTTGAAAATTTCCACAGGAAAGTATAAAAGAGTCTGGGTGTGGCGGTGCATGCCTGTAATCCCAGCACTCCGAGAGGCTGAGGCAGGAGACTGTGAGTTCGAGGCCAGCCTGGGCTATAAAGTAAGTTCAAGGCCAGACTGAACTGCATGGGGAAACTGTCTGAAAACAAACAAACGAACAAACAAACAAACAAACAGTATAAAAGAAAAAGAGAGAAAGTTATCATGGGTATATATGAAAGAAAAATTCAGGTTATAAACAGGAATTCATAAGAATATGAAAAGGTCCAGTCACTCTAAACCAATTTGGTGGTTTCTTATCAAAATAAACACAACCTTTGTCTTCTTCTCAAAAAGCTAGAAAGAAAGTATCCTTCAGACAGAGTGGATAAACTAGCACATTGATGCTATGCCGTGCTACTTAGAGATTAAAAGGAATCTGCCAGGGAAGCCTGGAAGTTCTACCCTTCCAGCTGCAGGGCGTCCTGAATGGGCAGACACAGAGGGCAGGGGCAGGTACATTTCCCAGGCCTGCTGGACTACAGAGGGACACAGGGCTGGTGATGGAACTGTGCTCTACCTCGCCCATGGTAGTTAAATGACTATTTGTCAGGACTCTGAAATGAACACTTTAAAGGCTGACTATTGCAGTGAGTAAGTTCTCCTTCCATAAACTGACTGTTTAAAGCTAATAAAGAGACTTGGAGTACAATCCCATTTCTTCCTTAAAATGCCATATGCTGCTGCCTGGCCACCAATGTGAGTATTATCTTAGAATCATTAAAACATAACTCTGGGGCTCCCTCCGTGCCTATAGGTCTGGAGCCCTGGGGCGGGCCTTGGGATCCATGCTGTACCCAGCAAACCCTCCAGTGGTTCTGGTGACTGATGAGGTCCATGTACCTGCCCTGCATGGTCCTGTGTGGACAGACTGGAGTCCGAGGTGCCCTTGTGGGCACACAGTGACCCAGATGACACTGGCAGCCAGGCCCAGACCCCAGCACTGCTCCTGAGTTTCCATGCTCAAAGTCTTGCCTGGCTACATCTGAGTCCCTGTGCCCTGGCTGAGATCTGGAAGTGGCTCTCCCTGTGCCTGGCCTCCTTTCAGGGCTGGGACTTTTCTGCCCTCCGGGGGTTCACACGCAGCCTCTGCCACATGCCCACCTCAGTCTACCCAAGTCACCCAGCCTGGGAACCTGCAGGCCAGGAGTTCCTCACAGCCACCCAGCTCACCCGGCTGAACCTACTGCGTCTCCTCTGTATTCTACCTGCCCAGGTCACCTTCTATGCTGACCAGCCGGTATGCACTGTGTGTATTGATTGAAAAAAGAAAAAGAGTCTGAATAGAATTTCAGGGAACTGGAATGTTGCTGAATAATTGGTGATATTCCAAGTTAGAATGAAATTATCAAACTAGGGTTCTTTTTTTTTTTTTAATCAAGAAAGGCAGTAAAGACTAAGCACATTAATAAGAACTAAGACAAGGTAAAAGCTAACTAAAAAGACTGATGAGACAGCTATTTAAAAAGTAGATATTTTAAATATGAAGTAGCTTTGAGAAAAGAACATAAGCGTATTGAGAATTCAGGCGAAGAGCAAGGTGGAGAGAAGCACTGCGGGGAGGGTCGCTGCGGGCTGTGGGGCTGAAAGGCCTCCGCTGGCTGCCTCTGCCACGGCCCGTGAGTCTGCACTCAGTCCCATCTGGGTAGCTGAGGAGCACTTATCTAATCCTGGTGCTTTTCCTAGCACTGATAAGCCTGGGGAATGGTCTGGCTGTCACCCCAGCTTTCTCTGCTCGCTATTCTCACCTGCAAGTCAGAGCCCAACAGCAGTAGCGGCGCAAGTCTGCTCTTGTTACTCCGCACTATCCGCCAACCCTATCTCCATCTGCAACTCTGCAGACAGAGCTGGGAGACAGACCCTGGAGTGCAGGCTTCTTGTCTTATAGGGGCGAAATTAAGGTCTCCAGAGTCTCCCAACCGTCTTACTGTCGGGGGGTGGGGAGGGGATGGGGGTGGGACTCTGGCTTCCAGCTACTCTTGCTACAAAAGAAAAAGCAACGGGTACCAATGAGGCAGACAGATAACAAATATTGGAGGAAACACCCTGGAAAACTGAGAGCAAAAATTTCTCAGCTAAAAGCCACACAACAAGGAGAACCGACATTCCACGAAACAGTGACCGAGAGAGGCAACAGGGTCTGGTGCTACTCTTAGGTGGCATCTCCTCGGTCACATTTCTCAGTGATGGGTTCCATTTGAGAAAATCCCACAGCACTACATCAAACCAACATCACGCAGATGGAACCCTGGGTTAGGGGTGCCCAGTGTTTGCGGGATGAATGAATGCGTGAAGGGTGGTGGGTGCTCCCTGCTCCCAAGCTCCCAACCCAGTGGAGGAAATGTGCACACTTTACCCAGGGACAGGGAAGTAATTATACTCCTGCGCTGGGCTCCAAACAATTAACCACTGGTTCCTTGTGAAATCACTTGGGATCCTTAACCCAAGCCACAGGACGGCAAAGGTCAGACAGCGTCCTGGGTGTTTTATGGTAACAGGCACCATCAAGGGAACTTGGTCTATATCTCCCACCCCCGAGACACAATTACCACACTCACGGAAGAGGACCAAGGAGAACAGGCCCTTCACACTGACAGGGCCCTGCTTGCCCGAATCTGCAGAAACCCCAGCCTCCCTCTGCCTGACGCTGTCACAGCAGCCACCCCACATTCAAGCCCTGAAGGGTGGGTCGGGTTGGGATAGGACCGGATCAGGTCCTGTCAGCATGGGGTCTGCTGAGGCCCACAAGAGGGAGCCTCTGCCTGCAGGAGGACATTGTGACAACCTCATACAAAGCTCTTCCTAGCGGCTCATGCCAATTGAAGGCTTCTTTCTTCATCCTGGAGTGATTTTTTTTTTTTAAAGACCAGAATAATAAGGGTTTGTGATGGGAAAGAAAGCTCTCTAGCTTTTTCACACTTGAGCATTTTTAGTCAAACGAGAGATACCTAGGAATGCCAGAGCTCAGCCTTCCCAGTACTGGCCAACCTGAAACCTGACTTGAGTTACTATTTAAATCAGGATTGTGGAATATACTTTTTAAAAAATGAAACAAAATTAATAAAAAATTTCTTCTTTTATTTTAAGGAATCCCAAAGTAGAACTTAAGATTGCCACTTTGGGGCATACTGACTTTGTATGTCACAGGTCGTGCTTGGTGGCCATGTTGCATGTTATTTTATTGTTTTGGGAACACAAAAAATAAAATCTGTTCTTGAGCCCAGTAAATACATCTTATTAAAAACTTTCTTGATTAGTTATGTATTGAAATTATTTCTACAAAACTTCATTCATTAACAATTGTTTGTTTTATTTGCCAATTCCTAAATTAGCATGGCTTTCTTTCTTTTTTTTTTTTTTTGTCTTTTTGAGACATGGTCTCTATGCAGTTCAGGCTGGCCTTGATCTCACTTTGTAGCCCAGGTTGGTCTCGAACTTGCAATGATCCTCCTGCCTCAGCCTCCCAAGTGCTGGGATTACAGCTGTGAATCACCACGCCTGGCTAGCATGGCTCTTTCAATCTGCATGTCCACTGATGCCAAAGCAGACCTGTGCTCCTTGGCTTCTTGGCTTGGCATGCCTTTTGAATCCATTAAAGGAACATCGCGTATACAAGCCAGCCACAGAATGATGACTTTGGCCATAGTTAGGTTTCTCTGAATTTGTTCCTATATTTATTTCCAGGAGAATAAAAATGTTGTTAAAGGTGACATAAATACCTCCTAGATCAAGTGGCCGCATACCCTATGCTCCAGACAGCTGCTTCTGGGAATGTCACTGGGCCAGAACCCCAATGCACACAGCCACCTTCCTCTATGGTCCAGGTGGGGGTGCAAGGCCTCCTGGCCTTCGCTGAGGCCTGTGGTGATTGGGGCAAGGTGGCCGTCCCTACACCGCATCCATGCATCCCAGCCTCCCATCATCCCCTGCTCACCTGACCACCATGTCCTTCGGGCCTGCGGTGACAGTGCAGACGCCATCCTCGCAGTGTTTGCCCACCAGGCTGTGGGCATGGAGGTGGACGTTCTTTCCGTTTGTGACCAGCTGGACAATGACTTTGGCAGGGCCCACGTAGTTGCAGATCTAGACAAGAGGCACATTTCAGAAGTTAGATCAACTGATGCTTTGCAACATGTAAAAATGTCTATGGGCAGCCAGTAAGCCTAAAGCAGTCCAGGGCAACAAGAGCAAAGTAGGAGGCATCACAACTGTAGACCAGGAGTTATACTACAAAGCTGCAGTGATCAAAACAGCACAGCATGGGCACAAAAACAGACAAGAGGATCAACGGAGCAGCACAGAGGATACAGAAACAACTTAAAGTACATTCACCTATTTGATCTTTGACAGAGAGGCCAAAGACACACAAGAAAAAAGACAGCTGCTTTAATAAGAGGGTATTGGGAACAATATCTACATGCAGAAGACTGAAGCTAGAGCCATATACCTCACCATGTACTAATCTAAAATCAAAGAACTAAGTGGTAACCCAGAAACACTTAACCTGCTGGAAGACAAGACAGGTAAAGCTCCTGAAGTCACAGATCACAGGCAAGGATGAACCCCAGAAGCACAGCAAATCGTTCTGAGAACCAACACATGGGATTGGTTCAAACATAAAAGCTTCTGTGCAAGAAAAGACAAAACCAACAGAGTGAAAAGAAAACCTACAGAATGAGACGAAGCACTCAGAATTCAAAAAAAAAATATGAATCTCTCAAAATAAAAGGCCCAATCAAAAAATGGGCATCTGGAATGAACAGATACATCACAGAAGTATGACTGACCAATAAATACATAAAAAAAATGTTCAGTGTTGCTGACCATTAGAGAAATGCAAATTAAAACAATGATGAGATGCCCTTTTACCTCAGAAAGAATGGCCATCATCAAGAAATCAAATAACAAATGCTGGAGAGGCTACTGGTAAAAAGGACTCTCCCATATTGTTGGTGGGGATGTAAACTGGTACAACCACTATGGAAATTAGTGTGACTATTTCTCAAAAAATTGACTACAAATTCCATTTGACCCAGTTATTCCCCTGTCCTCCTGAGTTAAAGACCTAGCTGCCAACCTAGCTGCGATTTCCTCAGCACCCTCATTACATAGCATGGTGATCCACACATACCCATGTTTATAGTGGCACAATGCGTAATAGCTAAATCTTGGAAATGCACTATATGCCTGTCAACAGATGAATGAACAAAGCAAATGTAGCATCCTGGTCTGCCATAAAGAAAGTTGAACTTGAGTCATATGTGGGAAAATGGCTGCACCTTGAGACCATAATGTTAGGTGTAATTAACCAAACACAAAAACAAATAGTGCATGGCTTTTTTTATACAAGGAATTCAGAATACAAATAAAGAGCAAAATAAAAGATAGATGATGGGAAGTAGGGAAGCAGATCTTTCTCAAATGGGAAGGGGCACAAGAGCGGGGGGTAGGGGCAAGGAGGGAGGGAAGAGAATGGAAACAGGAGCTGAGATGTGTTGTGACCATGCACCAACTCCACGCAGAGTGTAAACATCACGTACTGCAAACATGGACTGATATAAACAGTAACAAAACTTCCCCACAGGAACCTACTCTAAAAGCCAAATGAATTATGCAGAAGAAACAAAAAGTATGATACGAAGCTATGCATGGCTGTGCTCGCAGGTGGGCGTCAAACGGGATGATGGATTCCTGGGTGCTCATGGCGCTGTCTCGGTGGTGAGGAGAGCTTCTCCAGGAAGCTGATCTTGTAGGTACAGTGGACGTCACTGCCGCTGGGACAGAGCATCCCTGGGATACGGGTGGTCAGAAGCGACCTCTCCTGCCAACCTAGTTGCGATTTCTTCAGCACCCTCATTACAAGCCTAGTTGCAGGATCTGGGCGAAGGCCCACTGGTAAGGGAGCTGCAGCCCGAAGGGTATCGGCAGCATCCTGCACCCTAACTCTCTGCCGGGTGCGGAGGCAGCATGGGACCTGGCTCTGAAGGTTGGCCTTGGACACTTGGGGCTAAGGGCGTGGCCCTGCGCACCGCCTTCTTGGCTAGGAGCTCTGCTGATGAAGTTACACATGCTCAGGTCACGGGAAGTCGCCACACCTCTCGACTGCCAATTTTGGCTCTCACAGCAGTTTAGTTCTTTAGCTCTTGTTTTATAAAATCAGATTTTTCATTTAGGGCAGTTTCTATTTGCACAGCTTTGTGTGTGTGTGTGTGTGTGTACTGGGGGTCAAACTCATGACCTCGCGCTTGCCAGAAACGCACTTATACAGCTGAGCTAAATCCCCAGCCCTTGCACAGCTTTCAAATAATGTTCAGCAATAAAGGGAAACAGCAAAAGAGCCTGGACCCCTTTCCCCTCCAGCTGGCCACCCACCCCCTGTACCAGACCACAGATGCCTCTGTGGCAGAGCCTTGGTCCCACGGTCAGCACTAACAGAAACAACAAACAAACCAACTCATGGCCTGATTTGTACCCCCGAGTCCTGGTAAGTCAGAAGGCCTGCAATTCATCTGAGCCATTTGCAAGAAAACGGATGGATCTTGAGGCCACAGTGCTATGTGAAATTGGTCACAGAAGGTTCGATATTGCATGGTTTCTCTCATATGAGAAACTCAAAGGACGATTTGAAGAGCAAAATAAGAGATTTTAGGAAACACGAAGGTGGAGATGGGAAGGGGAAGTCAAAGGATCAAGATGTGGTGTGTGTGTCTATACCAGTTCCCCGAGATGACCGGGATATTTACACATCACAAACACACACGGATAATTAAAGACACAGCAGATTCTGCTGGGCTGCTGGGAATGTGCTACTTCTCTGAAGTAGCCTGACACACACCCTAGGAAGATTCCACTTGCTGAGGACACTCCACAGACGAGACGGAGGCAGAGGCGAGCTGGTCCCCTTCTCCAGCTCTGTCACCAGATGGCTGTGCACCAGGGAGCCAGGGTGGGAAGGTTTTGCTCCTAAACTAATTTGTGCTTGCTGCAGGCTGTGGCTGATCGTTAGGGCTGGGGGGAGGATGTATTCCCTGAACAGAGGACAGGCACTCCTAGTCCCTAGCCAGGTGCGCTGGGCAAAGGTCACTCCGAGCCTCTCACACCCTGCTGAGGGTGGAAAGTGCCCACCAAGCGTGTGGACATCTCCTCTCTTGCAAGGCATCATGGGGAGAGACTTAATCCACAGTGCTCGGGAGGCTGGGCCTCTAGGCAGGTTAGGGTCAAAGGAGCCGGGAAGTGGAGGACAGAGTGGACAGCATGTTCAGACGCTGTCCCCACGGGTCCAAGTCCACTTCATGGTGTCTGAGGCAAAGGGCCTGGAGATTCACCTACCCTGCATGCTGCCTGGCCCAGCCTAGACTCTAAGCAGTGTGACACTAAGCACTGTTGTCATGGACCACTGGGCTTTTGGACTCCCTGAAGTCCTGACTGAAACTCAAACGTGGCATGGGAGGAAAGGGCATGATGCAGTGCACTTTGCAAATGGTTCAGGAGTCCTGGGAGGTTTGAAGTCTATTTATTCAGCCTCCCTGTTATTCCTTTGACTAGTGCTTCCCTGGAAGACTAGGTTCTTACAGAGCATATACATCTGTCAGAAAGGTTTCTGTGGAGCCAGGCATAGTAAGACAAGCCTGGAATCCCAGCAGCTGAGAAAACTGAGGCAAGAGGATCCCAAGTTCTAAGCCGGTTTGGGCAATGAGAAGGACCCTGTCTCAAAAACAGGCAAAATAATTACAAAAAGGGCTGGGGATGTAGCTGAATGTCCTCTGAGTTTGATCCCCATTACCAGAGAGACAGAGAGAGAGAGAGAGAGAGAGAGAGAGAGAGAGAGAGAGAGACAGAGAAAGACAAGAGACAGAGACAGAGAAAGACAGAGACAGAGAGAGAGAGAGAGAGAGAGGAGGAAGAGAGGGAGAGAGAGAGGCTTCTTTGAAAGAGTCTGAAGGAAGCAGGCCCCTAACACTCCCAGGGTGGACACAAGTCCAGCTTGGATCTCAGCCAACACCAGCCAATCAGCTCCGAGGGATGCAGTGGAGCCCATGTCAGTGGGAGGCACCAAGTCAAGGGCGGCAAAGGATGACATCGTGTATCAATGAACGTGTGCAGGTGCTAATTTGCTCTTCCTCATTACGCGTCCTGTGCTCTCCTGGGGTCGCTCCACAGTGCAATCCCCAGAGACGATTTTCCAAGCCGCTCACAGTAGGTGGCTGGACCGAACGACCGATTCAGGCCACTCCTGTTTCTCCACAGAGCTGTGCAGCATCAGCATTGTCAGTTTTGCAGTAACAACCGTGACCCTGAAGTAATGGTGTCGTTCTTGGTCTCCTGGTGACATCAAGCACTTTCTGCCTGCAGCTTCATAACTAACATGCTGGTGACCACGGGCCATACCCACGTTTTCTGGGGCATCAGCAAAGCACCTGCCTGTATTGTCCTGTGGAAAAGCATGTGCTGGACCTTCCATGGTGGCTCAATGGTGGTTTCTAGAATTTTCTAGGAATCAGAATTTACTCACTGGTAAATTCAGCCGAGTCCCCTCAGCAGGGGGCAGACAGGTGGACATACGACTCGAGGCCCAAGGGGAGCTTCTCTGCTTAGGTTTTCTCATAAAGTGACGATGAGAATGACGATGACGAAGAGGAGGGGAAAGCCCCAGTGTTCACAGAAACCTGGCTGACTGGGTGTGTGTCCCCGACTCTGTCCTCTCCCACACAGGGCTGGGTCGCAGCACTCGGGGTTCGGCAGTGGCATCAGCAAGGCAGGCGGCTGACGTCTTGGGTTTCGGTTTCTCTTTGACATGAAAGCAGCAAGGTGCTGGCTGCCGCAGGGCTGTGCCAGGATGGAAGGAGCAGCCCGGTGCCGGGCACCCCATGGGGTCAGCACACCCATGCGCCGGGCGCATTTGTCAGACAAAGTCTGTTGCAGGAACTGGCCTGGTCAGAAGGTGGCAGAAAGCTCTGGGGGGCTCTGGGGCTGGGCTCTGAGGACAATTTGGGGCATGGGCTCAGCTCTAGTGGACCCTATCTTCCTGGGCTTCTGCCTGATCCTATCACCAGGTGTTATTTGCTATCTCCATTGCCAAGGGGAGGACCCCAATCTGAGGTCCCATGCACCCCTCACTGCATTTACTGGCTGATGATGGATGGAACCAGCACATCACTGAGGACTTAGGGACAGCAGCCAGGCCACGAGCCAGGTGATCAGCACTGTGCTAGCACTGTGTTTGTGAGCTTGGGGGCCACTGGCTCTCACTGTGCTTTTCCACCTCTGGCCCTGTGTGGCCACCAGCGCCAGAGCTGCAGAACCAGGCCAGAGGGCCACTGCGCAACAGAGGGCGTCACCCGCAGAGGGTGCGCAGTGCTGCCACCTGCCACACGACGACTGAGGCTGACTCCAGGGCTTTGAGTTTCATTTTCACACAATCAGATACGAACCCGGAATAGGAAACACACACTTGCTGGTGACAAGACTCACTGGGGACTTTACCTTGACAGCTGCCAACCCTCACTGTGTGGGCCTCAGGAGGGGCCGTGTGCACGTGTGTGTGAACCGTGTGGGAAATGCTCACGCGCAAGCCAGTTAGTTCTCAGAGACTTGGGCGCAATTTCAAGCAGAAACTGAAGGTGGCTTTGTTGTGTTTCTTACTCTCTACTGTACGCATCCCCACATTCTTGGAGTGAAGCGTAATCTGTGTGGTTCCGGGATGGATCTTCAGGAGCCCTCACAGGACACCTCCACTGCGGGCTCCAGGCCCATGCCCCGTCTCCCCAGGGTCCCGTTCAAATCTGGTTAGGCCAAGTCTTACCCCTGCTCTGCTCAAAATTTTCCCAAAGAGAAAAGCAACAAAGCCGAGTGGTTAGTGCCAGGCGCCCATTCTCATCTTCTCTGTATACACAATTAAAAACTTCCACTTCAGGGAGTGACCGAGCAATGACCCTGCGAAAAACAGAATCGAGGCCCAGGCGACACAGCTCAGGGGCAGAACACTCGCTAGCGTAGGTGAGGGGCTGCACGCGATCGTTAGCAGTGGAAAACAAACAGCAAGAACAAAACAAGGCAGAAGCACTAACCCTCAGCGTCTCTCTGTCCTCAAAGCCCAGGGTCACTCCATCCTGTCAGCACCATTCTGCACCTGCCCGGGGGAGCCCTGTCCCCAATAGCTTCCACAGTGCAGTGCTGTCACCTGCCTGGGACACAGCCCTGGGATACCTGTACCTCCTGGTGAGCTGTCACTCAGTCCCCCCTCCCCGCCCTGAACTTTCACCGCTTCCCGCTGCATTCCCTGCTCCTCTGCTGTTACTCTACATACACCTAATTACTATGCATTTCCTGCTGAGTTCTGTCTGCTGATGTCTTCCCCTTAGAACACAGCTTTCCTAAGAGTGGAGACACTGATTTCTCCCATGCTGTTCCCCATTACCTGCAATAATGCAAGTACTATGGGCATTCAGTGATTAATTCTTTAATGAGTACCTAATTAAATAATCCAGTCATGCATAAAATGTTATTTGATGAGGGCAACGTTATGGATTAAAAACTGGTGGTCAACTTAACACCAGCTGAATTAAATCAGCATGAGTGTAGCTGGCCCACCTAAGGAGAGTTGCCAGCATAAATAGAGATGTGGAGAAGAAGAGCCAGGCATTGTGGGTTCTCCAAAGTGTTGCTGTGTCAACCTGTTGCTTCTCCTGTCACACTGGTTTTCCTGATACGAGTTTGGTCAGTATCATCGGAATTGCTCGGGACCTTGTTGATGAGAGTGGCTGTGGTTCACTTTGGGGGAGCTCCGGTCCTTAGATTGAACACTGCTTCCTGGTTCAGGAGGGGAAGATGTGTGCTGTTCAATCTCTGGGAGAAGCTTGTCACGCTGGCTTCTTGGCATGTACTCGACTGTTCTTATTATTGGAGGAACTCGAGACCTCCATGTTGCTGAGGGTGGCTGTGGTGCTTTTTAGGACAGCCCTGCTGTTTATTATGAGCATGACTTCTTGGCTCCAGCATAGAACCCTCAACCTACCAGCACAGCTCCTTCACTCTGCTGGCATAGACTTTGTAGCTTCCACTACTGACCTTGAGCCTTCCCAGTGCAGATCCATAAAACAATGTGAGTCCTTCCTGGGCTCTAGGCCTCCAGTTGGTCTTGCGGGAGGCATTACCATGGGCTCTAGGTCTTCATCTGGACTCATGCAGGACATTGCTGTGGGATCCAGGCCCTTGGCTGAATATTTTGGGTCTTTAGTGTTGTAGACAGATTTCCTGCACTTTTTGTGTTTAACTCTGGGTGACCACAATAATAATAATCTGTATCCTGATTGTAATTGTTTGGTTGAAACCTCTGAATACACTAGCAATTTACTAAAATACAGAGTTATGTGATGTGGGAGACAATGGAGGTGACTACATTCTTCCTTTCGTTATTTTGTCTCTGAAAAGACAACAGGGTCCCACTCTATCTTCTCCATAGGCTATGGGTCTAGAATATGGCCACTGCCACCAGGGCAGAATGTCACCCAAGGCAGGAGAGGATGGGTCTAGCTGGGACCCATAGGCTGCTTCCAGCCTAGAAAGACTAGAAGCCTAACAGCTACTGAGGGAGGAGGAAGGAAGGGGAGCTGGACCCAAGGCAGCAGCTGGACACCCCATCCTCCCATGCTGCTGCCTCCAGCCTCCCTCTTGTGCTGAGAGTCTCAGCATCACTGCACTTGGTGCCTCCAGATCCTCTCCTAAGTCCCTGGGACCCAGGGCCCATAGTTTTTGTCCCTCTGAGCTTATTGCCTGTCATTCCACTGACAGCAACCGCTGCCAAGGGGGTCATCATGAGGGATGCAAGTCTTCGCCCCCAACACCTCAAAGTAAAGGAGCCCATGGGCTTTGGACCTCGACAGGTGTGGCCCTGATGCTGGGTCCTCCATTCCCAGTGGGGACACGAAGGGCAACTCACTTAACCTTCCTAATCGATTCTCCGTTTTAAAATGTGAACACAATACACACTGAGCCTCCACAGGTGTTGAGGGAGACAAGGAAGCGATTCATTCATTCCTGTCCCCTCTGCTTCCACCAGGCGCTGTAATGAGAAGGTGGAATCCACCATGGGTCCCTTCAGTCTCTTTTCCTGCTGTCGGGAGGTGCGAGTGTCCCCTCCCTCTTGAGAGAATCATAAGTCTGTTCCCTTTTCCAGGAATAACCACTCTGTCTTCACTTGTTCCAGACCTCTGTGAATTACCCCCACCCTCTTCCCTTGTTTTACAGACCGCTGTCTCTTCTTCCTTATTCTAAAAACAATGAGGTCTCTGATGATGACGACAACCGTAAAGGTTACCATTTATTAAGCCCACAGCCACGCACTACTGGGGAAGAAAGAACCAAGATTTCCTCCAGTTTTGGTCCCCCAGGGAGAAAGTCCTTAGCAGCTACTTACATCTGCCCCCGTCTGGCACCTTTCACAAGGTGGTAGCTAATTCCCCTCTGCTTAAGCTTTAAAAAGCACCTACAAGTCACACTAATGCTGTTTCCAAGCTCAGCAGCCACTTCTCATTCCCACCCCACACTGTGACACAGGACTGAGGACTGTCACCTCAGACCTCTCCCCAACATGCCATGCAGCCCTGGCCCTAGCTTAGTCCTCCTTCCGAGGACAGGTTTCTCCAGAGGTCAGGCCATCTCTAGTATCCATCATCCTCACCCTGCGCACTCAGGCCTGCCCTGGATTAGCTGTCCACACCACTCGGACCCCTGCAGAAAGGCTACCCTGAGCACATATGACCTTTCCAGTGCTTGCAGGCTTCCGGCTTTCTGTCACTCACCTTACACCTCTGGAGCCTGGCCAGCCCAGTCATCTCCTGAGCCCACTCCACTCCTGCTGACTGAGCGGTCTCTTCTGGGTCACCACACCTGTCCTCCTCACCTTTCTGTCTTCAGCTGGCTCCTCTCAGCTGGTGCTCTGAGCCTAGCCAGCCCATAGAGGATCGCTGCAGTCCTTCCTGGTGCCCAAGGCATGCCCTTCAGCGTCTGCCCAGAGCATGGCGCTGGAGCCCAAGCTCCTGGCGGAAAATGCCCATGCCGACCCATTTCCCTGCAAAGTTCAGTCCGAGCTCTTGCATGATTTGTCCCTGTCATATCTTCCCAGCCTTGTCACCTCCTGTCCCTTTCTTGTGCTCTTCGCCCCCACATGAGCTCTTCAACCTCAGAGATTTCTAGTTGTCAGCCTCTGCTGCTGATTTTTCTGCTTCTGTTTTCTCCAGGCGTTCTCCAGTCTCTCCTGTCTTCAAATGTCCACTCCCCCGCCCCCAGTGCTTCTCTAATCACCCCAACCAGCCCAGGCACAGACTTCCACCTGACTCCTTAGGCCATTAGCCCATTTTTTCTTTCACTCAGAAAGTAAGCTGCCCCCTGGTTGTTATACAGCAGCCACTGGTTACATGGGGTGGGGGCAAAGCACACGCTGGTGCTGTTTCTGATATAGGGATGCATCTCTGTTCCTCTGTTCAGTGATCTCCAAGGATAAAGCCACTAATTCTGTGCCTCTGACCCTGTGTGCAGACACAGCGCGTGCTGAGTGAGTACTGCAAGTGCTTGTTCAGAGCACACTGTGCTCCAGTGGGTAGATGAGGGAGGAGGGGGTGCAAGACAGCGCACAGCCTGGCAGCTCCTGTTAGGCGCAGATGCTGACAGCAGCCACCAGGCTGTCCTGGCAGGAGGATGCTGAAGTTCCTGTCACTAGCAGGTGTTCCAAGGAGTTTCTCTTTCCAGCCTCAGGGAGAACAGGAAGTCAATGACTGTGTGAAACTGTGAATTCCTTGGGTCTAGCAGCGGTCAGGAGCACTGCTCAGGGAGGACTAGTTTCTAAGGTCCATCCTTCTTGAGGCCCTTCCACTGGGAAAGCAGGGGCACCAGTTTCCAGGGCAGTAGAAAATATCTGCAGAGTGAAATCAAGAAGATTTTGGCAGGGGTGTGTGTATGTGGTATTACTGTTGTTTTGCGACAGAATTTTCCTATGTAGTCCGGGCTGGTCTTGAACTCAATACATAGCCCAGGCTGGCCTTGAATCCTCCTGCCTCAGCCTCCACAGTGCTGGTATTACAGGTATGCACAACCATGCCTGGCATAAGTCAAGAAACTTTAGCCAAAACAAAGTCATACTTCATTTTAAGTATGATTCCAGCTTTGAGGAAAAGCTAGAGATGTTTAGGGAAAGTCTGAATAAATTGGGTTGAATTGAAATGCCTCAAAAGTAAAATTTTGAGACTGTTCAGAATCTCCCATTCTGGTGCAAGTGGAAAACATTCTCCATCTTACCAAGCACACCTGTGGCAGGCATCTCTTGTCTCCATGTGGGCCCAGCTTACCTTTCTCTAAACACTTTAACTGCTTTTTTATTTGCTTAGAGGCCTGGCCTGAAGCCTATAGGTTTCAGATTACAGCATCTGGGCTGCTTTTAAGTGTCAGAGCAGCTGGTGGCCAGAGCTCTAGGCAGGGTGACGCAGCCAAGTTCCCTACCCTATCGCAGGAGGACTTCAAACGCCCTCAGCTCTCAGTCCCTCATTCCCACTGGCACGCGTGGGACACATAGGGTGAGGCCCAAAACCACTACTTCAAACTGCAAAAAGCAACAACAACGACATGAAAAAAGAAAGAAAAGAAGGAGAAAACAGAAGTTGAAAATCACAACATCTCTGAGTTGGAAGGAACCTTACAGGGTAACTTCATTACAAATTTGTGAAGGTTTTAAATACATTTTACCACAATTACGAATTAAGAAAACACACAATCAACACTTAAATTACCTGTTCCAATGGGGCCTCTGATAGCATGGAAAACCAAAATTCAGAGACAGAGAAAAACCCTTATGTTAGGCAAAGATTTCCACTGTTGTCATTAAAACTGAGACTGAATGTCCAAACTGTTTATTCTCAGTGAATCCAGCTTTTGAGGATTTACCTTGGGGGGTAAATCCTCAAAAGACGTGGCAGTCTACTCTGGGGTACATCAGAAACAGAGGAGCAAACCAATTTTGATTAAAACATTGTGTGTGTGTGTATGTGTCTGAAGTGAGTTTTCACCACATAGTCCAGACCACTTATGATCCTCCTGCCTCAGCCTCCCGCATGTTGGGATTGTGCCACCAGGCCTGACAATCAAAGCATATTTTAAGAATCCTTAGAAGTAACTTTTAGAAATTAGAGGGACTAAGGAACATGTGAGCATGATTACAGAATGCTCAAAATACACAATTTGGGTCTTCAGCTATACTTTGAAGACGTTGATTTTTCAGATACATTTCTGGCATTCTTTTTAAATGGTATTAGTCGCTTGGCACAGTGTTCTGACCCAGACCTCATCTGAAATAATTAAGAATATCTCTGACTCTGTGATCCCCACATTGATTCGAGATTAAATATCACCGATTTCTCAGAAGCCTATGATCGCCCTTACGATGTACTGTTCTTCCTTAGAAACCCATTCTGTTGCCGTCACAGAAGCAGTCTGGATTCACTGACCCGGTAGGGAGCTGGGCGGGACGGCAGGCTGTCCCTTCCCTCAGGAGGAAAGTACACCCGGCCAGGGCACCAGGCGCTGCTGCTGTCACTTCCTGTGGAAAACCCCTGCTACACCAGAATTGCTCCTGAGCAGAACTGGGAAATTTTCTCTGTCTGATTTCTTCTTGCTGCTTTATTGGTCACCTTACACCCCCGCACACAAATACGGCAAGAGAGAGAAGATGCCCGGGCTGTGTGTCAGACTGAGGTTAACCAGAGTCCTACGCCGTGTGCATGCAGGGAGGAGGCAGGCGGGGAGGGGGGGAACCCCAGCGTTTCTGCCGTTTCTAGGGCAACGTTGGCCATGCGCCTGAGCACTTTAGACCTGCTCTGAAAGCCCTGTCATGGAGCAGCTCTGTGCCGCTTGGCCTGGATGGAGAGACCCCGGCCTTGGGCGGAGCGGCCTGCAGACTGCTGCTGCTTTCTGAGACTTTTGAGTTTGTTGGAAAATTGTGTCGGTCCTATAATCAGCCCTTTTTAGAAGGCCCTGATTTGTTGAGGAAAAATCTTCTCTAAAGGGGTAAAAAGGAAGAAAGAGAGGTGGGACTTGCTAATTCCAAAGGGTCTTCCCAGAGTTAGGGTTGTGCCCTGTCACCTTGTCACCCTGTTGCCCTGTCCTGGCCTGGGCAGCCCTGACTCTGCTGGCTCCACGCACACCTTCCTTCGCTCCCCTACAACAGACTGGCCCGGCACATCCTTCCCACAACAGCTGTTCTCGAACGTGAGGACACACAGACCTCCTCCGGCTTGGAGGCCACTCCGCAGTGGGGCACAGTACAGCCCTTCAGGATCCTGCTCTGAGCTCACGCAAGCTGGTTTCCCTGCCGCCCGCCTCGGGCCTGCTGTGGGTGAAAGCTCACCACCTCCTCAGTCTCACACACTGTACCTCTGTTAATGCAGCCCAAGGGGCTTCCTGGCTTGGCAGTCCAGGGCCTGGTTGGCTCAGGTCTAACTGGAACTTCTGGCTCTTTCTGCAGGTGTGGCTATTAAAGCCTCTCCCTCCCGCCTGGTCTTGAGCTGAGCTGTTCTCTGGATGCGTGCAGTGCAGCTCTTCAACATGGCTGCTTAGGACCTGGCACCTCGCCCCAGCTTTTCAAGAGTAATGTGAATTTAAATGAGTTGTTATCTATCGCTCCCTGTCACTCAGGAATTCGATAAGAACCTTAAAGGGCTATGAGTGAATGTATTTAAAGGCTGTGGAAAGATCCCCCAGGCTCTCCCGGGAAACAGCCCTTTGGTTGATGCCAGTTAACCCCTGTCATCCCGAACAGGGTCTGCAGTGCCTCCTGTCCCAGCATTCAAGGCCCCTGCAGTGTGTGGTCTCTTACATGTGGGGATGGGCAAATGTCCTTGGTGTCCCAGTGCTCGCCACAGTGCGTCTCCCTGCTTCAGCCCTCTGATGCACACACGTGCACACATGCAGACATGCGCCCCACTGTCCCCCAGGGATTCCAGGAAACCCCTAACACTGTCTCGCAGGCATCTTCTTGGTGCCCTAGGTGGCCTGGGACAGGGAGGAGGAGGAGGAGGAAGAGGAGGAAGACTCTGGGGCCTACCCTTCAGGCTCCCCAGGGCCAGGCCGCAGAGAGCTTTACATCACAGCCCCATGGATCCCTGCAGTTTTCATAACCGCATTTTTAAAAAGCAGCACAACAGCTTGGCTTTCTAATGATTTCTAACAGTCTCACATAGAGGAAAGATTTTGTGGGACTGGCAAAGATTGCTGTCAACAAATAAAATTAAATCAAGAGGGATGGAAAATTCCTACACCACAGTAACAAAGCCGTAGCCTAACTCTATGGCCTCGTGGCAACACAGGACAAATCTGACCCAAGGAGACACTGTTCTGACCGAGCGCCCCGAGGACGTCTGTGACCGGGGAATCACCGAGAAACTTCCAGTTCCACCTGCTAAGTTTGTAGCAAGAGATGATAATGGTACAGAGATTCTTAGATGACACCATTTCTCTTTAAACTGAGCGTCTATATTTTGGGATGGAGAAAATAAGTTACTAGGCAGAGGGCCTTGGTTCGGGGAGGAGACCGAGGCAGAGGATGCGCCAGGCCAGTGTGAGCCCTGTGGGCTGCACCGGAATGAGAGGTTTGGTGGCAGTGTCTACCAGCGTTTCTCTAATGGCTTAGGCTGGGAGGAGAAAAAAGAGATCAATGCATCCAACCAGAGGCAACCACTGTGAGCTAGGTAGGCGTTCCCTGGTTTCAGAAATAAGAACGTGCCCTGGGGAAGTGACAGCTGGTGTGGGAGATGCCTGCCCACTGGCCAAGACCAAGTCTGTCCCAGCATCATGAATAATGACCAAGGCTTCTTTCATCTGAGATGCCTGGGACCAGCAGTGTTTCAGAGTCCCTGGATTTTTGAATTAGATAAGATCCGTTATCCAAGAATCTTAAATCCGAAATGCTCAGAAATCTGAAACCTGTGACACTCAAAAAGTTTTACGTTTTGGGGTATTTTAGACTTTGGATTTTCAAGTCAGGGTGGCTCAATCTATACTAAAAAAAAAAATCATGGATACTATTTTTTTGTAAAGAAAGAAAAATAACAAGTATAAGGAATGACAGAAGTAGAAAAATCACAAATGTATCATCAGTTAGTGATTGATCAGAAAAAGATTTGCAGCTGTGGCAGGCGCTGGGGAAAGGGGTGGAGGTGAAGGTGTGCCCGCAGAGGGCAGGAAGTCATGCAGCTCTGCAGGCTCTGAAGGTGAGTGACCTGCGGGTCACACCGGGTTTGAGTTTTTCTGAGAAGGGGAAGCTGCTGAGAGGAGTGACGGTGGGTGAGGAGGACTGGGACTCTGCTTGGGATTATTTGATGCACCATGGTGCCACAGTGGGAGTCTGGGCTGGAGAAAAGAGTCCAGGGCACGAGTATGCACACACATGTATAGATGCACACATGCACATGTGTGCACACCTGCACACACACACACACACACACACACACAGAGCCAGGAGAGGCGGGGCATGAAGGAAGGCCAGGTTCTCATCCAGCCTGTCTTGCACCAACACCTGGGGAAGTGAGAACTCCCCTGCCGGGCGTGTAAGGATCACACAGCACTGGACACACAGTCAGGACAGTGAGGGGTGGGACACAGCACACTTCCTGATGTTACTAATCACGCATTTCTGACTCCGGGGTGGGGGGGCAATGGCTAGCACCCAAAGAAGGAAGAGGAATTCAGTGTGATTGTCAGGTAGTCCACACCTCTCCCCACAGGAGCGTGCATCCTGAAGGGCAAGACCCCAAAGTCCAGAGAAGAGCAGATGGCACCCCAGTGAGGCCAGCGAGACAGTGTCATGGTGACAGAGACCTGCAAGGCATCACAGTCTGCTGAGGGGACACCACAGGTCACCCTGTTTCCAGGGTGAATGGGGCCATCAGGCCAGACAGCAAGAAGCATCAGGAAATACATGGAGTAAACAATGGCAGCGCTGCAATAGTCAGGAGAGAGCCATAGCTCAGGAAAGCCAAGAACAGTGAGAGGCAGGCACGCGGTGGCGGGCGACACACACTGCAGGTCAAGCGTCACCAAGACCTCGGTTAAGCATGTGGTTGGCATCAAGCGGTGGCATCCAGGTGGGCTACAAGTATGCCTTGGACAGGGAACAGGAAGGAGGCAGCTGAAGAGGCTGGCAGCAGTGACAAGATGCCGCGCAGTCCATGGGGAGCAGTGCAGGGGCCAGCACTGCTCCACACAACCCTAACCCACTTCATCTTCCAGCAACACTGTGAGGCCAGCACTGTTGGATCAAGCTCTACAGAGGGACAGAGAAGTTAACCAACAGGCCCAAGATTGCACAGCTAACAACAGCAAGAGCTGGGTTGACCCACCATTCCCAGTACAGGTGAGCCACGATTCGCAGGGTGGGTCTGCTGTTAATCACGCAGCAACATCACCTCTCTTGAGGTCCATGGGTGCAAAATGATATGCGAAAGTCATTAGGTACAAGAGCAAGGGGGCGTGAGGGTGAATAGAACCTTGTGTGTGAATGAGTGTGCTTCAGGGTTTATGTTCATACACAGGTGGATGTGTAAACACACACACACACACCCAACCTTGTAATCCAAGGGTATTTCTAAGAGAAGCCAACCCCTAAAGTTGCTAACAGTGCTTCTCTCCAGGAAGACAGGTGTCTTGGGCAGAGAGGAAACCTACTTTTCATTAAATGTCTTTGCATTAATTGAATTTGTGTTAAATGCAGTTGATATTTGTAAATAAATTTTACAAACTAGTCCTTAGAGTTTTTTTTTTTTTGAAGTGACCCATTGGGAAGGATACTTGTAGTTTATGTACTGACCATTCATTTACTACACAAAGCCCTGCTGGCCCCCTTCATACCCTCGCTGGTACTCCAGGGGCTGGTGAGAGAGAAGCAAACAACACAGACTAAAACTTCTCCCCATGGCACCAACAATGCTATTACAGATGTTGTTCATTAAGAATCCAAATGTCCTGTGTCAGATGCCGGGGACTCGGCCAGGTGCTGTTACATAAATTACTTCACCTATCTTCATCTGGTTACTGAAAGGTAGATGTTTCTATTTTCATCTTATAAACAAGAAAAACAAGGTTGGAAGAGGTGAAACAACTTGCTGGAGCTCACCTCTCCCCCAGGAGTGAGACCTAGCTTTTGCTCTCAGGCCAGCCTCCCACCATGCGGCCCTGAAGCCACACTTGCTTTAGCTGCTGGAGGTGAGCAGCTTGGCGAGGTCACCAGATCCTGCAGAGTCCTGGTGCTCACAGGGAGCAGCAAGCAAGCTGTCTTCTCTTGATGTGACTTGCTCTTGGCCAACACACTATGTGTGATCTGCTGTCTCCACAAAATCTTGCAATGTATGTTGGAAATGGCTTGAGCAGCTCTCAAGAGATGATGGTTAAATTTCAGGCATTTTGCAAGTGAGTTGACTCCATATTAGTAGCTTGGACTTGACAATGCCAAGGAAATGGGCTGATGCTACAAATCAGGGTGTTGTTGGGTATGTACGTGTCTCTCGAGAAGCCAGCTGTCTGACATTTGGTAGGACATCCCTCATCAGTCAGTGAGAAAATATACAGGCATTTCTCTTTCTTCAGGTATTCAAAACGCTGGCAACACTGCAAACCCCTTCAACTTGAAGGGTTTTCTACTACTTCCTAAATACATAAAGATGATTCGCAGGGGAACCCCACAAACTCAAATGCATCATAGGGCTGATGAGGGACTGCCCCACACCCTCAGGACTACTGGTCTACCTCAGTGCCAGTACACTCTTGGAGTGGGTTGGATAGCACCCTGTCCCCCAAACTCACGCCCACTTGGAAGGAGGCTCAGAACTCAGTCTGATTTGGATACAAACTCTCTGTGGACAGAATTACTCAAGATGAGGTCATCCTGGGTTAGGAAGAGCCCTAATGACTCTGCCTGGTGTCTTCATGAGAGAAAGGTGAGGGAGTTGGGGATGCAGAGATGGAGCAAACACAGCTATGTGAGAACGCAAGGGTTGGGTGACCACAAGAAGCTATACAGGGTGAAGAGGGGTCCTCCTCGTGTCTCCAGAGGGAGTAGGGGCTGGACTGTGGATGCTGACCCTCCAGAACCAACACATTCTCTGGCTTTAAAGGATGGTGCTATGGTGATTTGCTATAGCAACCCCGGGCCACAGACAGATACTTGTGTACAGCAATGTTAGCACAGAGTTAAGGAACCAAGCACGAACTTCATAAATTCCCTTCTGGCCTCCCAAGACTTTCCTAAGACAGCCTGTATTATTTCTAAAAGCAAGTTTTTGGTATGACATCTGGTTTCTGTTTCCCACCTACCCACCTCAGGTAGAAGAAAGGACACAGTATCACCAGTCAGTTAGGGACTGTGATAGAAATACACTAGTGAACTGGTGAGACTTTTGTGTAGTTCCATGAATCTGCAAACCTACCAATGAAGCTGCCTCTCAACATCAGTATAAGTGTTTAGATACATGGAAGGGAGCAGCTCCCACTTCTAGGTGCTTGCCGTATGCCAGGAGCTGAGCAGCTCACTTTGTACACGTGCCCTAGGAAGCAGGTTCTGTGTTCCGGCTTTGCACACATACTCTAAGAAGCAGTGTTCTGTGCACAGGCTTTGCATACGCACCCTAGGAAGCAGGTTCTGTGAGCCGGCTTTGCACACACACTCTAAGAAGCAGTGTTCTGTGCACAGGCCTTGCACACACACCCTAGGAAGCAGGTTCTGTGAGCCCGCTTGCAGATGGGGTTGCTGAGGCCCAGACAAGTTATTTAATGGCTGATAACCAGTATCACCAGAAAGCAACGCTGTGCACACTCTGGACCAGGGGACTTCAGAACCAATGCTTTAAACCCTGAAGTGTGGCCCACAAGCCCAGGAGCAGACTGAGATCTGCCGCTGAGCTCTTGGGGTCCCCATGCCCCAGACACCTGCTGCCACTTCCATGCAGCCTCTGTTCCCCGTGTCTCGGCGCTATGTCCCGGGAAGTTTCCTCCCACCCACTTTGCCATTTAATGCATATTTTTCCCAATGTGTACAACCTGCTTTTAACTGAGTAAAATTATTTCCATGATTATAGGTTTAATTTTTTAAAACTTGACTTGGTTTTCTTTTTTTTTCTCCCCAGCCAGTTTTCAAGTCTACATTTCCTCTCTCTAGCATAAGCAAACTTATTTTGTCTTCACACAGCAAACAACCAGACAGTTATTTGAAGATTGTGGGGTGCATTTTTGCTTCCCTTGTTTGGCAGAGGACACAGCTGACCTGGGGTTAGGGCTCATGCTGTGTGAACTGCGCCTTTCATTCCGCCCTAGCTGGAGGACACCGCGATCTGCAGCTGCTTTCTGGGACCCTTAGACTCGGTTTCCTGGACTAGGGGAGAGCTCGAATCCAAACTCCAAGTCCGTAAACCTGGGAGATTCTTGAGAGTGGAGCCTGGACTGTGACCAGCGACACCTTCCTTCTCACTTTGTGTGAGGGTGGCATCGAGCAGGGGCTGCCACACTACGACAGGTGACCTGAGTGGGGACTGTGCTTCAGACTACAGTGCCCGAGGCTACACCTTCTGTCCATGAGAAGCTGTCAAAAACCAAGAAAAACCAAGCTTCTCAAGGAGCTGGGTCAGCAAGTGTTTCCAGGGTGCCTGTGACCCCCGAGTCCAGCCCTATCCTATTATGTTTCCTCTAAATCCTCCCTTTTATTTTAGCAGTGCTGAGGATGGACCCCAGAGCTCTTGCATGCTGGACCACAGAGTCACCCCAGCTCCAAATCACTCTCTGCCTTCTGGTGCCTGAGAACCTTCACCCTTTCTCCTAAGCACCACTGTACCGGAGACAAAAGGTGGGCCACGGTTTAGGTCCAGTGCTGTATTTTGTTCTAGGTGTTTGTCAGTGGCAGGTATCTGTGCTGCCCACCTGGAGATGGAGCACAATCAACACTGGAATCTTTCAGAGGAGATTATTATGCACAGTACGGTACAGGACCCGTGAGGCACTGGCTCCCACTGAGTTCACAAGGAAAGCAGCGCACGTCACTCTACGTCTTCACTACCTCTCACTTTGCACTAAAATGGGCTGGTGGCCGGCACTGCTCGTCAAGTCAGCGTCACACGTCCCCCTCAGCCCGGGGTCCTGCTGTTCAAGGTAGAGGCCTGTGCCCGCCCATCTAGTTTAATTCATGGGCAAATACTGCTAAAGTGCCACTCGCTTGATGCATTTGAGGCTTTATAAAAAGAGGCTAAGATAAACAATTTAGACTCCTGGGGTTTTTTTAGTATTAGGTTATGAGCAGTTTCCATACCAGACAGAGTTCTCATCATTGTGTTTTTTAAAAAATGGCAAAGCATTCATTCTATTCCATAGCTGCACCAGGATTTCTGTACCGGATCATCTGCTCTTAGGCACCATCTTTACGTGACAGGCGGTCCTTAGAATCACTGTAGAATTTTGGATGGTTTGGCTGTGTGTGTGACTTGGCCTGTGCACAGCACCCAGGTGTCCCTGCAGTTAGAAAGTTTTTGGGTGATTCTTATGCACACCCATGATTCAGAGCCACAGATTTAAAGAGCCCCAGCAAGCAGAGGCAGGTCTTCTCTACCACGGTAATTAACTGTATTCTATGATGATATCGAAGCATGGCCTAGGCCAGAGCCTATGGCTCTGTCCTCCAGGGCTGTGGGATTCAGCGGCCTCCCTTCTAAAATGTGGGCTATTGTGATGCTTAACCCTAACCCCCACCCCAGCCCTGAGCACGCTAAAGCACTCTGATAATCACCATGCTGGCAGCTGGGGTGGGGGGACAGGGACAGGTGACAGGGGACCTAGGCTGGGAAGGCAGTGATCTAGGAGCCACTTGGAAGGTGGGAGGCCCAAGGCTGCAGGGAAGCTTGTGGTGCTAGTTCCAGGCCTGTAGGGCAGGAGGGAGAGCAGAGGTGGACACTCCACGTCCCCAGGACCCTGCATTCACTGTGCCTGACTGAGGAGAGTGACCAGTGTGTGACGGGATGGGCCCATTGCTGAGCTGGACATAGTGGACTCAGGGGACAGTTGGGGACTGCTTGGATTGAGCAATGATACCAGCAGCAACACAGCTCCAGGGAAATGCAGGGAAGGAAAATGGAACAGCCAAGCCACCAAGATACCAGGTCACCAAGCCAGCACCAAGGAAAACAACAGGACTCACAACTTTGAGAAGGCGGTGGCTGTGCTTGTCATGTTCCCTAGCTGGGCTACCCATTTCCCTGGCTGAGCAGCTATTTGACTCTGCTTTCAAAGTTCATTTTACAAACACTGCACAAGGTAACATTTTGTTCCAGGAGCCCAATGCAAAAATTGAAAAGGAAAATTAGAGTCCAGCTCAGGTTTCCAAGGCGGGGAAGGGGTCTGCATGGACACCCAGAGCCAAACTCAACACAGAAACCGATCTGCAGATGAGGGGTCCCTTCTCCCAGCCCCACTCAGTCAGGATCTGGGGCAGGCAGCGAGGCCCGGTCCCCTTCTCCAGCCACTGGTGCTGAGTCTCCACTGTCTTCCACCAGCTGGCTTTCCTGACACATCTTGAGCAACCTGCAACATTCCAATTCACAGAAACTGGGGTGTGTGTGTGTGTGCAAAAATATAAATGGAAAATTTTAAAAATGCAAGAAGAAAAAGGGGGAAATATTAAGAAGACATCAGAGACCAGTTTTTTAATTAGCTGCTGTCAGAAAGCCAAAGTGATATGTACCCTGAAGCACACATTCCTAACTGTGCTGAGAATCTGACCAAGTCCCACACGGTCTCCCAGAAAAACACATGCCAAGTCCAGCGAATCACCTCAGGAATCCAAAGCCTGGGCAAGGGCTGAAGTCCACGCACTCAGGAGTCCATGGACCCCTGGCCACGATGCCCTGCTCCACATGACAGGGGCTCCACGTGTGTTCTGGAGCCCCGGCTGTTTCCTCTTAGGAACACACCGCCCAGTGAGCTTCAGACAGGTGGGGGGCAGAGGACTCTAATTAATTAGTGTCATTAAGGAGACACTGATGCCTGGTGGATTGATTATTGGGGATCTTCCCGTGGGGCCATCAGTAGCTGACTCAGACTAAATTATTCAAAATGAGCATCCAGCTGCAGCCTTGGCACAGGAAACCTGCACCAGACAGGTCCACACCGGCAAGGCTGGTCGTGTGGGGCCTGTGTACGACAGCTCCTGGTGCCACTGCAGAGCTGCCAGCCCCTACTGACCTTGACAGAAATTTAACATCAAGGATTCTTAAATGAGAGGCACCAAGAGACTTCACCTCTCCATCAGAGAGGTGGTGGTGGTGCGTTTCAAATAAGCCTTTCCCTCAGTGTAAACAGTCTGATCGGCTTTCAGAAAACACCCATTAAAAATAGTTACACTTAAAAAAAAAAATAGTTACGCTTGTCCTAGTTTTGTTTCAAGTCCCCAGCTTTTGATATTTATAATGGAAGAGAAAATAGCAATACTAACAGTAAGCTCCTGGCATTTGGGAAACAAAGTGGCCGCTGTGGATTTGTGGGTAGAAGGATCCAGCAGCCACCATGCAGGGAGGACCGAGGGAAGGAGGGACCAGGGCCTGAGGCCCGTGAGCCTGTTTCAGGCCTCCTCCACCTTCACAAAGAGGAAAGCAGGGAGATTAAAAATCTTCTTGCCCAGCTTTCGGGAATAAGAGGCAGGAGCTTGCCGGGCACTCCCTGCTGAGTCACCAACAGGCAGGGGCTCGCCGGGCCTGCAGTTCTGCGCTCCTGCCAGCACCCCGGAAGCAGAACCCAGCAGGCTCTGGGGGAGCTTCTCCGGTCGGTGGAGTGGACGTAAACCATTTAGCAACAGGAAAACTTTCCTTAAAATGGGGCAGCACAGAGGCCAGTCTGCAAATGGACTCTTTTTCAATTTTCTCCTGAGCATTATTATTTTGCTTCAAGAGGCAGCATAAACTCCCGCACTGCAGGATAAACACATTTTTATTCACATAGTCAAGAGGGACCCACAGGGTCAAAGTGAGGGTGGTTAATTTTTAACAAGCCCTCACAGAGCCTGAAAAGGAGCCACAATATGTAATCAAAGTCCTGAGTTGAAGCTGGAATGGCCTTGAGAATCCCAGCCTTTGTGAATGCGTGTGTGTGTGTGTGTGTGTGTGTGTGTGTGTGTGTGTGTGTAGCGTAAGCATGGAAACAATGGCAAGGGAGACAGAGCTCAGACAGCGGTTCCCCAACAGAAGTGGAGTCTGTGGTGTGGCGGGGGTGCTTTAGCTGCAACCATGTAAAATGTGAAATGACCACATCTCTTCAACATATGTGAGAGTCAGTTTGCAGACTTTCTCTGCACCTGAACTATTTCATAATTTTAAATATGTTAGCAGAACAGACAGGACACACAGCAAGAGATCAGAAAACTAAGTGGGATTCTTTCTTCTTGGCTTTGTGAGAGACACGCAGAGCTGCGCTGGGGATGGTAGCCTGGGTTCCAGAAGCAACCTCTGCCGGGTGAGAGACATGCACCCCTCACCTGCTCTCTGCTGGCCAGCAACAGGACACAGCCCCAGCAGGAGATGCAGGGGCCCAGTCAGCCTTCTGCGATTCACATGGACAATCAGCGGGAGTCCGCGGGGGACTGTAAGTCTGCAAGTCCCACAAAGCGAGGAGCTCAGGTCCACAGCCCTCACCCACTGCTAGCTCCAACCCTTCAGGCTGGCTCCTGTCCTGGCTGCCGCCTGTGTGACTGTGCAACAGCACAGGGACTGCTGGGTCTCTGGGCCTCTAGGGGACAGCAGGGTTGAGGTGGGGAGCACAGGGGTGAGGTGACAGCGTGGGGTGGGGGCTGCGGGTGAGCGCCGCCTCTTCAAGCCTCAACAAGGCACTTGCTAAGCGTGGAGAGCAGCAGGGCGCAGAAGCGTTTCTCCCGGGGACACAAGACTGCCGCTTCGAATCACTGAAGGGTCAGGTTTCAGGGTGGGCACGGGTGTCTCCTGACTCTTCCCCAAGGGCATTCACTGCCCAGACCCCGTGTCCACCCTCCCAGCTCCTCTGCGATGGCTCCTACTGGTCCACAGAACTTCCACATAGGGAGTGTCAAAGATACACGATTCTCCTCTTTTCTTTCTCCTTATTGTCCACATACACTAATTAAGAGATTCTAGGAGAAATTACTGTGTCAATGTTGCGGTCATCATCTTAAAAATAAAAAAAGACCTGCTAATGCTAATCAGAAGAAGTGCATGTGTTTATTGGGTAATATACACGTGGACAATCCCATGTGACCCACATGATCCGACTGTGGAAAAGGGTGTAACGGTATATGGTGAGATTGATTCAGGGTTGTGTCTCACCAGGGGCTCTTTTTTTTTTCTTTTGGTACCAAGAATCAAACTCACAACCTCATGCTTGTCAGGCAGGCACCTTGCCACTAAGCTGTATGCCTGACCCTATACCTGTGGTTCTTAAGCTAGGATGATCCCCACCAGGGGATGTCTGACAGTGTCTGGGGACACTTTTGTTCATTGCTAAATATCCCATCATGCACCCAGGAGCTCCCACAACGAAAAGTCCTGGCCCCCAACAGCCATAGCATGAGCTTGAGAGACCCCAGCCCAGGCCCCACGGCCACTCTACTCAGCTTCCTGAGACAGTGACAAGGACAAGCATTGGTGCAGAAGCTCTCCTCATAGGAAAAATGCCAAGGACATCTCTTTTCAATGCTTAAGTGTCAGAGGAAAGGAATTTAAAATCCTCTGTCACATGATTGGTCACCCATGGGACTCTGTCACTTTTGCAGGGACTCTGGAAGAAGAGCTCCAGAAAAAAAGCCTTTGCAACCTCTCTTTACCTCTCTGCCTCTCATCCCTCTGATGAACAGTTTCTAAAGAAGAACTGTTTCCATTAATTGGTAGAAACAGCAGAGCCACTTAAACTCTCAGTGAACAACATTGGCCAGGAGCATGGGGTGGCTTCTGAGGTCAGGGTGGGGAAGTTCTCTAAGTTCTTCCTCGACTTTTAACTGGGTAGCACTGTAATAAATATACACTCAGCCAGCAAATGAGAATGCAGAGATGATGATGCTCTGGCATCAAAAATGACCAATCCCAAACGTTTATATTTGGTCTCGCTTTATTATTAGAGCTTTATTACTTTCCCACTGAGCATGAAATGCCTTGATATAGATAAGATTTGCCAAGAACACCTGACACCCATGGAACACTTGTTTCTAAGTTACTTCAGGACTGCGGGGCAGCAATGTGGTTTTGAGGAGGTAGAATGAAGATGGAGCTTGAGCGGATGCAGCTTTTTGTGAGCGAATACGATTCCCACAACGTCACGTGTTCTTAATATGAACAGAGCCCTGAAGCAATCAGATTTTGATTTTTTTTTTCTTTCTCAGAGCTGAGGATGGAAGCTGGGGCCTCTGGCTCACCCACCAAGCACTGGACACTGAGCTACACTCCAGTGCCTCCCAGGTCAGCTCTTCAGGAGCTGGAATCAGCATCAATGCTGGCGAGACACAGCTTCCAATGACCCTTCTCACAAGGGTGCATGGATCTGATGCCTGGACCTGCTGCTCTGTCCCGAGCTCCCCTCTCTTTATCTTCCAGAATTCTCCATGCATTATCTTACCACACCCCTGCCCTGTTCCTGGTCCCCCCGACCCCAACAGAATCTCACCACACAGGCTCTACAGAGAGGATCCTGAGTGCCAGAGTGCTGAAGGACAAAACATCCTATGAGAAAGGTCAGTTCATTCCTCTCTGTGGCTCAGTTTCCTCATAGGAACTGCACCTTTGACTCACGGGGTTGTTAGGAATATTAAGAGACGATGCACGCACAGTACTTGGCAATCTATGAGCACTAATTCCCTTCGTTATGGAATTCCTGATTCCTAATCCAGGGTCCAAAGGGTTGAGAGCCTTGACCCTGTTGCAATGGTTAATTTTAAGTGTCGACGTGGCTGGTTAGGGGGCCTAGTATGCTGGCAGGCATCGCTTCTGGATGTGTCAGTGATGGCGATTCCATCAGTGGAGGCCCACAAAGAGCAACACAGCAGGGAGAGGCATCTTTTCTCCCTCTCCCTGGAGAGGTCACTCCTAGAAGAGGAGACCAGAGCCCTGGGCTCTGCAGCCTTTGGACCCTTAGACAGACACTAGCAACCTCACCATGCCCACCCACCCCTGGATCCCCTCAGTCTTGTAACTGAGAGTTACACTATTATCTTATAGTTCCGAGGCTTCTGGACTTAGAATAAGCCACGTTACCAGTACCTCTGGGTACATCCTGCTGTGGGATTTAGCCTCTATAATTATGCCAGCCAGCTCCTGACATCCACCCATTTACCCATCCACACACACATTCATCTACCCATTTATCCACCCACCCATCCATCTACCCACCACCCCATTCCACCCACCCATCCATCCATTCCCACACATACATCTATCCATCCATCCATCCACCCACGCATCCATCCATCCATCCATCCATCCATCCATCCATCCATCTATAGGTTCTGCTTCTGTGGGCTAAAGACATTGAATTTACCTATCTAATTATCTTTAATAAGGAAAATGCCCTATATTACACAACAGTACCTAAAAGTCTTAACTGAAAATATGGCTCATAGGACTAATATTATGGTTACTTTTCATTCAAAGGTAAACAATGACAGTATAATACTTTTTTGTTTTAAAACAGGGATAAGAATTAGAAAAGTGTGGATCTAGAAGGAGTGTGAGGAAGGAGAAGAAACAGTGCAAGCCTGGCAAAACCAAGGAACCATTTCCTTCCATCACAGTTTTGCTGAGGGCCGGATCTGCTGAGCACCAACTTAGACCCAGGGCTACCAAGTCAGGAGCCCAAAGCACGATCCATGTCGGGGTGTGCAGTGCTGACGGCTCTTTGGCCCCCGCTTTGGGTTACTGAATAAACAGATGTTTATAAACAACTACACTGTCATGATGAACTGGCTTTCGTGGGAAACCACAACCAAACTCGGACAGCAAAGCCTCACCCGACTTAGAGAAAGCTCAACCAGCACACAATGCAAGGAGCTGCAGCGGCACAGGTGTGCACAGTGGTTCAGCCCAAGGAGGCTCAGAGTGGTTGTGCACATTTGTGCAGGCTGGGGACCCCGGGGGCCCCGTGGAGCTCATGGAAGTGTCCTCACTGAACCTCTGAAAGACCCTGCGAAGCTGCTGCTTTTGCATCATGCCAGCAGGACACTGAGGCTCAGAAGTGCTCACAGCCCGCTGCGCTGTCTGGATCTGAATTTGTGATCCCAAATGACACACAACCTAAGCCACACACGCAGTCGTCACCGGTGCTGTTCACTGATCCTGCTGCAGCCAAAACAAGGCGTTTGTTTCAAAGTGTTTTTAAAGTTCGAGGGTTTGTTGCTGAGCATGACTGAGAAACAGGAAATGTTTCTTAGATGATCTTGAAAATGTTTCTACTCAGTGGAAACGTTAACAGTTTACAAAACTTGTCCTTTCTATTGCTATGACAAGATTTCCATTTGAAAATTATAACCATCTTGTGAACACTTCTAATTAGGAGCGAAGGCAAAGCAAATCATTCCAAGCAGCTCTGTGATTCGGCATCTAGCAAATCAAGTCTCATGGGGCCCCTGCAGGAGGAGAGCCCAAACTTACTTTGACCTGAGGGTAGGACTTCTTGTTCTTCTCACTGGATGCACCCGGAAGCCCACCGTGGGAGGGGCCTTCACACACGTACCGGAAACGGAATCCTCTCTGCAAAGGCGAGCACAGGGCCAGAAGTGTGAAAAGCAGGCATTAAATGAGAGTAACAAAGTGACACAGAAATTTCTAATGCTTATGTGTGCTAGATGGAAACACAGGAAACTGCCAAGAGAGGACCTGGGAAGCAGGAGAAGGCCTTTCTCCAGGTCACCAGGGTGACCGCATGTAGTGCGCTGGGAAGCCCGCGGTGTCTGCACGGAGTGGGCTGCTGCAGCGACGCCTGACACCAGGGCTGTGGGGTCGGAGTCAGAGCTCCCCTCATCTCAGGTTCCTGCCACGCTCTGAGTTTCACCGCAGCAGGGACAGTCATGCTTCCTTGACTGTGACTTAGAGGCGCTCATTCTATACCTTGCTAATGACTGCTGGTGGGGGCGGTGGGCCGCAGAGGCGTCCTGTTGGATCCACGGCACAGCCCATGACATGCTGAGCATCGCCAGCTCCTCTCCATGCCATGGGGAAGGCTTCAATTTCATGATGACCGGAGCAAGGAGCTCAAGCTTAAACCCACTGATGTGAATGAATAAAAGCAGGATTGTACCCTTATACGGTCTGATTGGGGCATTTTACAGCTGTGATTCATCAAAGAAGAGGCTGCTGGAGCCTCTGCCATGTGTGTGAATGACTGTAGGCAGACAGACCCACCAGCCCTGTCCTCTGATAGACAAGAAGACCACTGATACCAGCTAGAAGGCCCAGTCTGCAAGGCCCCAGTCTAACTGTTTATGATCTATAAGGCTGGCTTAACTATAATGCTTCAGCCTGGTATGCAAAGACCATTCTGCAAAGGGTCCTCATAGTCACACTAAGGAAACTTTCCTGAAACATTCACCTTTATAATGATGTCATTCGTGTGTGGCAATGTTAGTAGTTTGGAACAGTGCACCTGTTGAGCTGGATGGTTTTGGTTTTTTCTATTTCACCCTTTGGTGAGAAGAAGAGTGTGTTTGTGTCCTTTAAGAAATAACCTCACCTTTCACTTATTCTTATTGTGTGGCAGGCTTTACAGGAACAGTGCTAGGTCATTAGACAGTCAGGCCATCCCTTACTGGGAGGGTTTCTACCACACATATGATAGAGGACACTAAGGTTTCATCAGCTTTGAGCTCATGGCCCAAGGTGCAATCTGCCCTCCTTGACTGTATGAAATTTCATCTTGCCTGGTAGAATTGTGCAGTCTATGAGTGGCCCAAGTTCCTGGCACTCATCTGAATCTCCATGGAGCACAGACATGTGACCTTACTTTCTGAGGATGCCTGATTTCTAAAAGAGACGATCCCACAATACATTTCATTTGGTGAAGAAGGGCTGCAGGGCTCAGTTGGTGCCCCAGTCTGGAAAGTTCTCCCGCAACATATAGTCTGCAGCGTGTGTCCAACTCACGACAACAAGACCTCAAACGACTCTTACTTCTGGCTCCTCTGAAGCCCCCAAGCCTGGATACCAGAGGAGCCCTCGGAAATGAGGTGTTTGGGATGCTTTTGCTGTTTTGCGTCTCACAAAATTGAAATTAAAAGAATAAGTTGCAAATTCAGCCCTATGTCTTTTTAAGCAATGGCTGTTGGCTTACTTTAAATAAAGAATGGAATTTCTAAAGCTGTGAGACACCAACAACATGTGAGACAACACCTGCAGTGGTACAGTGGCTGACCACAGGAGGTGGAGGTTTCCCTGACTGCTAATCAATTCAAACATAACTTTGTCTTAAAACGGGATTAGCTAATTAGCACTCAGACTGCAGACCATGCTGTGACTCATTCACCCACTTGGAAAACCTAGGCCAGGGAGGCCCCAGAGCAAGAACATTTTTCTATCTTAAAAAAATGACTGAAGTGATTCATTATCTTAAATTACAAAGTCCCTTAAAGGCACTTGGAAAAGTGCATCCGTGTACATTTTTGTATGTTATTGAGAGTGGAATCAAAGAGATGCCACATGGGCATGATCTAACCGTGTGCGTGTAGTTTGAAAAACAACAGGTATTATTCAGGGTTGCATGACAGCATCTACATTTCTACACAAGCTAATCTTCAATCTGAATGTGGAAATTTAGAATTTTTTTCCCCCAGAAAGATAAGATGTCTTCAAACTCATGGTCTGGATGTGTTTCTGAGTATGACTTTCTGAGACTCACGGCCCTTCAGTCCCCAACCCTTCATCTCAGTCATGCTAACTGCTCCAGAAGAATTGCCAGGCCCAGGCGGGAAGCTCCTTGCACCCAGGTAGAGTACTGACTCCTGCGTGGCCTCTGACTTTTGCTGAAGTCAGACATCAAAGCAGCAGCAGTGTGGTAAATAAACGCCTGATGCATTCCTGTGAGCTCTTATGCACACACACATGCACGATGAACTGGAGTCTGAGTCCTGGAACTACATTCGCCCTGCAGGGAAATCCTGAGTCCAATCTTTCCTTAGGGCTGCTGGGCTCGCGGGAGGAAACTGCATGTGACAGTCTTATTGTGGCACTACACTTATGGAAATAGGTGTCTTGAAAAGTAACTTGGTGTGAGGACAAATTTTAGTTGATTAGTTTTATAAAACGATAAGCTAGGAAATTTTCCAGAAGGCCAGATCCCCTGTCAAGTTTCAGGGGATGACATCACTGGGGAACATGTGACTGTGAGAAATCATTGCTGCGGAGCTGGAGGTGGAGGTAAACAGAGCCACTGGCAGCTGTGAAGGGACTGACACCCGCCCCCCCACAAGCAACCAGAACAGTCAGTGTCCAAGGTTCTCCATGGGGTTCCATCTGGCCATCAGGAAGACGGCTGCTGGGCCTTTCCTAATGAATGAAAGGTCCCCCAGGCAGACAGGAAAGCTGCCTTCCTTCCTTGCACAGCACTGGAGCTGTACAGTTTCTACCATGCATTTTTGCAGGGAGTTGGGACTTGGTTTAAAGAGGCCATTTCCACCCTGAGTGTAAAGGAAGAGCCTGATAAGATAAATCACCCCTCTCCTGCTTCCACGAGCTTGAGTCCAACCCTGGTGCCAGCAGGAAGAGAACTCTAACTTTCACGCTCAGCCACACTGTCAGTGCCTTCGGTTACATGTTCCACAGACAGAGAGGAAGAGGTTGGACCTGCTGCAGGAAGGGGAGGGACTGGGGAGGACGACACGCATCAGTGTGAGCTTCATGTAAGTGTATTTTCTCAAAGATGAAAATGGGTGGAATAACCCATGCCTTCCTGGGAAAGGCTGACAGCTGAACTGGTGGAGACAGTGGGATGCCAAGGATCTGTAATTAACTGGAGCTTCACAGAACTACATTGGGGTTCAAGAAAAATAAGCAAGAGAAATGGGAAGCAGAAGAGCAAAGTCATTATATAATTTGGCAGGTCACTGATCTTCCAGATAATCTACTTCCTCTGTAAAACTTATTTATTAGTTTTCAATGCTTGAGGTCTTAACAGTAGATGTAGGGATCTGAGATTACAGGAAAAGTCCCTCCCCTTTAACCTTCTTACCTGTTTAGGTTGCTCTAATATTTGAAGGTATGGACCATCTGCTAAAAACAAAAACAACAAACAGAAACCAAAAGACACCGTGAGGCTTCTCAAATTTGGTATAAAATATAAAGCAAGTCAAAGTTATGTTTTAAAATAGACGTTTCAAATCAAATCTATAGCTACAATCTCCTGGGGATGTAATTTCTCTTCCTGGTTTGAAATGTCCCATTTATCACTTCTGAGACAATCCTTTTACATTTTTAGAGGACCAAGATAAAGTCATGTTTGCTGACCGCCCTCCCAACAGTGGGCTCATGGCTGGCAAGGACTGTTATCTTCGCAATCTTATCTTCAACAAAATGTATTTTTTAAACAACAAGAATGCCAGTTAAAAGCAGTAAGCAGTTCCCAGGCACTGCGACACTGTCTTGTCTTGACATTGTGTGCTCAGTGTGACATTAAAAGAGATGATGTGGTCAGCGCTGCGCACCTGCTTTCCCTGCCCTGCCTTTCTGCTCTTGCCCTCACCTGATGCCCTAAGTACGGGTACTGCCTTCACACCTACCCTGACTGGTGCATTTCTCCTCTCCATTTAATTTGGCTGATGAGATGCAGTGAATTTTACTTATTAATCCCTGGCTTTCAATCTTAATATAAAATTTCTGAGTATTAAACTCTCACCGGTACTCTACTCCAAAAACACAGAAGATAGCTACACGCCAAGTAATTACTGTAAAAACATAATGAAGAATAGAGGCTGAATCCACATCCCACTACATCTGACTTGAAAATCTGAAGGGGGCCAGGGATTTAGCTCAGTGGCATAAGTGCCAGCCTGGCAAGCACAAGGTTGTGAGTTCGATCCCCGGTACCAAAAAAAAAAAAAAAAAAAAAAAAAGGAAGAAAATCTGAAGGACCATCAGAACCTCCACTGGCACAAATATTTCCCTGCTTGGCCCAAGGAAGTTCCCCAGCACCTCGGCCAATTTGTGGGTCAACAGCACCATAACCTGGGCTCTGTGATTGAAACTTCAAGCTGGTTCGGTCCCTGTAATATGTTTGGTTCTGACAAGGCCCCTAGAACAGTGAGGCTTTGATGATGGAGTTTCCATCTTCTTTCAGACTCGTAGGTAAAGACATCAGTGAGGAGATCACTGAAATTCAAAATAAATTAGAACTTAAGAGAGAATTTATTTTTGTCTTTTCAGCAATATGATGAATCAGGACAAACCAGGGGAACTTTAGGAAACTAAAGTATAATTATTCACTCAATTTACCCAGAGGTTAGCTGAAAAATTACTGCGTTTGAAGCAAAATGGCGTAGGAGAGAGGAACGGGGAGTCATTTTCAATTGGGTCAGGTGGGAAATAATCTTCCTTCCATATGAAAGTCGGCCCTGAGCTTTTCAAACTACTTCTAGAGAAGTAGCTGTAATTTTAAAATTTAAAAGAATGGCTAGAATTTAATTTTCGCTTAGGAAATACAACAGGTTAAAAACAAATATTTTTACACCACTGATAACATAATAAATGTAAAACAATTTCTGCTGGGGTGTGAAAGAGCATATGGAGAAGACAGCTTCTGAGAAGCCACGTGTGGGTAAGGCACGTGGAACATGTTTATATCAAACTCAGGCCCTTCTCTTCTCAGCTCTTTGAAGACTACTTGCAAATCTGCTTTATTTTTTTCCTATAGGACTTAATTTCCTTCATGTGAAATTCCAAGTGAAATGTATCCATTCTTCTCCTTGAGAATATGCATTCAAAGTTAAATCCACTAGAAAATTAGACTCCATGTTCTTATCTTCATTTCAAGGCTAATTTTGGGTGGGAGGGGGCCACTCTTCTGCTCTATAAAAGTGATACCGGCTGCACACAGACCATTAAACTACTGGCCTCACAGGTACACTCTACCCACAGGTTTCAACAAGTAGTCGATCTACTAATGGTTTTCAACATAAGAGACCTAGTAATGGAGAATATCCATATGAAAATAACAAGTTAATACTGGGTTAGACAACGTCTCTACTCTTTTAAAATTTGAATAAATATCCCATACATCTTAGTCTCTAGAATCTAGACTACACCACTGCAACAGAGAGGGAACACATATGGGTAACAATGGTGAGTAGCAACTGGAAAATAAGATTTCTGGGTATAATTCTGAAAGCTTTTCTAACAACATGGCAACGTCAGTTCCCTAACATGAAGCTCTGAGCTCAGAATGTTGACTAATATGGCTCTTCTGATAATATTACTTCTCTGCACATTTATGTCATGAAAAAGAAAACATTTTTAAAGAAATCTGCCTCCGGATACTGTTTGTTATTCACAAGGCATGAAACTGATAATCTGTACATTTCCTGAGGGTGGAACCAAGTTCTTACATGTTCAATAAAGCATTAACACTAAGAAAAATACTTTGAACCCCAGAATTGAAAAGCGCACAGGAAACACTGATTATCAAGACACTTGCCCGTTTACAGGAAGCTGACCCAGAGCTCAAACTGGTCAGCACATCACAAGACCTCAGACACCTTGGCCTAGATAATGTTTTGTGGGGGAGGGACAGAAAGGCGTCTTGTCGTGGCTCTGTGCTGATGTCCCCCACTGAAGCCTCATGCAGTCTTAGGTAGGGCTTTTCCAGAGGTGGCTGGATCTAAAATGTGTGACTGATTCATGGTGCAGTGCTGGGATTAAGTGTGGATGATTACTAAATTGGTCCACTGACTGGTTTGGCACTGCCCTAATCCCGGTAGCCTAGATCCACTATAAGGGACAGAAAGAGTCTTGTCTTCCCTCTTGCTTGCTTTGCTACCTTCTGCCAGCCATGAACTGTTTCTCCTCTGACCCGTGCCACCCTGCCTTGGAGTCGGTCGGTTGTTATTTAGCTCACAATTGTGTAGAGCTAAACCTCTACACAATTGTGAGCTAAATAAACCTTTCCCCCTTTAACTTGGTGTTAGGTATTTTGTCTCAGCAACGAGAGAAAGGTAACTAAGACACCTCTCTAATACGACTTTTACTAGTGAAGGTGAAAGTGTAGCAGATTTACTCTCTCCCCTCCCATGAACTTCTAAAACTACTGAAGATATAGTTGAAAAAAAGTCTTATCTAGACAATGAGAGGTGGACACCAGAGTAACCACAGCAGTTTTAGATGAGGTGATAAAATGAGATGAAGTCTCACCAGGAGACAAACTACAGCAAGCAGACACCTACTATCTGCCTCCGAGGTCACCAAGCTCTCCATCCAATATAAAGCTCCATAATTCAGCCTCATGGCTTTGACATCTAAATCCCACTGTAACTGAGCCATGAAACAAAGCAATAAAAAGGTCCATCGGGCCATGTTCATACAGGCATCAGCCATCAGCAAAGGAGGCCAAGAGAACTGAATTTCTTAGTATCTAGATGACATGAAACAGTTTGTGAATCCAGATAATTAATGCAGTCATGTTAGAAGGGTTATTATTGTAAGTTTATCAATTATTTAGAATGCAAAGTTTGGAGATATTTAAAAGATGGTTTTTCTGCTGAGGTGAGCTCTATGACGTTTATAGCAGCTGACACACAGGAGGCCTCAGACAAACCTCTGTGGAGCAGAGCTGAACCGTGCAGATTGGGACAGAACAGAAAGGGTAAAAAAGGACTCAGCAAGACTGGGCAAAAGGAAAATCTTGACATTAAAGAAATTCCTTGTGCATTGGCTGAGCAGGCATTAGCAACCACAGCTGCTAGTTCAACAGGTAAGTGAGGTGGAACTTTTCTGCGCAAATCTATTGTAAGAAAGTAAACTGCAAGGTGACTGGTATTTAAGGTTGGTGTCTAATCATTTCCTTTCTCTGGCACCACTGAATTTCTAGAAGAGACTCTCAGCAAATACCACAATTACTTTTAAAAATGAAAACAAAGCAGCAGGGCAAAAGGGATGTCTTTTCTTACCTGTCGGCAGGGGCATCTCTGGTGGAAATAATTCTGGATTAAATATGGCATGAGACAGAGGAGTCAGGTGGAACATCTGTAAAGAAGAATATTTAAATCTTGCGATCATCACTTCCCAACGTTACATTAAAAATGCAAAGTCACAATGTCGAAAAGTTAATCACAGGAGTGAAAACTAAAGGCAAAAACCAGAGCAGGGCGTGGTGGCACCAGCCTGTAATCCCAGCACTTGAGAGGCTGAAGCAGAAGCACTGGTGTAAGTTTGAGGCGAGTTAAAGGCCAACCTGCATTACACAGTCAGATCCTGTCTCAAAATAAATAAATAAATAAATAAATAAATAAATATTTTTAAAAAGGCAAAAACAAATATCTGAAAATATCCTAAATCAGGATTCTAAAGCTCCTTTATGAAACCGTTAAGCTTTCTTGTCCATGGAGCTCAGAGGAAAAAGGGACTTGAGCAGGTTGACCCCGCCCTCGAATCTCAAGGCCAGCACCTAGCTGGGTCTGCTCATCCACAGGGCCAATTAATGTTTGTGGGAGAATTAATATTTGTGGGATGAATGACTGTAGCTCATTCTCTCAGAAATGTAAGGCGTGGTTCTAGAAAGCTGTTTATCTTTGATGATGGTAAATATCTCTAATGTAGCCAATGTCAAGGCTGGAAGAATTCTAGATAGCAGCTCTGAAGCAGTTCACGGTATAATTGGAATACAGCACACAGGAGTAGGGACCAAGCCCTGAGTGCATTTGATTTTTTCACTTCTAATGCAAAAAGCATGAAGTTGCATGGGGAGTCAAACTGCACAATGGCCCCCCAAGAGTATCCATGCTCTAGTCCTAAATCCCAGAACCAGTGAAAGCTGTCTCAGACATCAAAAGGGACCTCGAATATGTGGTCAGTATAAGGGTATCAAAGTGAGGTGATTACCCTGATGCCATCGGGGTGGGGAGGAGAGGCCAGGAAGTCAAAGCTGTGGAAGCAGCAGGCGAGTGACGGGAGGGTCCCAAGCCGAGGACCACAGGTGCTCAGAGGGCTGCCAGCAGGAGGACAGCTCAGCGCCTGCATTTGTGTGTGGACCACAGAACAGGCTTGTGCTTCCCTAAGGCACAAGTGTGTGGGACTATCTTCTGGCAAGAACACGAAACTAACACTGTGAATCAAAGCAGCAGGCATGCAACCTATTCAGGTGGAATTAAATGTCCTCCTTAGTTCACTCAGAAATTTAAGCCCCTGTTTCTGAGCTTCCCACTTCTTTCATTCTACAAAAGTCACTTCTCTGAAAAGTTTGTGGACAGCACTAAAACTGGCCTGGCTTTACTTTCTGTGAAAGGCTGGCAAGTGGGCTGGAAATAGTATTTAAAAATATATCTACACATGACAGTTTGTCCCCTTGCCCTTATTAGTAAATTACTGGATGCTCTTAGGTTCCTTAGAACTTCCTGTGTCTAGTTAAATCAAAAGCAAGAAAAGAGGTGTTTAGATCAAAAGCACTTCAGGTTCACTGGTGAGTAATACAGATTTTCAACTGCAGAACAGAAGAATGTGTCCAGCTTCTTGTAAGAATCACTGATCTGCTCATTACTTGCTGGAAAGAAATACAGGCAGCAAAGATGAACTCTGCAAAGACAGATCCTGTGCTGTGCGGTGCCAGCAGTGACGCTGGTGACCCGATGGGGTGGACAGCAAGCTCCAGCTCCACCAGCATTCGGACCGTAACTCCCCAACACAAGCAGACTTCAGGCTGTCTCCCCGCAAGGATGGAAACACCAGAACGTACCCTGCCACTGTCACTGGTGAGCCCGAAACTGCCCACATAAGACACTTTCAAAATGAGTGTGTTCAGCAGCTTTTACCCCTGTGTGGCACAGGGTCGCCACTTGGAAACATTTCCTGTGTGCAGACAGGAGAGCACGGTTCAGCTGAGCAGAGGCTGCCCTCACGCTGCGTAGTTTGTCTTTAATTGTTAGAAATATTAAAAATGAAAGGTAAAACAAAGGGTTTTGATAACATGAGTAGCCAAAAACATCTTTCATGGTGCCATCAAAGGAAATGCTCCTAGAGTTATCTGATAGCACCATATTTACAACAAAATTGGACAGGAACACCTTCCTGTGAATAGTAATGCATCTGTACTCTTTCTAAAGTAGCCAGGACATTAGACCAAGACTCATGCCTGCTTGGTGTCTATTTTACTTACAAAAACAACAGCAGGTCTCTTAGTTCGCTTTGGGTTTCACTTTTTGGGCTGATTTTTAGAAAGTGCAAATTTGGGAAATGCATTGTTTTAGGAGGTCGCATCAAATTTCAAATGTGACAACATACAGAATCTCAGACCTGGATGTCCCAGAGCCTGGTGTACCCTCTCCTGTTCCAGCTTAGCCAATGGCTTCCTTCCAAGCTCAGCATGCAGGCTCCTTTGCGCCATCCTCCCTGGCTCCCAGGAGTCCCTCTGAGATGTCTGTCCTCTCGGTGTGCCACAGTACTGACCGCCCCATGGACACTGTGTCTCTGTCCCTACCATGGGAACAGCAGCTCCCAGAGTCTAATTTCCTTTCTATATCCCCACTTCTTTGTATTGCTGCTACAACATCAATATTCTGATACATAATAAGGCTTCAATAAATAAGGAATGAATATCAGTGCTTTAAATACTTCTTAAAATCATTACATTCAAAACTTAGTATCAGCATGAAATTTCTCCAGTCTGAAAATTGCTTTCAAGTGGTTCTATATAAATAAAAGTCTTACACACTCATACACACATGTGCGCACATGCGTGTGCACACATACACACACAGAAGACAGTAGCAAGATGTCAATGCCCAGCACAGATTTGTTGGACTGTATTACATTTTTGTAGGCTTTGAACTTTTTTGAACTAAAAAGCTGGGATACTATTACCCCTTCCTAACTGCTAAATACAGCGATAGCAGTTTTGCACTCTCAAAACACAGTCCTTGGACCCTGTGCAGCTGGGGCTGGCCTTTCTGGCTGTGAAGGGAGATTAGGCAGGATGAGGAGGTCCAGATCCCTGGGTCTGAAGAGTCTGTCAGTCACCAGCAGTGACAGTCACACACCTGGCTCCGAATTCTAAGTCCAAAGGTCTTTTCTCTACATCTATCTGCCTCCTCACTGGGAGAGAGTTAAGTGAATATTTTACAAGGTTCTGGTGAACTGAACTGTGTCCCCCTTAAAAAGACCTGTTTAAGTCTTAAGCCCTGTCAGCCATGAAGGTGCCTCATGAAAAGCTCGGTCTTGGCAGGGAAGCAGATAAGATGAAGTCGTGCAGGATGCTAGAAAGAGTAGACAGAGATGCAGGGACACTGTAGCGACACAGAGGGCAAAGGGCACAGAGCCAGGGACTGGGGTGCTGCCACTGCAGGCCAAGGTGACAGGATAGTAACAGTCACTGGAAGACACATAGGGTCCAGATCCGACTCTGCTGGACCTGCCCGGAAGCACCCTCACCTTGACTGTCTGCCTCCAGAGCTGGGAGAGAGTGCCTCCGCTGTTCAAAGCCACCCGACTGCACCGATGTGTTACAGTCGTCCTAGGGCACCAGCACAGTGGCCGGTGTCTGACCTGTCGCACACACAATGTTTATGCAAATCACTGGAGTGAGTTACCCACTTTATACGACACGTCCACACCGATCTTATCTGGAGGGATCAGGACACTAAAGTTTAAAAAATTTAAAAACTACTTTTAGAGTTTTCCTGACACTGAATGACTAGTGTTGCCCCCGTGTATTCTGAAACATGAACAGATGGAAAGAAACGGTCTGTGAGACTGCAGGGTAACACTTACTTGTTCGTGCTCTCCCAGATACGAGTCGTTGTCTGTCATCTTGGAGCTGTGTATGGAAACAAAAGAAAACAAAACTGAAATACTGGAACAAGCCTCAGAAAGTCCATCCCTGCGGAAGAGCAGGCAGAAAGCACACATGGCGGCAGCCCTCACCGCATTCCTTCTGCGGACCTCGGGAGGGGGCGTGTGCAGTTCCTGTTTGGTTTCTAAATCTGACATGGGGACATTGCACAAGTGGGGAACTGCCACTTACGCAGGACCAAAGTACCACGCTGAGCTCACAGTGCCTGAGTTTGGTACAACTGCTCTTGTCCTCTGTATAAAAAGTATGCACACTTGGTTTCTTTTCATCACACTTAAACTTCATGGATTCCCAGGCTCAGCCTTTTGGAGGTTATCTTTCCCACGTTGGGAGTCCCAGAACTATCCCCTAAGGCTCTAGAGTGCTTGGATTGAGGAGCCTAATGCTAAATACAACTTGGGATGGGGTAGTGTTGTTCTCTGCTACCATAAAGGTGGAAGAGAAACTGTCTTAACAAGCGTGCCATAAAAACTACAGAGTTAGGGGCCTTTACACCAAAGCTTTGGGGCTCAGAAACAAACCCACTGCTGGCCCCAGCTGCAAAGGCGAAGGCCCACGAAGCGTGGCCTAGTGTCTCTGGGCCAGGAATACTTGGCATTTGCTTGCTTAAGAAATACCCATTTTGGGGCTGGGGATTTAGCTCAGTGGCATAAGCACCTGCCTGGCAAGCACGAGGCCGTGAGTTCAATGCCCAGCACCAAAAAACAAAAAAACCCAAAAACCAAAAAAACCCTTTCACTATTGTAAGAAGTTAGTTTTACTTCAATTTGCATAGATTAAATTTTTGGTACATAGCCTGAAAAATGAGAATTTTTTTAAAAGATGAAGTTGAGAACAAATACAAATTCCTGAAACAGATTCACGCGTTTCTTCACAAAGCTTGTGCTGCTCAGAAAGGTGCATGGAGCACATGCATGGCCCCCACTTCCCGGGAGCCTGGATGCCACCAGACCAAATGCCATGGGGTGTCCTCTGCAAGTCTCTCCTTTTCTCATGGGATAAGCATAGAGAAGCCCTGGCTCTGCCACAGAGCAGATGGTGAGTGGCCCGGATGAACATGGGCCATGACCACATTTCGGGGCAGAGCACTATGACTGCTGGCGGCTCACTCCGGGGATGATGGGGGTCAGGGTTAGCCCAGTGCCAAGACCCAGACCTCATTCTGGGGGAACCCTCTCTTCCCAGAGACTGCACGCCTCCTCGGAGGCCCCAGGACACAGCAGCAGAGTTTGATTCCGACCACTGCGCCTCGAGCAGCTCTGGGTCCTGTATGACACGCAGCTCATGCGGACTTACAGGAAATATTTGCCTAAAACAGGAAACTGGAGACTGAAAATATCCAGGCACCACAATTAAATCCAGATCTATTAAAATAAACAGTTAAGAAAAGGGAAAATTGACCCGATGCAGCAAACAGGAAGGGTTATTTGAAATCCAGGCACTCTGCCCTCCTAGGGGTGCAGGCTTAGACGCACCGTGGCCCTGGCTCCTCCTGGGTGGAGGCAGAGGTGTGGCGAGGACGGGCTTATGTAGAAGGCAGAGCTCTGCTGAGCTAGGACTCTCTGTGTTAGCTAGAAGTTGCCTGCTTGAAGCACACATCCTTTACATTCATGCAAGTCTTTGGTAAACTTGGATTTTTTTTTTTTGGTGGCACTGGTGACTGAAACCAGTGTCTGTGCACTGAGCTACATCCCAGTTCCTTTTTTATTTTTATTTTGAAACAAGTTTTCATTAAAACACTAAGTTGTACAGGCTGGACTCAAATTTTCGATCTTCCTGCCTCAGCCTCCCAGAGTTCTGGGATTAGAGATATGTGCCATCACATCTGGCTAAACTTGGATTTCTATATGAATTTCTAAGTGTGTATGTGTTAAAGAATTTTGTATCTATTACAAATGTATATATGTTAACACAACTTCCAGTTATATAAATACTACTTTAAAAAAAAGTTACATCAAACTACAATGTTAATATCAGCCACAATAAACTCTGAAAATCCCAAGCCTTTTTACACCACTAGAGCCCAAATTCTCATGAAAAGTTTAGAACCATTTCCTTGTTTCAGACTTCCCATTAATTGGGTGCTTTCTTGAGTCTTTCCAAATAGTCTTGGGCCACCATCTTCCCCAGCCGAGGGCAGACCCCTGGCTTACAAAACAGACGGACCCCACTCAGTTGTCTGGACTCGTGAGGCTGATTAGGTACAAAGTGAGTCTTGGGTGGCTTCACAGCTCAGCAGAAAGCAGCTCTCACTCTGACTCAACATTCAACTGAGGGTCAGGAGGCTCGGCGCAGGGTCCTGCTCTAGTGTGCGTGACGCCCTGGATTTAATCCCTCATGCTGCCAAAAGAGTAAAAATTAAATTGAAAACCTCAGTGAAACCTGCTCTATCAGCATTGCACTAGACAGAAGACTGGATTAAACAGCCTTCCCTACACGGACCCCTGCCAGCCTGTGCCCAAGTGGCACAGCCTGAGAGGCTGGGGCGGCAAGGGTGACCACTCAGGGTCCACGCGCGCAGCCTGGGCAGGGCTTCAAGGGGAGAGTGCCCCGGGGTGACGTAGATGTCAATTCGTACTTTAAAAATAAAATGTCAGAGAAACCAAGAATCGCTTGGAAAGATGAATCACCAAGGAATATTTGCATTTGTTGTAGAAGCAGGTTTTAGTTGTCAGATGTTGAAACACAACCGAGGCTCCAGTGTGGCCCATGAGGGGCCCAGGGAAAGCCCCTGCCGCGCCCCGGCTGCCTCCTCCCTTCCTCCGGCCGGCTGCGCTCTTGAGGAAGGACCCTGAAACAGAAAGGGAGATCCGAGCTGGCCAGCGGCTGCTCCCCAGCGTGAGGAAGGGAGATTTTCTCCTTCTAGAAAGAGAAACAGAAAATGGAGCTGACCTCACGGGGTCCTTTGTCACCAGTCAGCTCCATTTTTGAGAAGTGTTCTTCTCGGGAAAAGCATCACGTCCAGCCCAGCTCTGCCTCCCTCTGCAAGTGCGACGAGCTCCATGGAAGCCCAGTGGTCATTTCCCAGGTGTCTGGGACTGTCCAACCCACCCCACGGCAATGCCTGTTCCTGCCACTGCGACCATGTGGGCCCAGAGTGGTCCACAGCTTCCTGCCATGACCCCCAGGAGCAGCAGAAGCTGTTCTGCAAGACATCGTTAAAAACTTTTAAAACCCATGTAATCGAGTCCATGACCACTAAGGACCAAATGTGCAGTGTCAAAGATGCACTGTCAGGTAGGAAGAGCTGGGAAATAGAGGGGAAATGTCTCCAGATTTTAACACCCCACCTTGGATGGCAATAAGGGCGAACCTACGAAAAAGTGACGTTTCATCATTTCTGTGTCAGGTAACAAATTAATAGAGAAAAATATGCCAAAGCCTCTTTCTGAGGAAAAATTGTTTGACGGAAACACAGTAGCCGGCCTGTGCACAGCGCACTGAGGCAAGCACGTAGCTGGGCACCAGGGGCCCACATGCCCAAAGACAGCAGGCACTGCAGGTATGGCACAAAGGTGCCAGTGGGTGACACGGTTATAACAACTTCTTAGGTCCCAGACCTGAGGCGAGCCAACTGATCCCAGGGGCAGCCTAGGGTCACACGCTGCGCACAGCCCTCCCGACACCGGCCACCTGGCCTCAAGCTGCAGCCAGGCCCACGGCGCTCCTGGTGCCACCGCCTGCAGCCCAAGGACCCGGGCAAGATCGTGTCCCTCAAAGACTGGGCCACCGGTTTAAATGGAGGACTCGCCTCGCTTGAATTTCTTCTGTGCCTTCCTTGCCTGACGAAATCCCCTGGGGAACCACTGCCTGTCTAAAAAGGGCAGGGGACATCGTGCAGCTCCTAAGTCACCTCTGAGTAAAACGTGGATAAACTTGCTAATTGCGGAGCTCTGGAGCCCATGAGTAACTCGGGGGTTAAAGGGGCGTCCAGACGCGCTGGCCTTCTCGCTGGAGGACGGAACCTGCGCTGTGGCCCCTACACAGTGTGCTCCACCGGACTTCTGCACCCCGCATCTCGGCTGAATTCTGTATTGGGGAGCAGAGAACCGGGGCCCAGGAAGTGAGGGGCCAGGTCCTGGCGGTGGCGGGAGGCAGCTTCGCAGTGACACACTACACAGAATGCAAAACATTCAAGCGAAAGTAACTCTTGATTCTGCAACTTCACCTTCAGGAATCCACATTAAAGAGCTGCCTGAGCAAATATGAAAAAAAAAAAACAAGGATATTCACTGTAGCAAAAAAAAAAATCTTTTTTTTTTTTTTTGTACCACGGATCGAACTCACAACCTCACGCTTGCCAGGCAGGCGCTTATACCACTGAGCTAAATCCCCAGCAAAAAAGAATCTTAATGTCTTTTGAAAGCAGACTGCTAAACTATAATTATCCTATATCCATAAGTATTACAAAATTATTAACAATAATTCAGATATATGCATATACACAGTGACATGAAACTTTTAAGTTATATATTTGTATATTTCAATTTTCTAACTGAATTACATGAGTGGAAATATATTTTAATAAGAAAAAGAAGTAGAAAATTGAATCTGTCTTCACCTGAAAATTTAACTCTGACATTTTAACAACTGATGATATAAGTTATGAAATATGAACAAACCAAAACTTACTACGCACTTCCGGAATTCTCCTCTTTCATAACAGCTACCCGAGGAAAACACTTTGAAAAGGTTTACTTATTTGCATCCTTCTGACAATTCTCTGCCCTAGTAATGATGGAACAAAAACACACAGTGGGTTTAATTGCTCTTTTTGGAAGAGCTAATCTCTGAAAGTTTTTGAAAAGGAGTTGATATTCATATGCCATCACTTTTAGATCTGTAAAAAGTTATTTTCACCCTTCTGTTTTTATATCCATGTTGTTTCACGTGGGTGTGATGTGACCAAGCAACCCCTAGAATCGCTACCAAGAAAGTGCTCCATGGTACAACTGGTGAATGGGACGCCAGTCTAGTGGGTGGCGGACCACTTAGAAGACTCAGCTGGCTCATTTTTTGCAAAGCTTATCAGCACAATGAGCAACACGCAGCAGATGCAGATGCCACTTCACCCTGCACAATAAACCACATGTTCGAGGTAAGGCATGGAGAGTGTGGTGGGGAGCAAGGGGGTCCAGACATTCCAAGGTGAATCTAGCATTTTCTTTCTCTTTCACGCACATTTATGCAGACACTGCCACCTTCCCTCTCCAAAGTGATTCAGTCCCTACTGGATATGTCCACTGAGGAACTTTTGGGTGTCCACCAGAGAGTTGCCCTGGCCAGGAACCCTTAGTTCTCAGGGTTTTTTTTTTTTTTTTTTTGGTACTGGGGCTTGAACTCAGGACCTCGGGCTTGCCAGACAGACACTTATGCCGCTGAGCTAAATCCCCAGCCCCCCCCTACTGGATATGACATCTGCATGTTGTCCCGGGCACTGTCTATGGCCATGTGTGGCTGTCCCATGTGGGTGGGTGGCCCCATGATACCCAGTGTGCAGATGGGGACTGTGCAGCCCCAAAGGTGGAAAATGTGGAGGAGGAGGGACTGACAGATGCCATCCGGCACACAGTGCTGACCCACTGGGAGAATGAGCTCAACTGCCCGCCTCTTCCCACGGGAAGGCAGAGTCCCTAGTGCTTCACAAGTTCCACACACCTGTCCCAAGAACCACAGCCTGGGGGAAGCTGAAGGGCAGGAGCAGGGAGTCACTGGTGGGCGGGGGACACCGGCAGATTGGAATCCACCACCCAGGATTCTTCCCGCTGCCCGCAAGGTGGACTGGATTTTCCTCCTGGCTTATAGCACTGTTTGCTGCCACAGGGCATCTTTGTTCCAGCCCTCCTGGACCTGCGGCTGCGGCTGGTCCATCCTCAGCCGCAGGGACACAGGGTGAAGGTAACCACCATCCATGGTAACCATGGTAACCACCCACTCCCACCAGAGCAGAGAACGGATCCCAACGAGTCCAGCCCAGGCCTTCCTCCTGTGACCCAGAGGGAACCTTCTCTCTGCACTTCCATTGCAGTGCTGAATTCTTGCCCTGCCCACGTTAGGACATGCACCAAAGGAATCAGCACGACCTCAAACTGCAGGTGTGCCTCCCACACGTGTGTGGATAAGCACATAACTCCCCAGTAAAACCCCGCCTCCTTTTTGGGGGGGCACAACATTTGGAGACTACCTGGTGCTCTCCTCCTTGCTCTTCTGCCTCTAATCTCCTGGCTATGCAGGTCTCTTGGTCTTCCGGAGCAGGGGATCCCCATGTGTCCCCTGCAGCAAATGCACAGCCAGGGAGGGTGCTGACCCCACACACAACCAAGGCAATCACCAGAGAACACAGAAGTACCAAATGATATTCATTCAAGTGATGGTTACTGTCTAAAAAAGATGTCTTGGGGAAAATTACAAAGGACAGAAAGAAAATAAATGTTCTCTGTAAAGAAGTTCTATAGAAAACACCAGTCAGTTATGGTGGCACATGCTTGTAATCCCAGCACTCAGGAGGCTGAGGCAGGAGGATCATCCAGCCTGGACTACATAGCAAGACCCTGTCTCAAAAAAAAAAAAAAAAGAAAGAAAGAAAGACAGACAGACAGACAGAAAGAAAGAAAGAAGGGAAGGGAGTGGAAGGGAAGGGAAGAAAAAAGAAAACACCATGCTGGTTGTCGATATAAGAGCGTGCTTGTATTTAAAACCAAAGTCTGAGTCAAGTGTGGTGGTTCACGCCTGTAATCCCAGCACTCAGGAGGCTGAGGTAGGAGGATTGTTGCAAGTTCGAGACCAACCTGGGCTACGAAATAAGCTCTGGGGCAGCCTGAATGCATAGTGAGACCTTGTCTCAAAAAAAAAAAAAAAAAAAAGACAACAAAGGACAAACAAACAGCCCAGAGTCTGTGTGAAATGCCTCCTGATAGCCAGATGCCCACATGATCCACGGAAATGAGTGTCTGTGTTTCTGTCTGCTTGTGGTGATCTTTCCATGCAGCAAAGCTAACTAGTCTAGCAGGTTGTGAGCAGGGAGGCAAACAGGCAGACACAACTCAACAGGCAGTGTCGGTTTGGTAATGGGCAGGGTTGGTTATCTCAGTAGCAATTCACTAACTACACACCTAGCCGGGCCCTCCTTGTGCCATGGCTTATTTGAGCCCAAGCTAAACCAAAAAGCAGCACATCAGCCCAGAATACTATGGCGTCCACACAGAATCGGGACTGTAAAGACTTTGAAAGCGCAAGTAGGAGCAGACCGGTGACAGCTTTAAGTAACGACACCACCATAAACAAGTTAATGGTCCTTTAAATCCCTTGAACTCTCTACTCTCTCCAGCCAAATCTCCCACTCCTGGGGCAATGAGCTCTACTCCAGATTCTTTAATTTCTCATCCTCACACATAGCCAGTCAATAACCAATCGCTGCTGATCCTTCCTGTGCATTGCTTCCTGTGTGCCCCACCTTTCCGTGAGCTCTGTTGCACCCAGCAGATCTTTACTCCCTCCCCCCCTACCCGGGACAGCTCCTGTCCCGCCCCCCCCCCCCGCCTCCCTCCCTTTGGATGTGCCGCATTATTGCCTGATTATTTTTGTGATAAAGTTCAAGGACCTCAACTGTTCAGCAGAGTGTATTATACTCAACCTTTTATTACAGGCACTGAGACCCAACCAAAGCCGTTTCCGGCCACCGGCTGACTGTGAGAATGCCTTGCTCACGCCTGCCTTTTTGTGTGTTTGTCCACACGCGTCCCACATCTTGAAATGCCATATTTCCACCCAAAGCATGGCCCACTCTCCTCAGCCCCTGCACTTCATCTTTTGATGTGCACCCTCTGGCCCAAAGCAGGTCTCTGACACGTGTTCTGGTCACTTCACACTGGACAGTGTCTTCTACCACTTAACTCTACCTACATATTTGTAATCTTTCTTAGTAAATATAAGTGCTAGAAAGCAGAGATGGGGGTTTTGCTCTTTCGTATTTTGAAATCAGTAGCCACTAAGTATTTCTATTAACATTTACTGCCTGTAAGAAGTATTTTGTGAGAACACAGAGGACTAGTTTCAGTTGTGACAGTGTAACACAGTGAACTTGCCCCTGCTGTATTCTACTGTGAAACTGTTAGAAATACTTCACACTGAACCGCAGCTGTCACAGGGCTACAAGTGCCACATTCAGCTGGCTTCATCACTGAGGACACTTTCTAAACCTGACCCAAGGTGGAGACCCCAGCAGTGGACGGGACTGAACGGGCAAGATTCGCACTGGGAGCCAGAGCCTCGGAAACCCGCAGAAAGGTCACCCTGGCCACCATCCGAGACAGAGTGGTGCCGGAGCAGCTGGGAACCCAAGGCACGGCGGATGGGGTTACAGGTGCTGCTGACAAGAGAGCCAAGAGGTCAGAGCACCCCGAGACACGCTGGAACCCTAGCACTTGGCTGTGACCCAGAGTCAAGGCCACACAGTGAGAACTAGAGAACCAACTTAGACTAACATGAAGGCTACTCCAGACTCTCAGTATGACCAGGCGACCCACTCGGAAATTCACGGCCCATTACAACAAAACAATGCGGGGTAAGAGGTCAGAAGAGTAAACTCTGATGTGACCCCCGCACTGTACAGTAAGAACAGCTGAAGCCTGAGGAGAAGCAGGAGCTTTGGCTAAGAAGGAAGAAAAGACACAGAAGAGAGAATTAGCAACCAGTGATTTTAAAACAGCTAACAGCGAGCGTGTTCAGTAATATAAAGCAGAAGATGGGCACGTGAATGGACAGATAGTGAATGGCCATGGACCTTTTCAAAAGAAATGTAGTGAAATTTGACGAGGTGGACTTCTCAGCGCGTTGACTGTGAAGGAAGGGGTCGGGAGACTGGAAGAATGATCAGCAAAGCTATATCCAACCTGAAGCCGAGAGGAAAGGCTGACAGAAGCCAAGATGGCTTCAAGGAACCTATGGACGGCACCAGTTCACATGATTTAGAGTCCCACAAAGAAAAGATGGAAGAAACAGAGACGGTGATGGAGACTTTTCCAAGGTTGGTTTAAAAAAATTCATTCCCTATGCCCAAGACTCCCAGTGAGTTGCATGTCAGATTAAAAACCAATAAAATCATGCTTAGGCATATTTCAAACTGTTAAAAACAAACGGAAGCAGAGAATCCTCAAAGCATCAAAGGGTAGAAGGGATATCTGTTCGTGGTGTAACAACAGTAAGCATGGAGCTGACATCACTGGAAACAGTAGAGCTAGAACACTACATGAAGGCATCTTTAGAGTGATGAAAAAAATACGATCAGCCTAGAATAGCAAATATATTCTTTAAAAATAAAGACAAGGCCACGTGGGTAGAGCACACTTGTAATCCCAGTTTCCTGGGAGAACGAGGTAGGAGGACCCCAAGTTCAAGGCAGACTGTGTTACATAGGGAGACTCCATTAAAAAAAAAAAGACAAAAAACACTGGGGTTGAAGCTTAGTGGTAGAGAGCTCCCCTCGAGGGTGGGAGGCTATGCACTGAATCCCCAGTTCTGTAAAAAAAAATAAAAATAAAAATTAGAATAAAATAATAAGCAAGGGCTAATTCACCACCAGCAGAACTGATCAAATACATTACTGAAGAAAGATCTCCGTGCTAAGGAGAAATGATGTCTCTGAAGAGGGATTGGACCCACAGGAAAGAATGAAAAACAGCAAAAGTGACGAAAATGTGGGTCGCACAAGGCTGTGATTTCTTCTTAGTTTAAACAGACAACTGTTCAAGATGGTACAATGTATTTCAGGGTCTGTGACGTGTGCAGAAGTGAGCTATGTAACCATAACAGCACAGAGGGAGGGAAGAGAACAGGCAGAAGCTCAGTGCTGTCCGGTTTCTACGTTAGAATCAGTGCCGTAGCATTAACTTCCCATAGACTCAAGCGCGTGTCATAACCGCCAGTGTAACAACTCTAGAAACCATCCAACGAAGGAAAACGGAACAAAAAAGGATTAAAGGATGGCAATAAAAAGAAAGATGAATAAAGTGGGGGTAGGTAAACAGACGACAGTTACCAAAGATGGGAGACTTAAGCTCAGCCTGTGGATAATTACATTAAATGGAACGGACTCAGTTCATAAGAAGTAGAGACGGTGAAACCGGATTTGGAAAAAAGCAAGGTCCGAAGCTATGTTTCTCAGCAGAATTGCACTTTAACACTAAAGACACCATAAAACCATAAAGAGAGAAAAGGATGCTAGTTATATCACACAAATACCAAATATAAAAAAGCAGGCTGTGCTATCAGATAAAGCAGACTTCATGAGCAGAAATATCACCAGGGACAAAGAGGAAAACATGTAAGAGTTAAAAGAAGTTAATTCATCAAGGACAAATAATGCTCTTAATGTGCATTCTCTGGTTAACAGTGCATCAGGAAGCAGAGGATGGGAGGCCAAGAAACAGGCCAGTGCCCAGGGACAGCGAAGCTTTTCAACACCGCCCTTTCAGCACCAATGGATGCAGCAGATCCCACGAGCCTCCTCACAGAATCCTCGAGACTGGGCAACTGACAGCGAACAGAGACAGGAGGCCTGAGATCAAGGTGCCAGCATTAGCTGTGTGGCGGGGGACATGGTGACACTATCCTCAGTTGGGAGGAGGGGAAGGAACAACGCAGGCATCTACTCCCATCCCACAGGATTTCATAACCGACTGCCAGGGAGGAGGCTCGGCCCCTCACCACCCCGCAAAGGCCCTGTCTATCACCATCTTGCTGGCCATTCCATGTCAGCACCTAAACTTTGGATGGGACATGTTTTCCAGCACAGCTGTAAGGTCCAGGAGCTATTCCACCAGTCCAGTGACCCTCAGTGCATGGCATTTGCCACCATTGACTATGGCACAGATGCCAGTTTCCAGCACACTGGAATATTCACAGAGACGACCACGTGCGGGGCCACAATGCAAGTCATAATAAATTCCAGGCAAAGCACATGGAGTCCGTACTACGGACTGGATGAGTGTCCCCAAAGGCCTGCGTGTTAAAAGCTTGGCCCTTGGAGGGATGCAACTGTGAGTCAGTGCAACCCTTAGGAGGTGGGACCAACGGGAAGACCTGAGGCCACAGAGTGCACAAACCTGGGGGTCAGGGGCCCTGGCCCAGCCAGCTCTCTTCTCTATGCTTCCCAGGCAGCATGGTTTTGTTCCACTGTGTGCGGCTACCGCGATGCCCCGTCCCGTCAGAGGCCCGCTGGGGAGTGGATGGGAACCTCCAAAGCTGGGAACCAAAGCCTTCCCGAATTTTGTTACAGTGATGAAAAGCTGACTAATACAATACGTTTCCTAAACATGAAGCAATGAAATCAGAAACCAGGAACAGAAAGACACCAATAAAACCCTCAAACATGTGGATTAGGGCCAGGGAAGAGCTGCTTCTTAGAACTGATAAAACACAATGAGCTTGACTTTATTCCTCATCTGTAAGTGTCTAAATTCTCACCGCCCCAGACTCATGCTGACCGTGGGGAGCAGTTTTCCTGCTGAAGTGATTAAACGCATTCCTATGCGCCCCCTGGAACAAATCTTTGCCTATGGCCATCTTCATAATCGCAGCTCAGTAACATTCAGAGGATCAAAAAAATGTTCTGGACACTTTTCAATCATATTGTAATTAAATGTCATTTATATCAAAAGATGGATGCCATTCTAAGCAAAATTCATCTTTATCATTAACATTACGTAAGGCAAAACCTGCTGGGGATAAATCTGTGTTGCTGGAGATGTTCTCTAAGAATGGTGCAAAGTTTTGCAGATTTGCACGTTCCGCTTCTTCATGAAAACCCACTCAGTGCGTCTGCTTAGTCTGAGGTCATTCATTCAGGCCTCAGGGGAAAGGAATTTCATTTACCGGCCTTTCTGTTCTGACCTTTTCCTTAATCTCTAAACCTACAGACTTCTTCTTCTTCACTGAAACCACAGCATGCTGGAATGTAATTTCCATGCTGGTCTCTGCCTTGAGTCCCATTCTGAAGTGTGTATGTTGTCAGACTGCAGAGCAAGCAGACCTCATGGATTATGAGTTAGACATTAGTCTCCTTTGTTCAAATACAGAGAAATGAAACCATTTCTCTTGTGTCTGAACACGACTTGATTTATTTTGATTTTCACTTTGTTTTTGGGAATCCTCAAAAAATTCACAGAATATGTACTTCATGCTTTTTTTATTTTTTGTAGCGCTAGAGACTGAACCCAGGGCCTTGTGCTTGCTGAGCAAATGCTCTGTCACTGAGCTACATCCCAGCCCTTTTTCTTTTATGTTTTAAAAGAAATGGATCCATCACGGGACTGGCCTGACTTGGTTCTCATACGGTGACATTCGGCCTGGAGGCAAAATCACAGCTAAGAAATCACAGCGAAGACTTCCTACCACATACATGTGTGTGTGCGCATGTGCACACACACACACACACACACACACACACCACAGTGATCTGCAAGTGTCGGAATCAGGCTGGTCTGGAGATCTTTCCCTCCTTGAGTGGAGCTGAGGAGCCCTTCCCACTCAGCCAGAGAAGCCCTTTAGGAGGTGCTACTGTGCACATGCAGAGCCACCCAGGAAGGGGCAGCCAGCTTTGCACTTCTGTCCCACAACCCTCCAGCTTTCGAGGGTTTCCTTAGGAAGACAATTTTTTTAAACGAAACATTCTGTGATCCTGAGCCTGTGAAGATCTGGGAATCTTTTTTGTTCTGCCTTATGTTTCCAGGACACAGAACTGAGCCTGGCGCACGAGACAGGCTTCATCAATACTGACTTGGGGATTACAGTTTTAAAAAAAGTGGAACCAAACTTATCTTAGTTTGATTTACTCATTTTACAACATGCATATATATAAACAAGCGTTATCGTGTGTGCCATGTAGTATGGAACTTGCCAACTGCACTAAGCTGGGGAGGAGGAAGAAAGAAAAAATAACAAACACTCATCATTACTACACAAGGACAGAGGAGCTTCCACAAAACACAAAGGTCCCCTGCCTGCCCCACCCCTCCAATCTGGCTTTTCAGAGAAATGAACTTTCGTGACTGATTGCGCTCTTTCGGGGTTCCCTGGCAGTTCTATTCACTTCTCCAACTACGCACTCACAGCTTTTTCTTTGGATTGTCCATTTTAAACACTGCCTTCCTTCTGGAACACGTGCAGACTCACCTCACCCCGTTACTGATGCCCTCTGCCCTCTAACTGCAGCTGACCTGTCAGACCTGGCCTCTGGGCAGAACTTCATCGATTTAGAATTCAACTATTGGATTTTATACTCAATTTCTTTGGAGAAATCTAACGTGAGGTACTAGTTAACTATGAAAAGATGAAACCATGGAAACATCTGTGGAAGGAACCAGACTGGAACCAAATATTACAGCCCCTGCTGCACCAGGCAGTTCCTGGGATCACACTGACACCGAGAATGGGTGTGCACCCTTGCGTCCATTTTCCTGCGGAGGACCTATTTCGGGGTGTCTAGAAAGCCTGAAGTCTTCTCATTAATGTGTCAAAGATATAAGCCAGGCAAGGTGGTGCATGCCTGTAACCCCAGCACTGGGGAGGCTGAGGCAGGAGATGGGAGCAAGTTCATGTTTGAGGCCAGCCTGAGCTATTTGGTAAGTTCCAGGCCAGCCTGAATTACTTAACAATACCCTGTCTCAAAAATCCAATAAAAATTTTTTTATAAGTAATATTCATTTAGTGTAACCCCCTTTATTTATTTAATTTATTTTTGGTACTGGGGATCGAACTCATGACCTTACACTTGCCAGGCAGGTGCTTATGCCGCTGAGCTAAACCCCTCGCTCTCTCCCCTCTTTTTTTAAAACAGGGAGAAAATAAGACAGAGAAAAGTGAATTACTATTGTACTTTGACCACTGCCACACAACACAGGAGTAGGGTTCTCTAACAACTTGTTCTATCAATGATTCACTCAGCAAACACAGAGGGTACTGTGTGTATAAACCTGAATGAAATAAGCTGCTGCCCTTGAGATGATTCTCCTTCAGAACACTGAGAAGCGCAGGGGAATTCAGACGTTGCCACGCAGGACGGTCGGCTGGGAGCCTTGGGCTGAACGCTCACTGTACACTCACCATGTGGCGGGGAAAGCAGGGGGTGCGAAGCGGTCCAAGTGGGAGGAGCTGTGCCAGTCGGGGGCTATCAGCTGTGGGCCCCAGCTCCTGCCTCTCCTGGGAGACTCAGCGAGACCCTGTCTCGAAATGAAAGGTGGTTTTAAGAAGAGTTGAAGATGCAGCTCACAGGGACCGGCAGGAAAAGAAGAAAACAGCTGATGCCGGGGCCGGGAGGAAAGCTGGGCTGGAGACCGGAGGCCGTGTGTGCACCGGGAAACCAGGCGGAGGTAACAGCTGGAAAGTGAGGCAGGGGCAGGGGACCCACAGCGCAGCCGGGGTGGCCAGGGCCTGCTGGGGACAGCTGCACAGAGACACCACGGTCCGGCGGTCTCCCGCCTGTCAACAGGTACTTGGTCAAACACAGTGCGACTTCCCCCAAGTCCCCATCCACTTCTGCACAGGATGAAATGACCTCGGTCAGCCACGCGGACCAGCTCCTCAGCTGCTACGGTGGAGGAGCAGGGCCCCTTCCCACCCATCATAAGAGGAAACCTGATTTCAGGGTGAACCGTTGGTAATCTAATCAAGAAATAGTCAAAAGCTTCTGTGTGCTTGTTAGACACCTGCAGTGGGAACGGGATAAAGACACCATGTCACACATGTGCTGTCATGTAGCATAAAAGCCAGGAAATACACTGCCAGAGATCATGCTTTGGATTTTAATTTCCCAGGTGTACTGATGTTTACGCAATCACAGTGGACTTCTAATGTGCTTTTATTTATTTATTTAGTCTTATTTTGAGACAGCGTCTCATTACACAGTTCAGGCTGGCTATGAACTCACTTCATAGCCCAGGCTGGCCTTGAACTCTCATCGATCCTCCTGCCTCAGCCTCCCTCCCGAGTGCTGAGATTACAGGTGTGGGCCAACATACCTGTCCTGATGTGCTTTTAGAATGTGGGGAAAATGTCTGTTGTTTTCAGTGTATCAAAAACAGGATAGCTGGGTGTGGTAGCATACGCCTGTAAACCCCAGTACTCGGGAGGCTGAAGCAGGAGGATCATTGCAAATTCAAAATCAGCCTGGGCTACAAAGTGAACTCAAGGCCAGCCTGAACTGCATAGTGATATCCTGTCTCAAAAAGATTTAAAAAAAAAAAAAGGTAACCCGCCAAGAAATGCCTTTGAAACGGTTCTAACTCTAATTAGTCTCCATTTTCCTTTCATTATGACTTCCTCTCCTCAACTATGAGACATGGAATTTCCTTTCCATCAGACTTCTGGTTCACTTTCTAGATCATTTTCTTTATAGTCACAATCCAGACAACCCTCTAAGGGACTCTCCCTCTTAGTCTTTGTCTATTTTTCCATTATCTTCTGCTTTGGTCAAATCTTTGAAAAGACTCTTAGGTTTGGTGACATACCTACATGCCTTACTGTGTTCTGGCAGCCTAATAAATAAATGAATTAATGAATAGGATAAGGGGACCAGCTGTATTTTGGTTCATTTTGATCCAATTCCTCCAAAAAGTATTTTCCCAAACTTTCTGGTTGGTTTGAAATGGGCAGTTAGAGTGCCTTTCCTATTGCCTAGATCTTACATTCAGTTTTCAGTTCTGATTTCAGATGAATCAGTGAGTTTACATATTCCAGGTTCATTTAGAACCTTCCGAAATACCCACACAAATGAAATCCGATCTCATGTTATTCTTAACCTTCTGTGTATTTTTCTTTTCTACTTCGGATCGCCTCCACTTTCTCTACCCTTCCATATCCTCTTCATTTTCTAAGTCATGAAAGGGCTCAAATACCTTGCAGAGGATGAGACCGGGGCTGTAAATTCTCAGGGATTCTCCTCCCCGTCCCCACCAAACCCACACCTCATTACAAACAAGCCTCCAGGGCCCAGCACCAACCAAGTTAGCCCTGCAGAGGGAAGCACACCACAGAGCTGTCTGACAACATTCTTCAAATGTCAATAAAACGAAGGTTAGAAAAGGAGCCATGTTCTCATTCCTAAAATTTTTGTTTTGTAAAGCAATTAAGTAATTTATTTCACTCCTTGACTGAATTCCAGGCCTGGGTAGAGAACTAACAATCACGCAGACAGATGAGGGTCGGTCATCTCCTCTAATCAGCCTTTTCTGCAACCTGGTCTGTGTTAGTCTTGGAATCTGCAATAAATGAGCCACGGTTTTGCTCTCACACTGAAATATGACGAATATATTCCTGTTAGACCACATGATACATAGTAAAAGTAATCAACTTTTGAAATAACTTTTTTTTAAAAATTGTTTTGATCTTTTTGAGACAGGGTCTTTCTATGCAGGTCTCACATTATAACCCAGGCTGGCCTCAAACTTGCAGCAATCCTCCTGCCTCTGCCTCCTGAGTGCTGGGGTTACAGGGGTGTGCACATCACACCTGGGAAATAACTGTTATTTTAACAAAACAAAATCCATTGAAGCAGTCATGCTTTTTTAAAGGTCCACTCTTCCTCCAGTGGTGTTTTGAACTTGACATGGTGCTGTTCCTTCTTTAGCTCAAGTTAGCAAAGAATAAATATATCCAAGAAAAGCTGGGGAAGCCCATTTATCAAAAAGATTCACACACAAGAAAAACCTGATTGTTTAGGTCTCCTGTGAAATACAAGCTGCCCAGACACCTCTGACAGATGCAGGGAGGATTAGGACACAGTGACAACTTTGTTTTATTTATGCTTGGGAGCTGCAGCTAAACTGATCATGCAGTGGGATATAGTGGACTCGCCCTTTACATGGTTCTCTCCAAGAGAGGCCACATATAGACTGAGATGCTGTGATAGGTTAACTAATGGTCACTTTGGAGCACGCAGTTGGGTGCAGAAGGTGCACCTGAGGACCACTGCCAACAGCACAAAAGGAAAACTGGACGGGAAGATGGCGCTGTTGATTCTCTTGGAGAAGCTTGTCATGCTGGCTGTGCTGATACAAACTCATGTTATTCTTAACCTGTGCTCCCATGTTGGAATGAAACACTTCCTCATATTTTCACTGATGGGGGAGCTCAGGTCCTTGCTGTCCCTGAGGATGGCTGTAATTCTCTCCAGGGGAGCTCTGGTCCTTACCCTGAGTACTGCTTCCTGGCTCCAGTGCAGATCCCCCAGCCTGCTGGCACAGATCCTTCATCCCACCAATGCAGACTTTCCAGCTTCCACCACTGAGCTTTGGGCCTTCCCAGAGCAGATCTTTGATACAGATTTGCATGAGACATTGTCGTGGGCTCTGGGCCTCCAGCTGGGCTTGAGGAGGACATTGCCACAGGATCCAGGTCCTCAGCTGGGTTCTTTGGGTCTCTAGAGTGTGGACAGATCTCCCACACTCTTCTGCATTTGACTTTTTCAGTGAATATTGCAAAATAATCCTATAAATTATGTGCCCTGTATTAAATTCATTCTCTTGTAAACCCTGACCACAACAGGTGCTTCTGTTATTTTAGCTAACAGACCCTGTGCTGTGCGTATTAGCCATGAGAGCTTCATAATGCACTTGCTCTTGCTCTGTACCGGACGCTAAATTTCTGTTGGCCATAACAAAGACTATATGTGTGTGCATAATTTTTCAAATTAATTTCCAAGCCCGGGGTGATGTTTGTGAGTGACCCGTGTCTGGGTCAGGGGACAATGGATGGGCCCTAGAGTGGACAGAGTGGCACCGAAGAAAGATTTTCTATTCCCACAGGACGGGTGTGGGCTCCTGGGACAGTGACCAGGGATGGCCAGGGACGCCGTGTGCCATAGCATTTGTTCCTTCCTAGTCTGGACAATGTTGTCATGTCATAAGTTGGGTCCCCAAAGAATTAAATTAATGGTCAGCCACAGAGTATCCAAGGTGGACTTTTTGAAAATGCGAGTTGGCAATCCTGGGGTCAGAAGGCAAAGTTTACCTTTCTGGAGACCCTAATACTGAAACCAGTGGACTTTTGAAAAATTCCGACTTGGCCAAAAGTTCCGTTCTTCACTGATACATGTGACATTGTGGCTTCAATTCCTTAATTCCTTTATTACCTTGCTTGACAAGCGCTGTAACGCTCTGAAACTACAAGCGCTTTCCCAGTCATGTGCTCCCATTTTGGAACGAAATGCTTCCTCTGGAAGGTGCGAGGCACTTTTTTCTAGTCTGCTTGTCCTAATAAACTTCAAGTGCACTTTGTATAATAAAATACCTAGGAAGCAGGACCTGGGCTTTTGCTTGCTTTCTTAACAGAAGGTAAGGCAAAATTATGTGACTTTTATTCTCTATAGAAAGGCTGTCCAGGGGCCAAGGCTATAGCTCAGTGGCATAAGCACCTGCCTGGCAAGCACAAGGTCCTGAGTTCGATTCTTTGTACAAAAAAAAAGGTACCCATTTAAAAACAAAAGAATGTACTATCAGTCAATCATTCAACAGATAGGTTTACTGTGTTCCAAGCAGCACAGTGTTAAGTGTCAAGATCTTCTCTTCAGTATGATATGATTAGATATTTTATTATTCCTTTTGGGCTGGAGCTATAGGAATTGATTCTTTCAGACAGCTTTTTCTTTTCTGTTGGTGTACATTTTCAGTACATAATGCTTCATCATGGGAATTAGTATACACCCACATTGCATCTTGCTTGTCTTCATTTTTTTATAATTTAGAGTCTTCTAAAGAAGTCATATAGAATATTTATGGTCTTCTTCAAAGCTCAATTTTTTAAATAGCTTAGACAAGTTGGATATTATATATAGTTTTTCTTTTTGATGTTGTGTGTGTGTGTGTGTTAGTAGAGATTGAACTCTAGGCCTTCATGCTCAGCTTTATCCCCAGTTTTTCAAAAATTATTTATTATGTTGACACAAGGTCCCACTATATTACCCAAGCTGTGCTCCAACTTGTAAATTCTCTTGCCTTAGCCTCCTACTGTGCTGGAATTACAGACACCTGGGCTAGAACACCCAGCTCTACTGATGGTTTAAATCTGTTGATATCTATTGAAAGCATGGGTTAGAATAAAAACTGGTTATAAAGTTTTTAGTTTAATGTGAAAAAAGTAATAAGCAAATTTGCACAGGATAATTAAACTATATACAGTATATGTATATATATTGTGATTTCAATTTGGAAAACATGTAACAGATTAAAGTAGGTGAAATTTATATACTGATACTATAATCTGTGTTCATTACTATAGAAAACACAAGGACTGAACGATAATAGCTGTCTTTATAAAATTTAAAATACAGTGTGCATGACTGATACTCTAGACATTTTTGTTCACAACCTGGACTATAGGGTTTCTATCACCCTCAGCCATCACATCTCACATGCCTTTTGTGTAAAACTGTCGGGGTTCAAATTCTTTGTGGCGAAGCAACGCGATTTCATTTTACAGCTCTTCCTAAACTGTTGGTTGCCATTCAAGGCCAGGTCTCCCTCAGCTGAGCATCTCAGAGCCAGTGCGTGGATCTGCACCGAGAGACGCCCTGCAAGCGCCAGCAGAAAGAGTCTCATCAGCACGAATGCAGCACTGCTTTTTTTCCTTTTAAACCTAACAGCGAGGCACGCATACTCACCAAGGGACGCGCGCTAAACTACGCAGATTGGTTATGTTACCATAACTATTCACTATGCCGGCTTGTGTTGGTTTCCATTCCCCTATGTTTGCCAGACATGACTGGGATCGACTCAAAGGGATCTCTGCTCCTCCAGGGATCTCTGCTGCCTCTGAAGCACAGGCTGGCGCAGGGCTCACACTGGGCACAGGAGCTCACAGCAGAATTAATTAACTCCCAGAGCAGGAGCTGTCGCTTTAGGAAGCCGCTGCCCATCAGTCCCCCGGGTTACAGACGCAGGAGCAGGACACGGTTCTACGTGTCTTCTAACACTAAGGTTCTATTCTCCCACCTCCTCCCAGTCTTCTTACACAACCCCACTGCCTTCCACAGTCCATCCTGAAGACCCAGCGGCCACAAGCCAGCCAACCCAAGCAACCTTCCTACTACGACTGAAAGTAAGGCAGGTTCAAGAGCATCTCTTGCTAATGGGATTATCACTCAGCCTGCAGAGCAGAGCAGTACATTGATTCACTGTCTGCATTCCACATCTACTTCCTGCTGCACACAGAGCAGCCCATCTACCAATCAGTCCTCACCACTGAGAAGACGACACCTTGAACGCCTCATCAGAAATCCACACGGCAGGGCTGGGGTGAAGTTCAGTGGCAGAGCATGCCTGGGACCCTTGGTTCCAACCCCAGCACCACCAAAAAACAACAAAGTCTACCAGGTGACTCGGATAGGATTATTTCAACTTATTGTTTTAAAATGACAACAGCTTTTTCCCAAGTTCAAAATCATTGAAGGTTCTGCAGTAACCACTTCCCCTCAGAGGCGAGGACTTTCACCTCTGCACAGGGAAATACCTCTCATAAATCAGGTAAGAGAAAGGGTGTGCAGACCGAGTGACGGCCTAGGATCCACACAGCTGCCAATTCCGCCGAAAGCCAAAGTAGATGCTTGCTTCATAATTGTCTAGAAGTCTAAAAGCAGTGACCAAAACAGCCTGCCGAGATTCTAGTTTCTCATGCCAGCTTCCATTTGTTTCACTGCACACACAGCGACAAGAAAAATGTAAAGAACCAGCTCACTTGGGCTGAAATTCTGCCTGTTTAGACTCATTGGGCTTCCACCAGCTGCAACCTGATCACCACAATCTTAAGGTTAAAAAGAAGTAAAAAAGGAAGTACAAAGATCAAAGCAGTGCTGACAGGGGCAGGACTGTTTTTGAAGTGTATACCCCAGCAGTTACCGCCTGGGCTCAGAAACCAGGGACACTCACTCAGCTCAAGGGTGCACCAACTGCAGAACACAAGATAAGGACGAAATTTCAAAACTGAGACAATACAGTGTTCAAATCGCCACCAGCCACATAGCACTGGTCACACAGGATTATGCTACTTGCTCAAAGCATTGTTTCAAACAGTTTAGCAGTGGTTGACTTTTCACAGCAAGTAGCCTTAGTTCCAGCCCTAAATCCACATATAGCATACCTTACATTCTGTCTGGTTTGTTGAGCAGGCTGCAACCCAGGAAGACCTTTTATCTAAACAGGTGAGGGAGTGACAAGTCTCTGGATAGGGGCAGACAGCTTAAGATTTCATGTTCCTGTTCATTACATTCGATACATACAAAATGTTACTGGAAGCCCCTCTCTTTTTATTTTCTGTCTTCCCAAGTCCACATAAGCTCAAAACAAAACAAAAAAACCCCTTGTTTTAAATTATTTACATAATTTTCTAGTGTATCAAACAGCAAAAAGATTCATGACTAGAAAGCACAATATGAAAATCAGGAAAACAACATACTTCAGGCAAAGGCTTAATTTTAATACAGTTTCCTTTTTGAAGCTTTAACAATCACTAACGTAGTTTAAACTATTGTAGACTCCAGTTGAGTTCTGCGAGAAAACTCGTGGAATCTTAATCAGAAGCTTTAGCACGAGAGCACTAGACCATCAGAAGTGTTTTGATGCCCGGCTGTTGAGTGCTTGGGGACTATTACGGCTACTTGTCACTTAGGAGTTCCACGACAAGATCTTCGGGTTAAATACAAACTCAACATAAAGCTCCACTTAACAGATCCATAGAAATGTCTTAAATCTCGATGACCGGACCCTGGACCCTCAGTCCTATTTCAGTTTTGGAACAGATTAATACCCTGGGCAGCCGCTCCTTCGGGGGCTGCCAGGCAGGCGGGTCTGTGTCAGTTAGTGTCGCCCAGAGGTCACTCTGGGCGCCTGCTACCGTTGTCCACGAGTTTTACATAACCAAGTGTCTACAAAGCGCGGGGTGGGGGACCTCATGTCTCCAGCGCCAGGCCCTGGCGATCGGACCAGGCCCCGTTTAATTTTGCGCAGGCGGACACAGGAGCGGAGCAAGGGGACCGGGCTGCGCGCAGGCCCAGGCCGCGACCCGGGGGCTCTGGCGCCCGGCTCCCCCGCCCCGGGAGTCTGCCGTGCCGGCGCCCACCTCGCCGCCCGCGGCCTGGGCCGCGCAGCCGTCCCGCTCCGGTCTCGCCGGCCTGGCCCGGAACGAGGAAGTGGCTGCGCCCCGCTCGGCCCGCGCGCCCTGCTCACCCTGGGTCGCGCTCCGGGGTCGCGGCGGGGCTGGATCGGATCCGGTCGGGTCTGCGCAGGTCTCCGCGGGCCGGGCCGCGGCGGGGCTGGGCGGGTCGGGTCGGATCGCGGCGGATCGATTCGGGTCAGCGCCCCTCCATGCCGGGCGCAGGGCGGACGGGCGGGGACGCGGTGGCGAGCAGGGCGCGCGGACCGCGGGGAAGGCAGCGCCGTCCGCCGCCGCCGAGTGGCGAAACCTCCTCTTCCTGCGGGCGGCGGCGCTGCCTCGGCCTCGCTCGCGCTCTCACTTCCTGCTGGAAATTCCCGCTGACGTCGGCCGGGCCGGGCCCGGGGGCGGGGGAAGCCCGGGAATGGGGACCCGCGGGCTGGGGGGCGCGGGGTGGGGTGGGGGTGAGGGCGGGGACCCTGTGAGGGACCGGGGTGCGGGCGGGGACCCCAGAGAGGGGCTGGGGGCGGGGCGGGGCGGGGACCTCATCTCTTCAGGCAGCCTCGTGGTTGAATGGGGTCAGCGGGTCCGGAATGGGCGCGGGGCTCCGAGCTGCTCCTATGCAGTCTGCGCGGCCCCTGCGTACCCCGGCCCACCGCTCCAGTTCCCTCAGTCTGTGCGGATTCTCTCGGAATTTTGAGGTCGCTGCGTAGCCACAGGAAGGGTGACAGATGGGGTCCAGGTGTCTGCTGAGGTCCTCAGTCCTCCCCTGTACCTGGGCTCCCGGCGCGCATCCGGCCAGGGCGATCCTGGTGCACCTGGAATTCCAGGAGGAGCTCCCAGGCAGGCCCTGCCGAGGGACAGCACCAGGGACAGGGCTCTGGCGGGACCCTGCACTTCCCTTTAGGCCCACGTCCGGCTGCTCCAGGCTGAAATCCGTCCTGCCGAGCTCGCTATTTTGCCCCTGAGCCCAAATGTAATTAATTGAACTGGAAACGTAGGAATGGTTAGAAGCCCGGCCGGCCGTGTTCTGGGGGCTTGGAGCTCGGCTCTGTCCTGAGGCTGTAGGACCTCGAGGTGGAGTTGGGGAACGAACTAGAGGCAGGTGACCGCAGGACCTTTCTGGGGTGGCCAGCAGTCTGCTGTCGTTTAGCTTCCTTTAAAGTTAGGATTCAGAGGATCCTTACGGATCAATAGCAGTGACATTTTAGAAGCTGTGTTATTTGTGGGACGTTGTTAGGAATCTGCCGCTATTCCACCCGGTAGGCTGATGTGTCATTTATCTAAAATGTTGGGCCTTTCCATCCTGCCCATGGATGATGGGTGTGGACGGCGGGCACAGCTACAGCGGCAGAGCCAGTGTTGCTCATTTTGGGAATGCAAGTCAAGTAATTAACTGGTGCCGAGTTAACTTTCAACCCCAAATGTCCGCATGGAGTGGATTTGAAGCTGAGGGTGTGATGTTACGTGTTAGTTTCCTCTGACTGACCCTGGCCTTGTTCTGTCACAGTTCTCGGGCTGCAAGTTTGAAATCATGGTGCCACTGTGGCCATGCTGCCTGACGGTGCCAGGAAACCCCTGGTGCCCCTCCTTGCTGCCGGTGGCTCTGGGAGCCCTGCTGGGGCTGTGTACCTCACCTGTGCCTCTGTCGTCACTGGTCTTCTTCCCTTGCCTTGGTATCCAGACCTCCTTCTCCTTTCTCTGGTTAAGAAGCTTATCATTGGATGCACAGCCCCTTGCTAACGTGACTTTCTTTTAACTGATTACACCGGCAAAAGACCCCGCTTCCAAATAAGAGCATGTTCACCGTTACTAGGTGTGAGGGTTTGAATATATTTGTGGGGTGCAATTCATAGGTCGGCAGCAGACGAAACCAAGCTCACTTTGCTCTCTGGCTGCCCAGTTAACTTTCCCATGTCTCTGCTTTATTGTCCAATGTTTTCTCTGAACTGCGTGCAAACCTGCTTTCAGAACATTCTCACAAACTTGCCCACTCTAAAATGTCAAAAGGCATTGCTGTGGTTCCGCTACAGAAGTGAAAGAAAAACTTACAGTGGAACTTCAGGCACTTTAATAGTGTGAAAGGCAGGTTGCAGTCATCACCAAATCCTGAAACCACATGGATTTCCTTTCTGGAGAAGCCAAGTTGGGAGTGGTAGGCAGAGAATCCTGCAGTTGGGCCCTGTAGCATGTGCTGACCGCTGACCGTGAGGGATGGTGCGGTGTGCTCTGGGAGAACAGAGCAGGAGTGCGCTGTCCCCGCCAAGGGTCCAACTTCCCTTGGTCTAGGAAACCAACCTCAGTGTTCTTAGAAATACATCCTCTGGTGAAATAAATCAGACTCGCATGTGTAAACACTGCATCATCTTCCTAGTATACGAAACTGAAGAAGTAAATAAGATCCAAAATCTGCAATAGATATTGTGAAAAGAAAAGAAACTACTCAAAAGGAAAGGACAACTGAAATGGGTAAAAGGTGAAAAGAAGGGAAAAGAATACATATACATATATCCAAAAGATAGTTAAGATAGTTACACCACTGATTTCTTTCAGTTTTTTGAAAAACAGTTCGTGCTCATATTCTTTGTTAATCGTGCATACCTAATCTTATAATCTGAGCAACTACACTGAAGCTAGCAAAACACAATACAGTTACCATTATTAATTTTCCTATCATCATGTTTTGGCATTCTACATCATTGTTTTTAATTCTCTATTTTTCTCTTTAAAAGAAAAAAGAAATAAAGCTTCTGCAAGACAGGAGCTGGGCGAAATGGAAAGAGCTCTCACGCTTGAGATCAGGCTGTAGCTGGAGCCTGGCTGTGTCTTGAATTCTCTGTGTAACTTTCACCGAGTGACACCTGGTCAGAACGGCAGCCATGATAGCTTCCAGATGACGACAGCTTTCTGCAATGCTTGCATTGTGCGTGTCATATGTATATCACAATGTACATGCCATGTTATGTATATACACCGTGACAACATGTGTTAGGTTATAACTGCCCTGACTCGTGGTTCTATAGACTAAAAGGAGATTTAAAAATGCAAAAGGCCTATGCAAGTGTACACAGTATGAGAACTTTTAAGTTAAAATCAGTTGAAGTTCATTTCTGCATCATCTGGGAATATAAGTGCTGGCCCTGGGGCCACCAGAGTGTCCACTCCTCCCCACATATCTTTGCCCCAACCCCCTGCACAAGGCTGTCTCCTGCCTCTGTGACAGCCCTCAACCCACCTGCCTCATGACTGCATGAGCAGCAGGTGGCATTTCGAGTGCACTCCAGTGCCTGTCAGTGGCCCCAAAGACAGGAGATGCGGTCTCCACCCCTCTCAAGGCTGGAGATGAGCCCTCATGGGGGAGCCGGGCACAGTGATTTGTGTGACAGATTTTACCCCAAAAGTGGACCTAATGGAGAGAAAGAGAAGTTCCATCCCGACCAGGGGAATTCAGAGTGTTATTCCCTTGGCTGTGAAGAAGCTGACCACCTACCTACACACTTAAAGAGTGACCATCTGTCACTGTCATCACTGTCATTGGGTGCTTACAAAGCACAGGAGTGCAAGTGACTACCAGCCAGCATGTGGCCCAAGCTTCATGGTAACACTGGAGCGGGAGGGACAGTGGCCAGCACTGCCTGCGCCTGGCTGTCCCTTCCAGGAAATGGCCACTCCTGTCCCACCCTGTGATGCTGTGCAGCTGCACAGTCCACTCCCCTGTGATGCCACCCACACTGCACAGCTGTGTCCCAGGTCACGGGGGTCGGATACCGAGCCCATCAAGGCTCAGGCTCCTTGGGGAGCCTCGGTCCTGCTGGTGGTGGCCAGCAGCACTTGTGCTTCTGGGAGAGAAGCCCAGTGAAGAGGTCTGCACTGTGTGGTGCTGGATGGTGGTGAGAGAGCTGGCAGAATGGACCGAGAAGGGAACCAGAAATGGTGTGACACTCGGCTCCTAGCACAGGTTTACGGTGCTTAAAGCAATTCTGTAAACATAAGCACACACTCAGCAGGGTTCTGATTATTCTTTCCTTTAAATTAGGGGCCTGGGGATGTGGCTTTATGGTCATGTTTGCCTAACATGCATGGAAACACACTAAAAACCATTACCACACTTAGACTCACACTCAGGACCCAATGAAAACCAAAAAAATACATCGTTTCTCTGAAGAGCCAGCCGTACGGCAAACTCTGCCCCACCCGCAGGTGTAGATGCGCAGGAGGATTTGAACCCAGCTCCACATCCAGGGCCTGAGATGCAGGTGGTGGAAAGAGTTGAGGTTGGTAGAAGAAATCCTGGAATTGCCTGTCCTGATTCTTTGAAGCAGTGAAGAAGAAATGGATTGTTTATTGTTTTCCTCCTTGTTAGAATCACAAAATACTATTTTCAGTCTCTTGACAATAAGTACCCTGGAATTAATTAATTATACAACAATGTCACCGGGCAGAAGAAAGACTTTTCTAACAAAATACATCCTAAGGAATTAAAATATACCGGCTAGAAAGCTACCGTTTATGGGACCCTTGAACTCTAAAGGGAAGATGATGATGGGGCTTGGGCTAATGTAGAGCCATGGGAGACATCGCCTCTATCACTTATGGGGAATTTACTTCCTGTGGCCTTGTTTCCAGTGAATACACATGGTGTCTGGGGTAAATAGTATTCACAGCATTATTAAAATGTATAAAAGCAAATGCTAAACATTGGTAATACAAAGTTATGTCAGAAAAGAGTGACCTAGGCATGGTGGCACACACCTGTAATCCCTGTACCTAGAAGGCTGAAGCAAGAGGGTCACTGTGAGTTCATGGCTAGCCTGGACTGGTCTACATATTGAGACTTTGTCTCAACAAACAAACAAATGACAACAATAAAAAAAGAAAGAAAAAAAGTGCACAAATATAGGAAAGTGTCTTTAATGCTTTTGATTGATGCTCACAGTTATTCATGCTGACTATTCACAGCCCCACTTAGAGGAGGGAACCCCTGACGTACTGTTTTGCTTGCATTTTAGGAAGAGGAAATAGGTCAGATGAATGTCTGGTTGGTATTTGCTACACATATGTTGCTATGACTTGTCTCTAAAGTCACCTCATGTGCTCATTCATAGGTGGGGCTTTTCAGAGGCAGGTGGATCTGGGGTGTGCAATTACCAAATGGGCTCAGCACAGCTCTGGGTGTGGATAATGGAAGTCTTTCCTGGGGTGGGTGGCACCAACCAATAGGCTCGTAGCCTAGATGGAACAGAAAGGGCCTGAAAGAAGGTAGGCTTGCTGCTGGCTGCCCGCCAGGGCTGTTTCTCCTCTGTGGTGCCCCTCTGCCATGCCACCCTGCCTTGGAGCCCCGGACAATAGACAGCAACTCCTACAGACTGGGAGCGGAAATAAACCTCTGCTCCTTTAACTCTGGGATATCGGGTATTTTGTCCCAGCAATGAGAGAGTAGCTAAGACATATGTAAGTCACTAGTCTCTCAAACAGTCAAGGCACAGCAGGTCATCACCCCCCGTCTCCATTTTACAAGTGGGAAATTGGCGGCTTCTCCTTAGACGTCATAGCTAGGAAGTGATCCGGGAGCCAGGACTTGAATTGAACTGCAGTGTCCATGCTGTTAACTGCCTCACTAACCAGGGGTCCAGTGGCAGGACACGCATGGTGTGGCGATCTCTAGGAGGTGGAGTCCAGAGGATGCATCTACACATCATGTGCGCAGTTTCAGTGAGAGGAGGACTCAGGAGGGGGCTGAGGTTTTTAATCTCCAGGATCAGAATGGTGACAGGAGAGCATCTGTGGGGCTGAGACACATTCACTGCAGGCAGGTGAGGCACAATAGGCCCAGCAAGGCATGGAAGTGATAGCATTCAATTGGAATTAAAGCTTGAAACTCAGGGAGAAACATAGGGCTGGAGATGTAAAATAAGAGATGACGGCAGAGGTGGTGTGGCAGCTGTCCCAAGAGCCTTTCTCACATGTTAGTGGCCCTGGGGAGCCAGGGGAGACAAAGGGACAAGAGGTAGGGACAGCGATGTATTGTTGGGGTGGTGGAAGCAGAACCTGGTGGGGAGTGTCTGGTAAGGACTCCCAGGGTCTGTCGCAGAGGCAGCAGGCCGGGAACCCAGCAAAGGAGAGAAGCCAAAGATGAGGAACTTAGTCCTCACTGCTGAGAGCAATGGCTGTGGTGCCGGGTGACTGCTTTCTCCAGTGCCAGGAAATCAAACCGGGACCCTGTGTGCAGGGCAGGTGCTCCACCCAGCTGCTCCTGGGCTGTCACCTGGGAGGTGGAACCTGAGCCAGCTTCCAGGAGGCTGAGGACAAGGGGAAGATGCTCTTGGGGTTTGTCACTGGTCTGACTGATGTTTATAGTGGGGGCGTCAACGAGTGGACAGAGCTAGTAAGAGAAAGACGAATGAGGCAGTGAATTGTAGGGGGCAGAAGGTTGGGGGCAGAGTCTCCGAAGGCTTGGAGAGGAGGAGGAGGGAAGGTGCAGAGGGTGGAACTTGGCCGTGTGTACCCTCCCACCCGAGGACAACCTCAGGACAGGTAGCTCTGTGTTCCATTCCGCAGGGGGATGGCTGAGCCCACCGAGGTTGCTTTCTCCTGGATGCTGGGTGTGGTGAGAGATGTCCCAGGCTGGTCTCTTCTGCAGCTGCCCTCCAGGACTTGCAGCTGGGTCCTGCCTGTGTGTCGCCACCCTCTTCCTCCGAGGACACCAGTCAGAGTCAGGTCATCCATCCGGGGCCTGGTGACACAGTGAGGCTCTAGGGCTGAGGACGGCAGGCAGCCTCACACCTACAGCCCTCCTCCAGAGGATCCTGGCCCCAGGGGTCAGGGTGAGGGGCTCACCCCAAGGCAGCTGCCAGTCCAGTCGCCTGCTTCATGACGATGGGGTCCTCTGATCTGCCCTGTGGTTTCGTTAGTATAATTTTCCCTAAGTCAGGGTCTGTCTTTTGCTTGTGAGAAGCAGCATCCGCACTGGCTGCACCGGTGAAAGCTTTGCGGGCCCCGGTCCCATCAATCAGGCGCCGGGAGCTCAGCGCGGTGCAGTTGATCGCTGCTGGCACGCGTGCAGCGTGGGTAAACAAGGCTGCTTCCCCCTCACTTTCCCCGTGGACCTACACGGGTCATTTTCTCCTCCAAGTCATGTTTTCTCTAATAGCATCATATATAAATAGTTAGGATTCACAAGAGCGGAGCTCCAAAGTGAGGCGAAATAAGATCCGTTCAGGGCGCAGCACAGTACATTAGGATGGGCTGTGTGGTTCCAGAGAGGGGGAAATGACTGCGATCGCGTTGTCGTGGATGCTTCTCTTTCAAAATTTCTACCGAAATCCGCGAAATACGATGAAAGCAAAGTGTGTTATTTGTTCTATACAATGCTTCCAAAACAGAATATTTTTTCATGTTCATATCTAGCAATTATCATTAAGGATTATCAATCATTCTTTCTATTACTAAGCCTTATGTTTTAGATGTGGGCAGTTACTAAACTATCTTACAAACACAATACTTGCAAGAAGTTCATGTGTATAGTGCCTTAAAAATACTGTTTGGTATCCAACGCTTTGCTACTATTAGAGTGTTTGGTTAGTATCAGAACTCCTTGACTCTTTGGAGTGGGTTGATTTAATGACCACAATTATGAACTTTTGGAAGCAATACTTTTGAAGTGAATCTATAACTTTGAACCTCTTAGTAGTGAACCAAAGCGTATTTCTTCAGAAGCCACTAATTATACTTATTGTTAGTCTTTTTTCCCAAACATGTTTGTTACCTGTGTTAGTCAGCTTTTCATCATGGTAACCACACACCCGAGAAAGACAATTTAAAGGAGAAAAGATTTATTTGCTTCATAGTTTAAGTTTTGCCCTAGATACTGGACGTACAGCTTCAGGAATCAGTGTTTTCCTTGCTGGTTTTGGTTTACTTTGGTTCAGTTCCTCCCCCTCCCCACTCCGTTTTTACTCTTTAGAAAGGGAATATTTAACCTGCAATACTGTATGCTGGAGCATGTAGCTTGTTCTTTATTTTCATACTGGCTGACAGCTAAACATTTGCCTCGCCTTTGAGAAGAGGCATTGGACTTGGGCTTGGGCTTTTGAGCTATGCTGGAACTGGGGAGACTTTGGGAAGGTCACCACACACGTCTAAGCAGTGGCTCTGCGAGCACTGCCCCAGGGAGCCTCCCCTGTCTTGGGCCTCCTGTCCCCTGGATTCTGTGCCCTGCCACTGTCTTCCTGTCTCAGCCCCAAGGCCCCTAGGAGGTGACTTTCAGTGACATTTTCATGAGTCAGTCATTTGTGTTTGGATGTGGGCTGCGTAGGCAACCACTGAGTGCTCTGAGAGGCAGCACACGGTGTGGCCTGAGCTCCACCTCTTGAGCAAACTGCACACACTCAGTCCAGGTGAAACCCACACATGTCAGTTTTTACACATACGTGTGCGACTTGGAAAATAAAAGATAGCTATGCTCAATGAAGACACTTCAACCTACCTATATCTTGTGTCAGCGAAGACAGTGTTTATTGTTTTGGAGCAGACAGGTAAGTTTTCTCACTCATTAAAGTTGGGCTTATAGTGTTATTTCGTGACATACTTTAAAATAGTAACAGAAGAAGATTGTTACTTGTATGCATTAACTGTATTATATATTTTACATGTGACCCAAGATAATTCCACTTCACTCTGTGTGCCCCAGGCAGGACAAAAGGCTGGACGCCCACGATGCAGATGAGGTGTCAGCAGGTGGCGGTGCCGCCTTGCACCAGACAGGGTTTCCACGGGCACCGGCCACAGCCCGCCCAAGGAAGGATTGAGGAGCGCGATCTCAGGCCCGCCAGGGGAGCATCAGCAGCTGAACGGCTTCTGGAGCAGCAGCTGTGACCCAGAACCGCTGTCCATGTCAGGCCTGGTCCCAGGACTGGCAGGGTGGTGCAGGGCTCCTGAGGAGGGGGCCACAGTGTTGTGCTTTGAGCGTTTACAACAAATGAAAGCCGCACTCACCCAGAACACTTAACACCATTAATCCTCTTTCTAAACTTCAGCAAAGACTATTTGAGAGCATAGACAAAATGTAAACAAATTTTGTGCCAGAAAATAACACAAACGATCTCAAGTTCAGTTTCCGAGTGAGTCCTCATTCTTTTCTCAAACTGCATGTGCACAGATTTTTCTGCCTATATTCATATCCGAACAAAATTGCCCATTAATCTCTACTTATAGCATTATAACTTTTTCTTAATTTTGAGTTTCTAAATTTTTCCTAATTCCTCCCACAAACCAGTTCCAAAACTACACAGCTAGGGAAAGTTGCAGCAATAACCCTACTCCTCTGGTACCATCCGGTGTCTACATTATGAATTATTAAAAAGTAATGGTAAAATATATAACTTGGCCTTCATAATACTGAAAAATACAAAAGTCTTGAATACAGTACTTACTGTACTTATTGTACAGTACAGCACAGTACTTATTGTACTGTACTGTTTCCCTGGTACAGGTTCAATACTTTGCCCTGGAGGAGAAGCTGAGCTGAGCTCTAGGATGCGCCCCTCTCCCATGCAGGGTCTGAACCCCTGCTGACAGTGATCTCCAGAATCACACGGGTGTGCAAAGGCACATTGTTCACCAAGGCTGGAAGTCAGCCAGCACCACTGCTGAGCACTTACATCACACATAGCTGCAGGACCAAGCCTTTTGTTTGGTCTGGTTTTTAGACATAGTTGTCTGTTTCTCCTTTAGGCCTTTTGCAGGTGTTGCAGGCCTGCAGAATACAAAACTGATGGTGTCATGGAGGCTTCTATAGAGATTTCAGTGCTTAGGCAGCTCTGCCCCTATGGCCTTGCTGGTTGCAACCCACATGGCCTCTCTTGTGGCTGTGGCTCTGCTTGCTGCCCATGGCTTTCCTCAGCAGATAGATGTCCCACATTGCTGGCATCTCCAGCTTGCTTGGGTTTCCATTGCAGCTTTGGCTTCACTTCTGCAGTTCATGAATCGCCCTCTCAGTTTCGCCCTGGTAGGACATTGCCTGGTCTCCTAGGGTTTTCTTTGAAATCTCTGTAGAAGCCTCCACAACCCTGTCAGTTTTGTATGCTGCATGCCTGTAAAACCTGCACCACATGGATGATGCCACAGTCTGCCAACAGTGTGAGCAATAGCCAGGCCCCCCTGGACCATGTCTGCAGCAGCCTCTGTGTGCCTAGATGGCTGAACATGGGAAACACTTTGTTATCTTATATTTGGGGCACAGGGGATCTAACCTGGGACCTTCACATTGAACCACACTCCCAAACCTTATTTTATTTTTTAATTTTGAGACAAGGTCTTGCTAAATCACTAAGTGCCCAGGCTGGGCTTGATCGTTCCATCTCCCTATCTCAGCCTCCCAAAGTTCTGCGATTTAGGTGTGCACTCCATACCTAGCTGGCTGCAAGACTTTCAAGATCTTTGTCAGAACTCGATGAAGGGAAAAGTCACACTACAATGTAAATTTGTTGGCTATATTTTTACTGTCCAACTATTTTTTTTAAAATTCAGACTCAATATGATTTAAAGATGCATTCACCATGTGTAAAGGAATTTTTAAACACTTAAGCTTAGCAGCTAGCTTCCTGTGTATATGCACACAATTTTCAATCAAGTACTGCTATCCTAGTCAGATTTTTCTTACTTAGGATATAGAGGAAAATAGCTGAGAAATGTTAATTTTCTTAGAGAACAATTACATGTGTTTCTCTTATAGTAAACTACATAGTTATTTCTTTTCAAGAAACATTTTTTACAAAGCCAATATTTCTTTTGAAAGGAGATGTGCAGCTCTCAGTAATTTGTGAATCTTTAGAACTACAGAAACCTTTCCAAAGGTAGAAGAGACCTAAAGACCTTAAAGCCCAGCTTGTCCAGTATCTGGGCCCATGGAGAATCCCAGTGACCAACGGCGATGTCTTCCTTCTCCCCATATCCTGAGTTGGTCCTTTCTGCTGCAGAAAAGGTCATCCTCAGATTAAGCTGGGATGTATTACTTTGTAATTTGTACTATTTCCCCATTTGTTCTCATTTACTCCCTCATTTATAAAAGAGTCCTTGAGACATTTAACAGTACATATTTTTACCCTTGTAAATCTGATACTTACTGTCATTGTCTAAATGCTAAGTGTCATCTACATGGTGACTTTTAAGTCTTCATAGCAATTCTATTGCTTGTTTTCCAGATGAGGAAAACAAAGTCTGAGAGGTTTACTCAGAACTTCATGTTCCTGTGTGACTGGGTGGATGGCGCATCTCTGGTAGTCTGGTCACAGCAAGCGTGAGTGAGGCATGGTGGTGACAAGAGCCCAACCCTGGCAGCCCCAGCTGGCAACCTCACTGCCAGCAGACTCACAGCGTGAGGAGTCTCGAGCTTAGCTCGAGCCTGGCACTGTCCCTGGAAGCTGTGACCGTCCCAAGCCTCCTGCACTCAGATGTTAACTGCAGGGACTGGAGAGAGCCTGGGATGGCGCTGGTGGCACTGGGCCTGGCTGCAGGAGCCTGACTCTCTGTCTCTGTCTCTCACCGCTCAATGCCTTTCTATCCTGAGCACGCAGTCTCTGACGAGCATTAAGACTGTGTGTTCTATGGAATCTCTGACCTGCAAGCCTGTGTTTACCAGGCGGATCCCAGAATCCTCTGGTGAAGGCCCCCAGGAAGGGAGATGCCCCCAACACCCCTTTGTGTAGCTGGTGTAGGAAGAAGGTCCCTCATATGGGACAGCTGTTTGGCAGGTCTTCTCTTCTGGGGTGGATAGGTATTGGATGATTTGCAGTTCCAGGCAAATGGTCCCAGGTCTCCTTAGCCCAGGCCCCACCTCCTGAAGATGGGGTGAGACTGTAGGGGCTGAGCCCAGAGGTGGGTCACCTTCTCAAGGGAGTCTTTTCTCAATTGCAAAGTTACCCAAGACCCACCTCTTACCCACTCCAGTTCCTTAGCCCTCTGACTTGAGTTGTAGCGTGTTGAATAGATACCTACTGAGCCAGGGTTTAACTAATCTTAAATATGAAAATATGTGACCATTTCAAAACACGATCTAATGAAGTAAATTAAAGAAGTGGAGCAGAATTTGAAAACATGACAGTCTGAAGCTACCCCGAATCAGTAAGGACAGAAGCCAGGTGATGCCCCCAGGACACTAAGGCACCTCAGGAAGGGTTGTGTATTGGGGTACAGGCAGAGTTAAGGGGTTCAACTAGGATGTCAGAGCACTGAGAGGATAGTACTGGGACAAGAAGCAGAAGGGCTTTGCCAGGAGCCAGGCTTGCAGTGGCGAAACCAGTGCTGAGAGCACCTCACGGCAGGAGGAGCTCATGACACCTCTGTTCCCCATTGTACCTAGTGGCCTATCTGTGGGGCCAGACAGAGGCCAGAGGCAGGAGGAGGATGGAGTGAGGTGGGGACAGATCTGAGGGACAAAGGCAGGGCGTCTAGGACAGGATGCAGTCCCTGTACTGTGTGTGACAATAACATACCCTTCAGGCCACACTGATGCCCTCACCACAGCGTGACCTCAGAGATTCAGCTCCTGTCAGAGCCCCAGGGGACAAAGACGACGGGGAGGAAGATAGTGATGCGCTCCCTACCCTCCAAAATTCTACCCCCCATCAAACTGCTTCTGCAGGGAATTACAAGGCCATCGCATTGCTTGAGTACATGGAAGAGGCCCCGGGGGGCTGGAGACCTGGTTACTATGAAGTGTTAGCCGCCATGGTCGGTGCAGACCAGACCCTTCAGTGGCGTCATAGACACAGAGGACCCAAGCTGTGAGGTGCTGAGCTGTCTATGGCTTTGGTTTCTACTTCCACCCTGCAATGCAGAGGGGACGGGATCTCCCTATGCCCTGCCAGCCCAGGCCCCCCCACCTCAGGTGCTGCTGGGCTCTTTCCCAAGCTCCACGTGCTCTCCAAAGAGCTGTGACAGTCAGGCCCTTCCCTTTGGTCTCTGCTCACAGGTCACTGAATAAAGCAGCCGGTGGCCCTTCAGGTTGGGAACAGAGGCTCCATTATATCTGACTTGGTATAATGTCAATGCCAGTCTTTTAAAATAGTGTGACCTAGTCTCATTTGAGTACCCAACATATTCCTTTAGAATTTTTTTTTTACTTTGGTTACATGTATCTATGTTTTATCATTGCTTTGAAGAGACTGTTCTATTGATGCTTAATTCTAGGTTGAGTTACTTTCCTCTTTACAAATTAAATATTTTATTTAATTCTGGTTTTCACTGTTGCTATTAAGAAGTCAGTCTGGGGGCTGGGGTGTAGCTCAGTGGGTCCTTAGCACTTGCTTGCTAGATCCTGGGCTAGACTATCACCTGCATCCCCCAAAAAATTTTTAAAAAGAAACCAGTGTATTCTATTTTCATGTATCCTGTTTTATTAGGTTTTCTGTGGCTCCCAGGTCTCATGATTTGATATATTTCAAAAATTCTGAAAATTTGCAAGTCCATTCTCTTTTGCAATTATTGCCTTCCCGCCATTTTCTGGCTTTCTGTAATTAAATTAGGTATATGCTAGACCTTCTCATGTTGCCTTCTGTGTCTCTTATCTCTCATGTCATCATTTTTTTGTGTTGCATTCTCAGTACTTTTTAATTTTTATTTATTTATTTGTGTGCCAAGGACTGAACTCACTAACCTCATGTTATCAAGCAGGCACTTACACCACTGAGCTAAACCCCCAGCTTTTTAAATTTTATTTAAAGAGAAAAAAAACAAAACAGAAAAAGGGGTAGAAACAATACAGAATATTAGAAAAAAATAAGCAGTAAGAAATCACTAGTTGATAAAGTACATGTTGTCTTCTTAGACATAGTTATTAAAGTTACAAAATTAAAGAATATGAAGTGGACATTCAAACAGTGAGACAGCAAAGAAGTTCAATGATCCAGTAACAACTTAGCAACATGGTTTTCAATCCTACACACTTAAACATACATGCAGCCATATCCTCTAGAGCACTTTCTTTTCTTCTTTTTACTTTTTAAGTCCATTATCTGTTTAGTTATATCCTGTTTCAGGTTACTCAGTACCTTATTGACTTGTTTTGCTGTTGTTATTTACTTTTTAATCACCTTATATAATTCTGTTGCCTTTTTTTGAGTTTCTCATCATCCATGCTCCATGCATCAGCTTTGGTGGAGTTGGGAGTTTTTTGGAGATATTTTGTTACTTTGTTATCTACTTTTTTTTTTTGAAGGTAGCAAAATACAGCAGAACAAGACAGAACAAACCCATGGGACCGCAGTGCAGTGAAACTACCACAGAACCTCAGAGCAGGTCACCAGGACACAAGCAATAGGCAAAATAGTACATCCCATTCTGTTCACATTAGCTGCCCTTTCAATCAGGTAGAGGAAAATGGAAGGAAATATTGAACTTATAAAAACAGAATATTGAATAAAGCAGAACCATTACTCAAAACTAAGCAAAACAATGATAAAAATATTTGCCTCCAAAGAGATGGTAGAAGGAAATCCCCCTTATTTGCCACAATGCATACATTCATCCTCCCAAGAGATACTCAGACCTCCGGTGCTGACATGTTAATGGGGGGAGGGAGACGGATCAATGTCTGATCCTTAGCCTGTGCACCGGCAAGGCCCCCAGCTGCTTACCAGGGCAGCGAGTAAGCTGCCTGTTCTCCCAGTGCCCAAAGATCCAACATGATGCAGAGCTCAGGAATCGCTGATAGTTCTCGCGCTGGTGTGCTGGCAGCTCGCCAGGCCCCCAGCTGCTTACCAGGGCGGCAAGTAGGCTGCCTCTCTTAGTACTTTCTTTAGGTTTATCTTCTAGGTTATCAGCTCATCTTTCAACTATATCTCATATGCTGTTTAGTACATCACCTGAGTTATGATAGTACACTGCTTTCATTTCTTGAAACCTTATATTTGGAAATTCTTTGAGGTATCATGTTAGATTTTTGTTGCTGTGTTGAAATACTCAAGAATAAGGACCTCTTGGAGGAAAAGCTTCTTTTGGATCACAGTTTTAGAGGTTTTTGTCCATATCCAGATAGTTTCATCATTTCTAGGCTGTGGTGAGGCAGGATCATCATGGTGGAAGTGCCTGCTGGCAGAGGAAATCAGCTCACCTCATGGCAACCAGGAATGAGAGAGAGAGAGAGAGAGAGAGAGAGAGAGAGAGAAAACACTAGGGAAAAAGGGGCTGGGAAACATGGAAAGCAGACATAGTTCCAAAGTCACACACCATGATCCACTCCTTTTAACTGGGCACTGCTTCCTGGTTCCCAGTCCTTTCCAATCCATCAATTACCAGCTCAGTGCATTAATCCACTGATGCATTAGAGGCCTGGTGATCCAGTCACCTCTGAGATTCCCACCACTGAAAGTCACTCGTGGGGAACATTTAATTTTTTAATTTTATTTTTTATTAAGTTTATTGGTTGTCTTATTTTTCTCATTGCTGAGACAAAATATCCAATACCCAAAGTTATGGAGGAAAGGTTTGTTTATCTCACAGTATGTGAAGGTTTCAGTCCATAATCAGCTGGCTCCAAGGCAGGGCAGCACATGCAGAGGGGCAACAGTTCACAGTGATAGAAGACAGCAAAAGCAACAAGAGAGAGAGAGACAAGTCTCTTTCTGTCCTTTATTTTGTATCCAGTCTACTGGGATTAGGGCAGTGCTAATCCAATCAGTGGATTGACACAGGTCCACCCTTAATCCCAGTACCCTTAATCTCAGCATTATAATCTGAATCAATCACACACTCTAGATTCAACCACCTATAAGAAGCCTCCCTCCATGACTGTACGAGGCTTTGGGGGGACATCTAGGCACAAACCGTAATATTGGTACCATTTAGATGTACATATTGATCATGTTGGTCATAGAGAATTGCACCTGTACGTGATATATCTGGATACTTTCCCCATTCCCCTCCCCTCCTTTCAATTCCTCTTCCCCTCTTATTTACTAAACTTTGTTCCCACTTTATCCTCCTTCTCTCATTTTTTGCTTTTCCCTTCCTTCCTTCATCCCTCCTCTCTCCCTAGTTATGGGCACTTTAGACCTAGACCGTCACATGCATGTGGAATGTTTTTCCTTTTTGTCTGTAGTGTGGATATACTATTAACTTGGGAATTCTTTAAACTAAATGTTTTGCTTGAATGATTTTGGTTTCTATTTGTAATGTGAGTGGTTATGAGCTCACAGATGGGAAATTTCTCTCATTTTACCCAGTGACAAGAACAAAATGAGCCATTTGTCATCTGTTCCTTGTAGTTTTCACTTATGGAAATAGATAAATTCCTAGCATTCATGGCAGCTAAACAGCATGCTAATTTTTAAAGTACATTATGTAATATTTCAGTTATCTCCATCGCCTATTTCATTTTAGCTGTTTAGTTAAGAAGCATAACTGTCAGAAATGTATGGAATTATTATCCACTCTCATATGGTTTTTTAGAAGTTCTAACATCCATCACACATTTAACTGAACTCTGAGTCTTTAATTTACTCTTTTGGTATGAACTTACTACTTTTAAAGAGAGTTTTCACCTGCCTCTCCCACTAGTTCTCTCTCAGTGGGACACCTGCTTGAAGTGTTTGTCTGGTTTTCCTCTCTGGCTGGCTGTCCTCCAGGGGCAGGTTGATACTTTCCACTTCCTGCTGTGTCCACTGACCTATAATTACAGGCCAGCGAGTGGGGGTCTTCAGTGCTGGGCAGACCAATGAGGGAAGCTTTCAGTGCTTGTTGGCTGGCACCGAACCATCTGGCAACCTGTCAACACGTGGCCACGCTCTGAAAGGAAGTCTCTTCCCCCACCGCCCCTTGGTGCAGAGAAGGTCTCCTGCTGCCCTCAGGGTTGGGGCTCCTGCACCTCCTGTGTGCAAGCTCCCTCATAGCCCCTGCCCAGCTGGAGTAGGCCAGCACAACCCCCAACCCCCACGAACACACACATGGGGTCCTTCCTAAGGGACCTGTGCTGCCTGGGGTGTGGGGTGTGAGCCATGTAGGCCTGAGCCAGGGACCTCTTTGTAGTGGGTCCTCCAGGCTGCCCCAAACAGAAACATGGAGGCTCCTTCCAGAGCGTGTGACCTCAAGCACCCACTTTGCGCTCCTGCTGACCCATCCTGATTTTGTCTTGTTGGAGTGGTATGGGGGGAAGAGCCTGGCGTTGGGAGGAGAGGTTAGTGGACCAGGACTCAGTGTGCCACTTCCCACATATTCTTTGAAATATGTATCCAATCTCTGTCACAGGGAGTGTCAGCCTCATGTTGTAGGCATCAGTGCAGAGTGCGAGGCCCATGGTTGGCTGGAAATTTGGGGCACCATTATTCAAAGGAGGAGGGGGTATGAGACGAGCACTAAGAGTTGCTAAGACCTCCTTATTGTAACACCAGAGCATTATACACAGTAACAATATGCAGAGACACACGCCAATTTTGTTGATATGCACATCAGCAGATAGACTTAGCATCCATCATATGTTTAACTAGTTTACATCATGAAGTTTAAAAAGATAAGTAATTTAATTGAATAACACAGTTCCATTCACACAGTATAAATTGTTCACATGGTTTTCAAATGAAACCACACTTATCTGGCACAATTTTCACTGCCAGGTACAGAATCCTGACTCAAAATAGGTCCCCCACATGGAGTGTATTAGCCTGCAGCTGGCAATCTTCAAAGGGGACTGCAGGTTTGGGCTTGGGTTGGAGGAGCTTGTCTCGCCTCTCCTGAAGTGACTTCCTCAGGCTGGCTTTGCTCCTGCTGGAGGACGCCTTCCAGCTGCACTGTGAGCTGCAAACCTCTTCACACCCAGGGAAACTGAGGGGAGTAGGGGAGAGGTTCTCTAAAACCAAAGGACTTCCCCAGAAACCCTCACTAATCTTTTGTTTCCATCAGCAGAACTGGGGCATGCGCAGGTTCTTTTGTAAAAGGTTTCACTGTGTTAGCTGAGCACACAAGCTGATACGTGTTGACATATGTACCTCTGCACCATGAGACCACCCCTACCGCAGGACTGGTGTAGGCAGTTTGTCACGGCTTCTGTGGTCTCTCCCTCCTACGCCCTCTCCTCCGAGGAAGTGCCGAGTGGCTCTCTGCTACTTTAGTCTGCATTTTCTAGGGTTTGACATCAGCGGAATCACTCTTTTTTACCTGGTTTATGCCCTTCAGCACAATTATCTTGAGATTCATCGTGCTGTTGCGTACATCAGTAATTCAGACCTTTTTAAACTGGAGTGGGATTCTTTACCACCGTCAAACCGCACTGTGCTTATCCATTCTCCTGTGGATGGGCCCTTGGTGGTGTCCAGTCTGGGGCTACACGGTAGATTACTCCTTGTTACCTCTGTCTGTAACTGGAGACATATACTTTGTATCCTTGTGGGAAATAAGGCTGTGAGAAGTAGGAAGAATTTTTTTTTTAAAGAAATTGCAACTGTTTTTCCCAAAAGGTTATATTATTTTATATCCCTGCAGGAGCTTTATCATATACTAGCAACACTTGGTGTGGTCAGTGTTTTTAATTTTAACCATTCTAATTGCGTGTGTGTGTGCGTGTGCGTGTAGCTCACTGTGATTTACTTTGCTTTACTAGTGTCTAATGGTGGTGGCCATTGTTTCATTTACTTATTCACTGTTTGGTGAAAAGCACGTTTAAGTATTTTGTGTATTTTGGGGGCAGTTTTCTTCTGACTGGACTTTGAGTGTTCATTTTATATTCTGGGGAGTTTTCTTTTATCAGATATGATTTTCAAATATCTCCTTTCATTTCATGCTTTATCTTTTCCTCATTTGAAGATAAGGCTTTTATTATGGCAAAGTGTAATAGGTTATTTTTTAAAGTTGTTTCAGTGCTATTCCTGAGAATGCCTCACCTCAGCCAGGTTTTCTTCTATTTTTTTTTTTTTTACTAGAATTTTTGAAGTTTGAGGACTTAAATTCAGGTCTAGGGTATAGTGTGACTTAAATTTTGCACATTGCAGGGGAAGATACTAATTGAAGTTCTTTCTTTTTTTCTTCTTTTAAATTTTGAGGCTGTGACAGAACATTTGCAAGTTCAACTGAGCCTCTGTCTCAAAATAAAGAAAAAAAATGGAGTTTTGCTCAGCGCAAGAGCGCTTGCCTACCATGCTTAAGGCTCTGGGTTTGATCCCCAGCACCTGCAAACAAATATGCACACAGGGTTTCTCCTTCTCTTGTGCAAATATTGGTAGTTGATATCTTTCAAAGAATTTCCCATTTCAGCCCTGGTGTTGGATTCATGGTCCTAATAGTCCCTTATTATCTGCTGGAGGTGTTGTGCTTTGTTTTTGACCCTCCTGCACATTCACATGCAGTGTAGAGCGAAGGCAAAGAGGTTTAGTTCACCTTTTACCCAGTGTCCCCCAATGTGCTGCCTTGCAAAACAGCAGAGTGAGGTTGCAGCCAGATTGCGACAGGGCCACCATCGTGGCACTGAGCACTCGCATCAGCACGGAGATGGAGATGCGGAGATCGCTGCTGCTCACCGCCAGCTATTCACACCTTTCCGATCCTCCACCCTCCTTAGCCTGGCAGCCCTGCTCTGCTCCCCAGTCTACAGCTTTCTTCAGTGAGGGCGATATGGAAATGGGATCACACGGGATGGAGCTTTTGGAGCTGGCCTGTCATTCTCCGGGGAGTGACTCTGCAGTTCGCAGGTGGCTGCGACCTAGCTCATTCCCTCACTGCCCTGCTGAGCAGTGCTCCATATTCTTGGGGGCTCGCCCTGTGTGCGCTGAAGCACGGCGGGTTGCTGCTCCTCGCTGGCGACTGTGGGTAAAGCTTCTGTGAATATTCTCGAGCAGCCCTCGCTTCTTGTTCCCTTAGATGCTTGCTCAGGATGTACGATGGATGACACTCCTGCTGCACTCGGGGTACTGGGCTACACAGCCTGTTGTCACTCTGCTCCCCTTGGTGGCCCCACAGGTGTGCGGGGGGTAGAACCACTGTGGTTCTAGCTGTGTCCTTCGAGGCTGGGAGGTTGCAAAGACTTGTGCATGCTTGCTTGTTGTAGGTTTGTCCTCTTTAGTATGTTCCAGGTTGCAGCTTGTGTCCTTTTGAGTTGGATTGTTTGGTTCTACTGAGGCTGAGAGTCCTCTATGTGCTATCATTCCTTTGTTGGCTCTATGATTTGCAAATATATCCTCTCAGGTAGCTCGACTTTTTAATCTTTGTGATGACTGATACATTGTGTCAACTTGAGTTAACTGAGAGACTCATCAAGGAACCAGGATTCTTACTTTGTAATTATTCTCATTCTGTGCAAGAAAAAGGCTAGGAGATTTTGTGAGTGCTACATCTACCCTGGGGAGCTGGGGTGGGGGGTAGAGGGTGGTCTGCATACAATATAAGGGAGTAAGAGAGGCTTGTTCTACTGCTTTTTGCTCTTGTTGCTTTGCTGGCTGCTACATTGAATTGTTGCCCCCTGCTGTGCCACTCTGCCTTGGAACCAACTGATTATGGACTGAAATCTCCATAAACTGTGAGCTAAATAAACCTTTCCTTCCCTCATTTTGGGTGTTGGGTGTTTTGTCTCAGCAACAAGACATAAGTAACCAAGACAATCCTTTTAACTGTCTCTTGCAGGAAAAAGTTTTAATTTGGCGAAATCCAGTGTGTCATTTCCTCCCCTACTTTCATGGAGCATGCTTTTGGTGTCAATACTAAGAGCTGTCAGCCTAGCCATAGATACCAAAGATATTCTTACTGTTTTTAAAAGTGTTCTTAGTTTATATTTATTTTATGTTTGTGTCCATGAGCTGTTGTAAGTCAAGATTCTTCCTTTCCTTCCTTCTTGCCTGTGAATATCTAGTTGTTCCACTGATTATAAAAGGTCTCTTTCCCTTACTGAGTTGCTTCTGTACCTTTGCTAAAAATAAGCAGGGGCCATGCATCATGGAATTCCAGCCCTAAGGAAGCAGAGGCAGGAGGATCACTGTGAGTTTGAGACTGGCTGGGACTACCTAGCAAGACCCTGTCTCGAAAATAAGCACAGACCCCATCCCACCTTTAGCCACCAGATGGTTCTGAGGGACAGCCTGAGTTGATAGCAACTAAATGCTTGCACTGTTTGGTTGGTTATGTAGGACTAAGGCCAGCGGTCTGAGCATCTCTTGGGAGGATGACAGTGTGCAATATAGCAAGTATGGGGGATTCCTTTCTATCTTGTCTTTGAAGTCCAATTCTGTTTTTACTGTTTTGCTTTGTTCTGATTGTTTTTTCTTTATTCAATATTCTGTTTTGATTGGTTTTATCGCATTTTGCTTTTGGTTTGATTTTGCTATACCTGATGGAATGGACAACTATTGTGAAGATAACAATATACACTATGGTAGCTATTATTGTTTTCCAGTGTCCTGCTCTGAAGTTCTGTACCAATCTTGCTGCATTGTCTTGATTGGCTTTGTTCTGTCTTGTTGTGTTGTATTTTACTATCTTTAAAATTAAAAAAGTTAAAAAAATAAAAAAGCACAGAAACAAAAACAACATCAACGTGATGTATTTCTGTGCATTTACTTTAAGCTCTCTATTTGATTCTGTTGACCTGTATGTCTGTTCCACTGTTAATAATTCTTAATCTTGATGTTAATAATAGTACTTCAGTGTCTTCCACTGAGTAGAGATTTTTTCCATGTCAGTTTGATTTTCAAAAAACTTTAAGCTACTCCAGTTCCTTTGCCTTTTCAGTTACATTTTTAGAATAATTTTGTTTCCTTGTGTTGCTCTTCTAGTTTATCTGTTTTTACATTGGTGTTTAGAATATTTTTGTCTAAGTGTATTAAACATTTTGCTGGATTGAGATAGGAATTGCATTAACCCTCTACATTGATTCAAGGACACTGACCATTTACTATAGTGACACACACAGCTCTGTACACTGCTGTCTCTTTATTAATTTAGATCTTCTTTGATTCTATTTATGAGCATATTTTAGTTTTGTAGATTTAGATTTGTAGTTATTTTTTATTTTTGAGTGATTATAAAGAGTACTGGATTTTAAAATTTCATATCTAGTGCTGGTCTGTAGAAATACATTTGCTTTTTAAAAAACAGTTTCTTCTTCTTTTTTTTTTAGCTCACAACTGAAAACAGATTTTCCACATCTTTGCTCCTGTACATGCACAACCTGCCCAATATCCAGGTCCTTTGCCAGAGACATAAATTGGGTACTATTGATAAACCTGCATTAATACTTTGTTATTGCCTCAAAGCTGGTGGTTTCCCTTAGGGTCCACCTTATGAGTTTGAGCAGTGTAGAGTGACATGCATCTAACACACCTTAACAGTAACCAACAGAGCATTATAAAGCTGCCCCCTAGGTCTTCTGTATTTCACTAATATTAATTTGTGAACTTATATCTTTTTTTGGATTTCCAGTAGAAAAAAAATATGGCAACTACAAATAGAAAACTTTCTATTTTTCCTTTTTGTTCTATATGTCTTTTAAATTCATTTCCTTTTCCAGCCTGATTGCACTGATTAGAGTAGAACTATGTTGGGAAAGAGTGGTAGGTAGAGATCTTTGCCTTGTTACCAATCTTAGGGGGAAAATATTTCATCTTTCACCATTAATGTAATGTTAATGTCAGAAAGGTTTTTTTTACTAGATACTCCTCATTAAGTTGGAAAAGTTTTCCTCTGTGCCTGTTTTTCTGAGACTTAAAAAAAATCAAGAGTGGGTGTTTAACTTTGCCAAATTCTTTGCTTTATCAATAAATATGATCATGTGGCTTTTCTTCCTTAGCTCTTACATGGTATATTACATTAATTAGGTTTTAAATATTAACATAGTCTAGGAATCAGCCCCACTTGGTAATAGCATGTGATTCTTTTTATATATTGTAGAATTTATTCATGAAAACTTTTCATGCCCGTATTTATGAGATTGATAAAGCAAAGAATTTGGCAAAGGTAAACACCCACTCTTGCAAGGTGCTAACAGCCTCAGTGCCATGGACATTGTGTGCCACAGAGGTGGACTAAGATGACCAATGCCGACAAGAATGAAAAGTGGGCTGGGGGCTGGGGGCTAGGGCCGGACTAAGGAGAGAAGCAGGCTGCTGTGTATATACATGCACCAGCTGTCCAAGGTGACTATGAAATGTATGGGCTGCAAACATGCATTAATAATAGAAAAAAATCACTCATTTTCTATTAAAACTTGATTTATAGTTTTATAGACATGGGTGAATTTCATGTTCTTACTGACTCTATTTGACTCTATGCTTTTTTTTTTTTTTTTTTTTGACACGATCTCTCAGTGAAGTTCAGGCTGGCTTTGAGTTCACTTTGTAGCCCAGGCTGGTCTCAAACTTGCCACAATCTTCCTGCCTCAGCCTTCTGAGTGTGGGGATTACAGGTGTGCACCACCATGCCTGGCTTCTTATTGACTCTAGATATGGATTTTATCTGAAAGAATTTGGACCAGAAAACTTTACTCTCTCACACACTGAGCATCTTCTTATCAGCTAGTTTAAATCCTGCTGAAGGAAGGAAGTTGAACGCAGGAAATAACTCAGTGACGCACTGTGTTGAAAGCACGCACCGTCACCCCCAGCAGCAGCAGCAGAAACCAAGCCTGTCTCTCCGTGCAGCATCTAATGCTGGACCCAACGCCGGCTCACTTTTCCTGACCTCGCCATGTTATGCGTTCTCTTCCTCCCGTGTGTCTTACCGGTGAGATTGGCCGGCAGTTTGTGGAGACCTTACTATCCCCAAGTGTGTGAAGCTGAAAGCTGCAGCAGGAAGGTCCACCTTCTGGTCCTCCGAACAGATGTGCTCAGAGACCCACAGGACCCTTCGCTTGGTGTCCAAAGGCCACAGGAAACTGCTGGGGAAACCCTAAGCCTATGGGTTTACAGGACCTGCTGGTTCTAGACTGCAGACGCACAGGGGAGCAAGCGGAGGGGACCGAGAGACGGGAGGAGAGGGAGGGAGGGAGGGACAAGGGGAGAGAGAGGCGTTCAGATGGGCTGCGCACGTGTGCCAAGGCCACGCAAGGAGCAAATGGTGTGTACTGCTCCCGTGTGGTGACAAAAAAGGAAAGCAAAAAGACCACGTCACAGGTGAAAGCAATGCGGAAACACTGGCAATAACCTTTAAGGATAAAGAGATTCAAAATGATCTTTTAAAAAATAAAGCATGAAACAAAAATCAGGCATTTCTGGGAATTCTCCTTCATAGTAGTAACCATCAGTTTGTAATGGAATCTTTCCTACAGACTTTTCTTTTTTTTGTTGTTATTGTTGTCTTTTTTGAGACAGAGTTTCACTATATAGTTGAGGCTGGTTTTGAACTCACTTTGTAGCCTAGGCAGACCTTGAACTCAGAGTGATCCTCCTGCCTCAGCCTCTGGAGTGCCAGGATTACAGGCATGAGCCACCATTCCCACGTTATAGACTTTCAAAGGCATAAAATTGTGACCCAAGAGTTCTGTGTTTGCTCAAATTTTTATTTATCTGAAAAGGCAACATAAAGATGTTCTGAAAATATCTAATATGGTAGTGGGAATCAAAGTGGAGGTGCTGGGCGTGAACTTTCAGGAAAATGCTGTAACTTGGACAGTAAGAGAAAGCAAGGGGGCACAGCCCTGGCCCCAGCACTGGGAGGCAGGAGGAGCAGGGGGCTTCCTGTGGGGAGAGAAAGGGACACAGGCAGCGGCAGGGACCAGTTCGATGGGGTGCTGAGGACACGGGGCCTGGTGATCATCCTCTCACATTCTGTCACCTCCTGACACCAGAGGAATTCTGCCACTCTGGGGCCATTGGGCTTCTAGACAGCGTCCCTGTCTGGCCATCCCTGTCCCAGAGACTGCTGGAATCCAAGGTAACTCAGTTTGTGGTAGCAGAGATTCTGGGTGTGACTGAGGTCTCTGGAAATCTCTCACCCTGGTGTCCTCCCTCCTGAAAGGAGGTGAGATAACCTGGGTAAGTTAGGGCTGGTAAACCCAGTTTGCCAACTGCTAGAAAGCCACTCCCCGCAAGACTGGCAGCAGGACTTGGCCTAGGGCTTTTCAGAGTAAAGGTCAGGCTTCCTTCTGCTCTTTGATACCCACTGGGCATCTGGGGCTCAGGAGTGGAGTCACAGCTTTCAGCAGAACCCGTCCTGTGAGTCCCTGATGACTTCAAGGGAAAACTCCAGCCAGGCTTTAAATAGCAGCAAGTGAAGGGCCCAGGAGTGGGCTTGTCCTCTGTCCCTGTCGTGGTCTTAGTGTTGGGAATAGTTCAAACAGAAAACTAGGTACACAGCCAGTGTCACTTAGAGAAAAGAAACCAATGGGATGTGTGTGCAGATATATACAGATGTTTTATATATATATATATATATATATATATATATATATATATATATTTTTTTTTTTTTTTTTTTTAATTTCAAAATTAAAATTTTTCCTCTAGCTTTCAAATTGAAAAATTTTGCCAGAATATGGTTTTCTCTGCCTCAGTTTTATTTGCCATAGGGCAAATGTTTTAAACCAGGGTACTTGGGGTTTCTTTTTTCCATTGAGAAAAGATGTTTGTTTGCTTACTACTTTTATCTTTTATCTTTGCTTCTCATTCCCACCCTGAGCAGCTCTAATTTTTAACATAGATTATTGTGACAAACTTTTATCAATATTGAAAGGTGAATTCCACTCAGGACCTTTTCACAGACTCGCCAGGAGAGTGACCCCTCGGGCACCCCAGGGCCGAGTCGAGGGGATGCATAAAATTAACCACCACCTTGGGTCGGATGAACTATTGTCATTTTACCATTAAAATAAATGCAAATGTCAAACATTGTCCCTAGAAGAGAAAAATATAAAAATTATATAACACTATATAATTATATAACTCACAGTCATGTGGGTCTAAATGTTCAGGGAGAGGTATGTGGTCAACAGGGACGTTTAAAAAGATGGCCAATTCAAAACTTTTGTGAAAGCCAAGAATGGAGAAGAATGACTTTTAAACACTTCATCTCAGCAGTACCTAAAACCAAGTTGGTATCTTCCAAATCTTCAGAAGATAAAATCAAACCAAAAGGTGAGCAACAGAAAAAAGGAGAAGCAGCCAGAAACCTGAAAAGAAAGAAGATAACCTCTTATGCAAAAGACAAGCTGGTATCATAAGACAAAATATTTTATGTGTCAGTACCTTTAAATGGTTCATATGCCCCAATTAAAACAAAGTTTTCCCAAATAAGGTTAAAAAACAGAATCTGTGTACTGCTTTCAAGAGGCACATCTGAAACAAAACACAATTTAGAAAATAGAGGATAGACAGAATTTTAAGGCAAACCTTATTTAAAAAGAGAAAGAATTGATGATTTCAGTCAGCCTAGGTGTCAGGAATCAAAATATTAAATGGTTAGGAAGGAGGGTCAGTTTTATCATGCACACTACGCCTACAGCTCAGATTATAACAATCAGAAACGTCTGAGCCTTGACCAGTTTAACACTTTCAGTCATTGTTAGAGGAGAGGTGTGCAGTAGTACTATCATTGCAGGAATGTTCTAGAACCTCTCCAGAGCTGAAGGACCCTGTGGCTGGCTTAGCTCTTTGGCCCCACACCCTGCCCTCAGGGAACCACACTGTGGGGATGACCAGCCCAGGGGGCTCAGCTTTTCCACCACAGCACTGGGACAATTTAGAGGCCCTGGGCTCCCTGGGGTTCTCTGTTGGCCAGTCTCCTGCTTTCCTGGGTTCTGCAGAGCCTCTCGGGGCTGCCCTTGGCATGCACCCCGGCCTGTGCACAGGTGAGCTGAACACACTTCTGGTTGAAGGCTTTCAGCCTCTCCAGACCCCAGCTCCTTCCCTGAGGTATAATTCCACCCCACGCTCCTGTGTCACATGGGGACCTGCTGGGCTCCCCGCTTGCTAGATTTCTCCATGTCCCGACAGATTTCTCCTGGAAGTGAGCTTTATAAATTGCCCTCAGTGGATCTGTGGCTTGGGGCTGGAGTTGGTGACACTCTCTGACCGGTACCTGCCTGGAGCTGGCCTGGCAGAAGGGCTGCCTTTCTGGCTGGGGAGGCTGGAGGCCGGTGGGCAATCCACGCCTGGCTCTCTACATCTCAATTTGCTGCTGGAGAAAGGAAGTGTCTCACTGTCCCTGGGACTACAAAATACAAGGAACAGAAGAAGAGCTGCCAGACCCGGTGCCACCCAGAAAAAGGGTGGCAAGGCTGGGACAGGAGGACAGTGTCAGGGGCTGCATCCAAACCCAAGACCACTGCTGTGCAGTGTTTGTGGTTTGGAAATCCCTGTAGCATTAACTAGTTCCCATTCACTAGCTCTCGTTATCTTAACTGGTTCGGGTTCACTAGCTCTTGTGATGAACTATGCTAATTTGAATTGGGATTATGCTATTTGCAATAAAAAGATTTCTAATGACATTGCAGTCTAAGTAGGAAAAGAATAAGGTCTCAGAGCTCCTCTGCATTGTGTTTCCTTATCTGTGGGTTCAGCCCATCAGGGTAAAAATGTTTGTAAAAATTGCATTTGTACAGAAGCTGTGCTGGTCTTTTCCTTGTCAATATTTCCCAAGTCACAAAATAAAGCATCTATGTCAATGATGTTGTGGTGCTTGTTATAAGTAGGCTGGAGGTGATGTAGACAGAGGAGGTGTCACTCTAGGCTGGGGACTTCAGTACAGGGTCCGGGATGAATCCTCGGAAACACCGGAAGGGGAGCAGGATCCACAGCCTGTTGACACACACCGTCTTGGCTGTGAGATGGACTGTATTCACATAAAGACAGAAGTCTGTTAGCTACAAAGCACCTCACTTCATTCTCCAAAATACTTTTAAAGAACAATTCTTTAAAATGTAGCAAATCTAGAAACTAATTTCTGAAGGTTAAAGAAATAGAAAGATATGTATGGAAATTTAAAATCCTGGCGCAACAACTCTGGGGCAAAAAGCAAAGCCTCAGTGGACAAGCAAGAGTCAGTGTTCAGGGGTACAGGGGGATAGCACCTCTGTATTCAGGCCCTGAAGAGAGATGTGAAGTGGAAATGAAGTAATTTCTTTCTTACGACTTTTAATAAGTGTATAATTTATCCTGGAAAAGCTTGGGGTCTTTAGGGAAATACTGAGATAGAGAAAATATCTGGCCACGAATGGTTTCAAAGGAATGAAAGTTTCCTCCCTCTGCTCCGAGCAGGAGGGAGAGGAAGCCCAGCGAAGGAGACGCTATCCCTGTCCCCGTCACAGAATCCAGGCTCTGAGAAACAGTTTCCGCTGGGCAGGGAAAGTGTCGGGTGCACTGGCGGGCCTTGGTCACTGAGTGGCCCGGTGCTGTGTGACTCTCCGTGCCTCCCAGTCACCCTGTGGTGTCTGAGCCCTGGACCAGTCTGGAGGCTGAGTGGCCCTGAAAAGCCCAGAGTGTCCTCCGGGACACCAAGAATGACCTCCACTAAGGGAGTGGAGAGGGTCACCCCTGGCTGAGTGGCTTTGGTGTTGGTGGGGACTTGGAGAAGATACTGAGTTGATCTGTAGACAGACTGGGCAGCATTTAAGTTTGGGACTAAGATTTGCATCTGTGGAACGTGGGCCCAGGAGCTCGGGGAAGCAGAGCCCGGTGCCTTCAGCTCTAAGCCCTGGGCCCAAGCTCCAGGCCCAAGCTTCATTTGTTTCATTTTAGAAATGTGCCAATTTTCATTTCAAGGTTTTAGGCTCTTGCATTCAATTTAGTCTCCACATTGCAACAATATTTATAATATACATTGGCTCTCTAGCCTTTCTCCGCCCTCCACCCAGGGCCTGGAGGACTTTCCTTTTACTAATGTGAAAACTGCTTTGCCGGGCTATTTATTGTCTTGCTACAAGTCCTATTTTTGGATGAAATAGTTGGTAATACCCTAGTTTTTCTCTCTTGAGACATATGACTTTCACCTAGTCGCTTCTCAATAGCCTCTTGCCTTGGTTACAAAAGAAACACAAAAAGAAAGAGGAAAGCGCATGGATGATTTGAAAATGTGAACTGCTGTTTTACAGAAACTGCACACTGGATTGCAGAGAGCTGTTCCATCTCACATCTGTGCATTTCCCACGCACTGCCTGGGCCCTCTCTCCCTGTGGCCTGGCCTGTGGCGGGGAAGAGAAGTTCCATTCCTGTGGGTTTGAGGGCTCTGCTGGGGTTCTGCTCCTACACCACGAGCATGGCGAAGTCAGCCAAAGCCCTCCCTGTGGAGCCAGCTGAAGCAGTTCCTTCAGAACTGTCCCCATGTCCCTGGGGTGCAGGCTGTTCGTCCCTTGTGGCACCATCCACCCTTTGCTCAGTGTAAAGCTTTCTGAGTCGGCAGAACTACTACCAGTTTAATAAGACATCTACATTCATAGATGTTTTCATGGAAACTCGGGGAGAAGTGTGTTATCTAGCCTGCTTCCTAAAAATCTCTGAAAAAAACTCTCTCTGTAATTTCCTTCTTGTTACAATCACAGAAGTTCTCTTCTCTAATTTCTAATTACTGACGTAAAAGTTTTGCTTGTACTTCATGCTGCCTCTAAACTATTCTATCTTATTTCATCTCTTTCTTCATCTCCAAATATTTGTGCCACCAGAAGCATTTTTTTCCTCTTTTCAAACTACATAGGCCCCTAAATGCTGGTCTCATTTCTTTTTAAATTTTCTCTAATTGTGTGCCAGGCTGGGCCAGATAGAATCTCACAGCCGAATCAAGTCATGAAATTTGTGTAGGGAAATCATAGTTTATTCCTATTTCTAGCAATGCAGCCTCTTTTTCTTAAAAAAAGAGAAGATATTAAAACCAAATCTTTCAGTATTTTCCTATATATAAAAATAATGTATATGGATATAGCTGTGGATATTTAAAAATAACATCTTTAAAATTAAAAAAGATTCTTGGTTGAATTCTTAAATTTTCTCATCACATAGATAAGTTCATATCATGTCTAATTGGATTATATCATGTCTATTATAAATTTGTAGATCTAAATTTCCCTTTTGAAATCTTAGCACAGTAGAGTTTTGTGGACTTTTCAAAGGCAGGGTAGGCTACAAACTTGCATGTTCTTCAGAGAAATAATACATAACAATGATCACATCTGTTCTCTAGAATTTGAGTCATTCTAAACCGAGTGTGATTCAATGTCCATTTTTAGTTGCTCTAGATGAGGAATTCATAAGGTGCAAAGAAACAAGACTTTACCCCAGAACAAATTCTAGTTTCTAAAGTTTCAACGCACATTTCTAATAATAAAAATACTGTTCACTGACAATGAGGTAGAACTTTATAGGAAAAGAACAGGAAGATTTTTGATCTGTATGTTCACAAATCTGAAGCATGTTTCCAATAGGACAAATTCAGGTAACTTTTTTTTTAAATGGAGACTATTTTTGGGGGATTTAAAGCTGTGAATATCTTTCTGCGTCAGGCTTAGACAAAGACACCAATTAATGACAAGATGGAAGCCTTTACAAGGGACCCAGATCCCGCCTGGGATAACCAGCACGATCCATAACTTGGCTGTTAATCTGAAATCCAGATGGCTCCCTTCCTGGTCATCTCTCTGTAGTTGCCTGTTTCTCCAGGAAATTGTGGCTATTATATTTTAACAGTTTTCCTATGAGAAACAAAAATAGGCCCTTTAAGGGTTGGCAGCATAATAGTTGCCCTTCAACACATCTCCCAGATTCGTGGGGATGGGTTGGGAAAAAGGAGAAGTGTGTATCCGGTTTCCCACTCTCTCCTGGGCACCGTGCCAAGCCCTTGGCAAACCCGCATGCACTGAATTGTTGGAGAGATTCTTCTCTATCCACAATTTACTCATGGGGACCTCAATTAAAATGCAAATTTCCCTTGTGTTTCACCATTCTCTGAAGGAGGTAATGACTTTGGTATAGTCTCACTAGCCTAGGTTTTAAGATTTAAAAGAATTCCAACAACATCACCTTCATTTCATTGTCAAGCACAAGATTCTGCTATGCTATTGTCCTAAGGCCTCTTCTGCCCAGACTTCACTGCCTTCTTACCCCAGACCCTCTCCATCCAACACGTGAGCTAAGTCACAGTCACAGAGCAGTGACCAATGCTGCCCTCTCCTGGCATCTTCAGAACATGAGCAATCTGGTCAACAAAAAACGGGTTTGGTTCTTGGCCCAGATACGAGGCACACATTGCCTGCATTTATTCTCTCTTCCTGCTTACAAGTTTTGCAGAAAAAATAGCTTGACCAGGACATTGTCAAATGTACCCAGGCTGATGGAATTCAACGCCTACCGATGGCTCTGTTTTACCCCTTCATACAGAGCAGGAAAGTAGATGATGATACTCAGGGAGGAAAGATACTGTGCTCTTCGGTAAATACCAGCATCTTGCTCTTTGCATGGTGGCCACAGGCCTGAGTCAGAGCTGTGCATTCATCTGAGGAACTCGGTCACACTACGTTAGGTAAAGATTTCTTAACACATTGCCACACACATATTTTCTTTAATTTTAATCAAAACGATCCTCTGACGTGTAACAATTTAATTGCCAAAAAAAAATGCTGTGCCTATGAAAATGAACATTTAAAATCATATTACTGATTCGTACACTGTAGCACAATATTAATTTGCTGGATGCAATTGCCAATCACTTTCAACAGGTAACGAATCTGGCACTCCTCAGAATCCTTTGTCATGAAAAACTCAACAGGAGGAAGATGGTTGCTCTGTTCTGAATTGCGAATGAGGAAAAAGTCTTTTAATCCATGTGACCTAGCTATCTAGAGAGAAGGGCGAAAGGTAGATTCATCCAAGGTGTTTTTGCTTTAGCTAATGTGGTTTAGCTAGGTTTATCAAAAGGTCTAGCATTTGTAACGTTCACTGAGTGAAGGACTAATTCTTAGGGCTTTTTCTCAGGAAGATGCCTGCTCCTTCAGCTTGACAAGAAGGTGGTATTAACAGGCAACAGTAGATGTGGCCATGGCATTAAGGCTCCTCCCACGCTGCTGGCCGAAGCTGGGCAGGGGATCAGCTTTGTTGGCCTCACCAGAGCACTGGAGCTCAGGCGACCCCTGCCCCAGAGCTGGAATCTGCACTTCACCTACCTCCCTGTAGCGCACCTACAATTTTCTCTTTTTCTAAATAAAATTATTCTATGACCAGTCTTTTCCCTCCACTTTCTGATGGAGCCCATGCAAAGTAAGTTTTTCATCTCTTTGCTCTCTTCTTTCTTTTCTAAGAGTTGCTCAAGCTTAGAAACTGTGAATTCCTCCTCCCAAGCTGTGAGTCAGAGGGCTTTTTTATAAGGGAAACTCCTTCAGGGCCATCTGATTAAAGTATTTTAGAATAATTGAGGTGATGACTGTTCAGACACTGTTCATATGTGGGTTTCTTCTCTAAAAGAACCCTCGTGGGACGCAGGCTCAGCACCAAGCTGAGGAAAGACTTCCTGCCGTGGGGTTCAGAATGTTCCTGAAAGAGAAAGTAATTGTCACACTTCTGTTAGGGCTAAAAAAGGACAATGCCAGAAAACGTTTTTCTGGGCTCACTCCTGTGCAAACTTATGGGAAGTGTTGGATCAGTTATTTGCTAATTTTTATTTGTTTTGCACTTAATTGTTACTAACATGAGTGTTTTCTTTGTTAGAGAACATTGTCACAGTCTTAACTTGCTTAAAGTTACTCAGATTTTTAGTGTAGCCAGGAGCAGCGGACACACCAGTAATCGCAGTGCATGGTGGCTGAGGCAGGAGGATTGCCGTGAGTGTGAGGGTAGTTTGTGCTACCTAGCAAGATCCTGCCTCAAAAACAAACAAAAAACCAAGCAAACCAACCAATGAAAACAGATTTTAAGTATAGAAAAACACTTAAAATTTTGCTGGTTATTCTTTTCAATGGAGAGAAGCTAGTGGTCTAAGCTAGGTGTCTTCAGGTTAGCTAGAGCTCAGTAACAGCTTAGCCAGGCCCTTCAGCTGAGGCTGGCCAGGGGACCACCTTGGGCTGGGGGTGAGAGAAAGGAAGTACATGGCAGAATTACACTGGCGGCCCAAGTGCTACGTTTATGAATCGTGTAGCAACTGTCTGAAGGAGGTTGTAGCAGGTCGGGGAGGCTGGACCTTGGATTCAGGCAGGTCCAGCCTGGATCCTGGTCTGTTAGGACTCCAGCTCAGTGTTTAAGGTTAGTGGTGATGCAGTCAGCAGAGGGCCGGCCTGGCCTTCCCAGACTGGGGGCTCGTGGAGGGTGGAGCCACATGCAGGTCTGGTCCACACTTGCTGTTACCCGGTAGAGGTTCATTGTGGGCAAATCCTTTCCTCTTCTCAGGAAAACATGACTGGTGGTGACTTGGTGATCTCCCTGGTCCCAAGTGCTCAATGTCAGTGGAACACATCTGGGACCTAGACTCCAGCTGCTTGAGCACTCAAGGTCTGGGCACACCCCAATGGTGTTGCCCGCTTGAGTCTCACAGTGCCCTGGAACACAGTAGCCGACGCTGACTGTGCAGGACTGTGTGCTGAGTCTGCTCATTCATTAACTGTCTGATGATTTTACCAACCACTTGATGTTTGAAAATGGACACTTGCCATATGATTTTCATTGGAAGATAAAGAAACTGAGGCACAAAAGGGTGAAGCTGCTCCAGGTAACAGCACAGAATCAGGCCGGATTTTGAGCTTGTTGGTTTATGTCCAGTATCCATGCTCTCTACCTCTGCAGTCAGGCTCCTCCCCAGCTTTCCCGTGCTGAGGATAAAGAAGTTAAGATTTACAAGGGTTTCCCATAACCACCCTCAGCATAGCAGGTGCTGAATTTTTTCACCACACCACAGGTCTGATGTCTCACTGTGACCCTAGGGCAGAGATCTCCTAGAGACTAGAGTGTGTCTCCTTTGTCAAAGGTCAAGAGGACACAAAATTACAGCCCAGTACACACAAAGTGAGTTACCTGGGGCTCTAAGAGTGTCCTTTTAGTGTGGGACAGTCAAGTTCCTGGTGGCTCCCATCTGTCCCCTTAAAGAGAATGGGTGAAGAACCTGGGGAAGTCCAGCAGTCACCAGGCAGAGGAGACAGCCCAGCTGGGTAAGGATGCCTCAGGGAAGGGTCACTTCAGCCCGAGGACATGGGAGCCTGTGACCACTGTGCATCAGCCTATCATCCGAGAACTGCAAAGCACAGACCCGAGTCTTTAAAAACATTAGCATTAGTCCACTTATGCTGTATCTACTGTTATATTCCAAAAGCTTTGTTCCCATTTCCCCCTTTTTTTCTCATCACTTTTTTCATTTTCCTTTGTTCCTTTTGTAAATAAGGAGGGGAAGGGGAGTTGAAGGAAGGATAGGGAAATGGGGAACAAAACCCAACCAAGTCGTGTCAGGATAGCCCTATCATGGACTTTGATTGTGAATGTGATCATTATGTGTACCTATGATGTCCCCAAAATGTAATTCATTAAAAAGGACAAAAATAAAAAGAGGGAAAATGGTTATATTCCTCACTGAGGTTGGTAAATGTGCACTAACACATGCCGGTTCCTTTTACACCCCTTTCCTCTCCCTCCATCTCTTGCTGCCGTTTCCTTTTGCAGAAGATCTCAAACCTGCCCAAAGCATCACAGAAGCTTAAATAAAGTGCTTAGAGGTCAGTGTGAGTAAAGTTTAGCCACTGGATGTATGGAAGTAGAAATCTCCAGGCCAGAGGGAAGGAGAGATTGGTGCCCACCATCCGTGGGGCTGTGGGTCACATCTCCCCGATGAGTCACTGAGGGAGCTGTGTTTCTTCTTGAGATTGATACCCAGGAGTGTGGCTTTTGGAATTGGATGGCTGAGTTTAAAACTCAGCCCCGTGCCTTCCCGGTCACGTGGCTGCAGTCAAGTTCTTCACCTCTGGGTTTCTCAACTTCACTGCGTGGTGGGACACTAGGGAGAAAATTAGTTGGATTAGGTTTTTTGGGAACAATTTAGAATGGGATTAAATTGGTGGCGTTTAAACACACGAAGAGGGCCGGGGATGTAGTTCAGCGGTACAAGCCCTGCCTGGCAAGCACAAGGTTGTGATTTTGATCCCTGGTACTAACAAACAAACAAACAAACAAACAAACATTCTGCTTAATACAGAGGCCATTGTGATCAATCTGTGGGCCGCCTGGGGTGGCCCTGGCTGCTCCCTCTGCTGCCCTGGTCAGGAGGCAGCTCCGAGGCTTTCTGTGGAAGAGCAGGGGTCGCCTTCCTCCTGCCCACGGGAACTCTCCAGCGGTCTGCTGGGGACACAGCAGGGCGGTGTGGTGTGGACCGCATGGCGCAGTTCCCCGAGGGTTCGCGTTGTCTGAGAGGAGAGCAGAGCACAGATCTCCCTGGCCTCTGTGCTCCCTGCCCCTCAGCCACATACATCTCAGGCCCCGGGCTGGGAGCTGAGAACAGACAGGGCCTGGCCCAGAGCCTGTGTCAACCCCACGCACCACCGAGCTGCCTGAGCCAGAAAGAAAGGTCACACCGGAGTGTGAAATCCCGGAAGCGCATGCTGCTGTGCCCAGCGGTGGTCTAGGGTCTAATGTGACACGGAGCGAGGCGGTGGATGTGCGGTCACCGGAGAGCTTGCAGGAAGCTGCGTGGGAAGCGAGCTGCAGGGACGCGTGGCCTGAGCAGGGACGCAGGCCCCACTCCAGGGACGCAGCAGAAGCTTCCCGGGCTGGGAGAGGGAGCGGCCGGTCGGTCAGCGCCGTGTGAAGCGGAGCCAGGCAGCAGGGCCCAGAGTTGCGCTTCCAGAATGACTGGAGAACTTTAGACGTCCACATGCATTAAGAATCGGTCCAGAGAAAATTCTTAAAAATTGGAGAAAGGATAGGAGAGATGGACTTGAGCAAAAAGACATCGCAGCTCCCCTCAAAATGGGGGGAGGAGACCAGGGACAGATGGGGTGAAAACGATCAGCGCAGTACGTAAGACTCTGTCGAGATGCAATCCATTAACCTGCATGAGGGACAGAAAGAGTGAAGGAGAAAAAGAAACAACAAGAAAGTGTCGAGAGTCCCAGGTTCACGTCCTTCAAAGAGCCACTGGGTCGCGCAGCCTGCGCGGGCCTCTGAGTCAGGGGATGCTCTGAGTGCTGACAAAGACCCACCTCCCCCACCCCAGACCTCAGTCTGCTCAGGGCCCGCTGCACCCAGCCCTGCTCAGGGCCCGCCCAGGTTAGCCAGAGGCCCTGGTCACCCTGGTCCAGGCAGCCGCGTCCCACACCCTGGGTGTGAGTCCCTCAGGGCCTGCGTAGCCAGGCTGTGAGGCCCCCTGTCTTCTCCTGGCTTCAGAACTTTTTTTTCTCTCTTGTTACAAGAATTGTGAATGAGAATCTTCTTCACTGTTTTAACAAGTATCAGATTAAGTTCCCTTTAGGAAGGAGAGAGAGACCTGGATATTTAATAGTGGGGAGCTGAATTAAAACCCTGGCATGGAATCACCACGCTGGCACCAAAAGACTGTCCTCGAGGAGGTAGGGCCTTAGAGCCGGGGTTCAGAGAGGACCTAGAGTCCCCAGGGCCTACTGGCAGCATCCCCTCACCCATCCAGAGTTTGCCCCTCGGTTCAGGGCAGCCTGAGCTGCTACTCACGGTATCCCCGGGGTGCAGGCCCTGCCCTGTTCCCATCCCATGGTCCTTCCTGGTCCTGTGCTTGCTGCTCCTCCTGGATGGGGCACCTCTGTCTTGCGGTGACCTCTAGTGATTGACAGCTGCACACCAAGCTCATCCCTGATGCAGCGGTGGGGCCCTGGCTGCAGAGTGGGGGGCCCCCTGTGTTCTCGTTTGCTGCTGGCTGGGGTCCTGGCTGTTGTCCCTGTGTCCTGGGAGTTACCGGGTCTGACCAGGGGTGGCCAGTAAGATCACATGGGATCTGCACAGGGAGCAGTTTCAGTGCAGGGCCTCAGGGAGGCTGAGTTACCACCCCAAGGCACCGAGGCTGTATTTGGGGTTCCTTGGTTTTGCTCTGTGCTGGGATCCTTATGATCGTAAGTCCCCCACTGTGGCTGGTTTCCAGAGCTTAATAGCAGCCCCCTGAGGACTTCCTCTCTTCCCTGCATGCTGCACACGGGGCTTGGTCAAGGGGGTACCCCAGCGAGGGTCATCTTCCTCCCCAGGCTGCTCCAACCCCGGTGGGAGACGCTGAGTGGTGCTGTTGCCTGTCAGGCTGCTGTCCTAGCCCTGTTGGCCGTGACCATAATGCTAGGACTCCCAGGTGGTTGTTGGTGTCTGCTGTAATGGAGCAGAGGCATTTGGGGCGTGGTGGAGCAGTGTGGGGTCCCAGCACATAGCCTAGGGCCGAGGCCCAGATACAGGATGTTTGCAGGAACAGGGGCCCTGGAAGCTGAGGTACAGAGCGGAGACAGGCAAGGAGGGCAAATAAGGACGCTAGCAAGTTTTATGAAGGAGTTACCCTTCCGCCAAGGTTGGGTAGTAAACTGGAAACCTCAAATTGCAGAGCAGCAAATGAGCCCAGTGTTGCCAGGACCCTCCCAGGGCCAAGGGCAGGTCCCACACTGTGGGGTGGAGCAGATAGGGCACGGCACAGACCCTGGCTTTGAGCCCAGAAAACATCTGGACTGAGACACCCTGGGTCTGGGCCTTGAGCCCGGGGAACATCTGCTCTGGGATGCGCTGTGGATGCCAGCCTTGCACCTCCAGCTCCACGGGCCTGGCCCGTTTCCTGATTATGCGCACCCGCCGGAGCCGTGCTTCTGCCACTTCATCTGTGTGGTCACAAAAGTGGGGTGCGTACCCGGCATCTCAGCCAGTTTGGCCCCCAACACCTAAGGGCACCTGGCGTACATGGGTTGGGCGAAGGAGGAAACCTGTCTGTTTAACTGACATGGGTAATACTGACCCTTTCTGGTCTTTAGGTGGGAGAGAAGAAATCAAGATAGGTAGAAAGGACGTGAGGAGAAGCACACGTTTTAAATTGCGCTTTTAAGAAAAACTGCAGCTTCAGGCCATAACAGCGATCCAAGCGCTTCCCCTTTTAGGAAACTCACCCCAGAGAGCTCTTGCAGGTGTGGAAGTCAGCCCGCACTGTGGACCTGGGTGTGCCGTGCAGCGTGGGGCTCCTGCTGCGCTGGGCGTGGCCCCAGGCGTGACCCTGGTACGGGTGTGGGTGCAGGCGATGGAGGGTGAAAATGGGTTAAATTTTGTCCTGAGGAGAAGACAAGCAGGTGACAATTTGCAAGAAAATTTAATGAAGGATATTTGTTCAGGGAAAAACAGGAGGTTCCGTGATGGAGCTAATGTTATTTAAAGATATCCTCTTGGAGGTTTATCTCCTGTGACTGTTTTCTCTCTTTTTGATTATGACAGAGCTAAAAGGCTTATAAATGGATATTTATACTTGCTGATTTAGACAGTACCTGATAGAATGGAAAGGTTTTTTTCCCTGCTGTTTATTTGTAAGGGAAGAATCATAGCTATGAGACAGCAAAACATGGAAAGAGACAATGCCTGGTATGGATAATGCTTTATCTTTTTTAGACCTAAAAGAGTTAATGTGAACAATTTTGATACTATTGATTAGAAATTAATAACAGACTTATTCCATATTCTACTTGCCTCCAATAGTATGGCTGTTACAGCTTCCCCTTTAACTAAAAACCTTCATGAAGGAGAATTTACAAGGTGGGAAATTCAGGAAGGCCTAGGTTTGATCCAGCTCTCTGCATTGCTTATGTTCTTGAATGAGCACTTAAAACAAATTAGGTATGAAATCTTGCAATTATATGTAATCTTCCAATTGATCTTATTACAGAAAAACAAATAGCAAACCGAGTGGAAGAGTCTTTGCACAGAGAAAGCTAGAAGGCAATTGCGTATTGATCCCAGTGCCAGTGGGCTAGCGGGACCAAGTCCAAATCACTAGCCTGAGGCAGTTCTGAGTCCAGTTTACAAGCAGGAAGTACGAAGCATCACATGATTGGTTACATGGAGTGAATTGAGTGGTATATTGTCAGATAAACTAAATATGTTTGCTTAGAAAGGAATTATTTATCATAACAGAGGAACATCCTGGGGACCAGGCGAGGATGTTGAAGCGGAATAAGCAGAGTTAAAAGTACCTTTGACTGCAAAACTTCAACCCAACCAAAGTCCTTGAAGCCAGTTGAAGAGATATATTTTCTTAATTAAGGGAAACGTAAGCTGAGAATAGTTCACTTGGCCCAGAGCATTATCAGAAGAAAAGCAGCTGGACCCAGACAGCCAAGACTGACTGACTTTAGCGTGGTTTTTACGTGGCAGGCACCAGGAGCATGGGCAGAGGCTGCTATCTGACTTTAACTTACTATAAACACGTGTGTAAGTTTGTTATTCTGTAACCGTGCCTTTGCTGATCATATAATTGTGCCCTGACAGTCTTGGCAAGAAACTCATAGAACTTGCAAGTGCTGCTGGGCTTGACAACTCACGCATGTAATTCTAGCACTTTGGGAGGCCGAGGTGGGAAGATTACACATATGAGTCCAACCTGGAGACCCTGTTTCAAGTATAAAAACATCTGGGAATGCTCAGTGGAAAGGCCCTAGGTTCATTCCTCAGCGCTGAAAAACAGATCAAAACAACAACAAAAAACTTTCAAATGTCATTTAAATATTTATTTTTAGAACCCAATGTTTAGAAAAACAGAACACAGATAAATAAAAAAAATTATTAACAATAGCAACAAATTTTAAAATCCTAATAATATTTCAGAATACCTGAAGCAAGCTACAAGTTCTATTCCCCCTTCAGGATTGAAATCCTGATATTTTTGCTGAGTGAAAGCATCAGCAATGAATAGTTTTCAATCTTTAATTATATTTTTCTCCCTTAGACTTGTAACAGGAATTAAAAATAATTCTTGGTAGCCCAAAATTCCAATCTCTGCATCACAAAAAAATGAAAGAAATCATTCGCGTTGGTGGCCTTTTGGTAGGAGTCAGTGACCAGAAGTGGTTCAGCCCATGCAGAGGGCACTGTGTGATTGTGCCAGGGGACAGGGGAAGGCCTGTCTACATTGGTGACAGTGCCAGCTGGGTCCAGGTGCGGTCTGTCCCCAGGCTGGGAGACTGGTGCAGCTGGACCCCAGACACCTCACCCTGTCCTGGTTAATTCTCCTTCCAATCACCTCCTTAATGAGGACATTGTTAAAGTCGAGAACAATGCACCACAAAGTAACGCTATGGTTTGTCAAGCGAATTTGAGGCCAGGACATTTTATATGAAGGAATCTGGTACAAATATTGTGTCTGCTTTGTGATAACCCTCTATTATAGGATTAGGTAGGTTTCGGGTCTGAATGGGAAGAAGCAACCTTAAAATCCCCAACCTCCTGATTTGTGGAGAGCTCTCCTTCTCCCTCTCGTCCCTCCTGCCCCTTGGCCTCCTGCACTGCCCTCGCCTCTTCTGCTTCTCTGCCTCTTTTTCTTTCTTTTTCTTTTTTGTTTGAAAGATGATCTCAGCCTGGAACAAACATTCTTACGAAACTGACCAGGAATTTTGCCAAGCATAGTGTGTGCATATCAGCTGCTTTCTGGAAAATGATCGCATGGGTGACACTGCCTGTCCTTTTAATTAGTCCTGGGGAGTGGCTCCTAGGTGTCTCACCAGGCAGCGTTTCCTACACTGCCAGTGGCTTATTGTTTTCTGCCATGCTGATGAAGCAGAAGGACGACTTTGGATGCTCTGTGTAAGTGCACACAGCAATTGCTGTGATGGTTAAGTGAGAACTCGCTGAGCAGTACACAGAGGGCTTCAGGCCCTGCAGCCTGGGATGGGGAGAATTCAGATCACCCAGAGGAAATGCCCACCAAACTGCGTGTGGGAAGGCTGCTTTCTGGGGAAGTTATGCCCTGCCTGGGGACTTACCCATCACTGCCTTTCCTCTGTGAACATTGTTAAAGTCGAGAACAATGCACCACAAAATGACGCTATGGTTCGTCAAGCAAATTTGGCCAGTTGGAGTCCTAGAATTCTTACACGTGTGTGTGTGTGTGTGTGTGTGTGTGTGCTGAGTTCAAGAACTATCAATTCCAAGACCTGAAAATAAGACTCACATTTGGGAATCATCTCAGAAGTTCCCAAAGCTGCAAAGAAAAGGTCTGTAGTGGCGTGGAGGAGGCAGCAGAAGCCTGACTCCCTCTTCCCACCGAGGCTCCCCAACCTCACTGCAGCACAACATAAAGATGAGAACAGGAAGTGTCCATCCCGAAAGGAAGTGGCTCCGTGCTTGCCCTGCTGGGAACTGCAGGAACAGGCTGTGGCGGCTCCTGCACTATTTGTGTCCTCTGTGTGGCTTGAAGGCCACACCTAGGGACAGGGCTGTGGCAGTGCAGCCAGTCCCCCTGGGAGAAGGGGCCTAGGATGGTGCCTGCCACCTGGGCACTGAGCCTCATCCCAGCCAGACATCCAGGGGTCATAGCAGCCCTGTGACCCTCTGTCAGGGAGTGTGTCACTGTGCCTCTTCTTCTGCTTCATCTCCCATCTCTTCTCATGGACGCAAACTCCAGCAGGAGCAAAGGTCAGGTCGCTCTTTCTGCCCCCGGGGAGCAGACCCTTAGCAGACAGCTGCCTTGTGGATCCACCCTGCTGGAGCTAGTGTGACTCTACTTCCCAGAGATCTCTACGGTTATTTTTCTTGATTTCGTCTGTCTTGTTTAAGCCTCTAGTGCTTCGAGCCCACGCGTGGCGGGGGGTCCTGAAGGAAGGATATGTGTCTTCGGTTTGGGAGCATCTCCACTCTTGTTTCAGGCAGCAGCCGGTGGCATGGGCAGGGAGACCCTGAAGGTGAAGTCAGTGTGTCCCGAGAGATGGGCTTTGCACCCTGCTGGCTGGTGTGTGCTGAGGTCCTCTGACAATTCTGGAAGGTGTGGATTTGAGGTAGATTAGGGAGGAGAGGCATCTGACAAGAGCATGCGTGGTGCTGGCTGCAGGCAGGAATTCTCTCCGCTGTCTTGCACTCTTACATCAGGGTGGGGTGGGTCCTTCCACATGACCAGGAGGAGGGAGGAGAGGAGATGCATGTTGGTCCTTGCTCTCCCCACCTGTCTTCTATAGTCATCGATAACAGGGTACAGGTGACAAGCTCACTAGTCCCCTTTCTCGTTGGCTTTTTGGCCCCAACTTGTTACTCAGTGAATGAGAAACTTTTTATGCAGAGCGGGCACATCTGGGTTTTATTGCAGTAGTCACAGGACTTTCAGGGAGGCTGAGGAAATTGATGCGATCTGTTATTTGCTGATGAAGGAGACACGGAGCTATTTAATATTCTGCTCCAGTGGAGAACTAAACGACGACCAAAAGTATGAAAAACGGGCCTTTATTATATGACTGACCTCTGCTGCAAAGCATCTTATTAAAAAAAAAAGATAGTAAGTTTCCCCTGCTTTTGGACAAGGTTACAGCTCCTCATTTTTGCTTCCAGCTACAAGGGAATCTCGAAGCCCCTCTAAGAGGGAATCTATCGCCACCTAGTGTCAAAGCCTCAGAATAACCAAATCGCTGTGTTTAGAACTGTCGTATTTATGAGTGCTGTGACCGCTGGGTGGCGCTATGGACAGGCGTGCTCACCAGACGGCGAAGGGCCTGATAAGTGGGACAAATACCTTGTTTTTCTTCTCAGGCTCACGCGTTTTTCTGAGCTTCTCTAAGAAACCTAATCTTAGATTTTGAAACTGATATTTCAACTCTCAAAAGTGACCAGAAACTTAAAATATCTTTAGATAGTTATTCTGATTTTTGCAGTTTTAAACAAACTACTTAAGACTCATTTGTCTTTTCAGCCCCCTCTCTCCCTTATCCAGAGAGCTCCAGTCCAGCCCCTGTCTCAACGTGAGAAAAAGGGTTTAAAACATTTACGCAAATGCCCAGGGCAAATACACATCTTCCCCACATCTTCCCCGTCTAATCCAAAAGAAGGAACAATGGTGACCCATATTAGCCCGTCCTACCTCAGCACCCATTGTGTTTAGAAAGCGCTGGGGCCTACCCGTAAGGGTGGGGATCTGCTGCTTTACTGACCGAGGAGAGAGGGGAAACGAACCTGTTCATAAGAACGTTTGTCCCCTGGTCGATTCATTACACAGGGACACCCAGGTTCGGTCCAAAGCATAAGGAATGATACGGGTGTATTTGTAACTTATACACTCAGATCCCCACATTGACAAGTTTTTCAAGTATTTACTACTATTTCTAATTACTATAATACTCCTATTACAGCAAATAACCTATTCCAACTTTTTATTGGTTGAGAAGGAGTTGGAATCATATCTTTTCTCCTAAACGGCTTGTTTTGATTTTTGGTGCCCTTGGATTTGGCAGTAGGAATGGAAATGCACTAGAGATTCAATTCAGGGTCACCTCCCCAGCTCTCTTTTTATTTTTATCTTTTATTTTGAGCAGTCTTCTGGCTGCATTGCTGAATTGCCTAGGCTGGCTTTGAACTTGGGATCCTCCTGCCTTAGCCTCTCGGCATGCTGGGATTATGGACTTGTACTAACACACATGGTTAATAAGGCAATTCTTAAAGCAACTGCTCTGATCAACTGACTTCCTTATGGTTCTGCAAAGAAGGGTAGAACGTGTTAATGAAAATGTAATGACTGATCAGAAAACTGTACATTAAGTATATCAACAAAGAATTCTCCAAAGAATTCTCTGTAGTTATTACAACAAATCATATTCTAATCTTTCTGTCTAATCTATCAAGATGACATGTCCATTCCTCAGGCCTACTATAGTTTTCTGAAGTTTTTTTTTTTAAAGATAGTAAAATCCAACAAAACAAAACAGAGCAAAGCCAATCAAAGCAAAGCAGCAAAACTGGTCCAGAACTTCAAAACAGGATGCCAGGAAAACACTAATAGCTACGACAGTATGTCTTGTTATCTTCATAATAGTTGTCCATTCCATCAGGTATAGCAAAATCAACCCCAAAACAAAGCACGATAAAATCAATCAAAACACAACATTTTACAAAGCAGAACAGTGAGAACAGTATTGGACTTCAAAGACAAGATAGCAGGAAATCCCCCATATTTGCAGCATTGCATACTGTCATCCTCCCAAGAGATGCTCAGACTGCTGGCCCCAGGCCCGCACAATCAACCAAACAATCCAAGCATTCAGCTGTAGCTGCTGTCAATTCAGATTATCAGCCTGCAAGCTGGTAGGCTCATGGGAGGCACTTACTTTTCTCTTCCCGGAAGCTGTGTAGCTTGCGGGTTTTCTGAAGTTTTTATTGTGCACATAGTATCTTCTGGTGAATATGTAACTGTAGTGATTCCATCTACATACTGTTGCTTGTGAAGCAGGGCGTTACTTGCCAAAATAATTCTCTGCTGTGTTCTGGCCACTGTGTGTTCGAGAAGGCTCATGAGCAATGAGTCCCCAAAGCTTCTGCTGTGGGGTGCCACACTTTCCTGTGCTCTGACTGCTCTTCCACAGCCAGCTCTGTCCCGATCTTCCTCGTTCTCTGCTCCCTTGGTTGTGCTCTCCTAGGGCGCTGCTTCTCGCTCTGTGGGGACAGCAGGGTACCGGTCTCCATGGCTACCTTTCCTGGTCTTGGCCTGCTCAGAGCCCGGTCCTTCCTAGTGCCCTGGGTTCCCTGTGCCCTGAACATTGCATTCTTCTTCTGTCTCCCCTCTGCTCATAGATAATCTTTCTTTTGGTTCCCCCATCCTTAAAAAAAACAGACAAACAAAACAACAACAAAACCTTTCCAGGCTGGCTGAGGAGTAGGTGCCTGCCTGCCTTGTGAGCCTCTAGGTTGGGTCCCCAGCAGTAAAAAACAAAAACAAAACAAAAATCAGCAAGCCCCAGTCCCCAGATGTGGTAAACAAAGCTCAGCAGTTTCTGGACCTGCACTTCCCCTCTGCCTATGATTCTGTCTTTCTCCTCCCTTTTCTACCCCGAGTGGCCTCTACTGTTTGGTCCCTGCTCCACTCCTCTGCACGCTGCATCCCACCTCATTCCGCACTGGCCCGTGGCGATCTGTGAGTTCCCAGTGACTAGCAGCTCTAGCTTACTGCATCTATTTGCCAAATTTGAGAGAACTGGCCTGGTCTCCTTGAAACTGTCTGGCACTTTCTTTGTAGCTTTTTGGGAATCCTGTCTTGGCTTCTCTTATGTTGCCCATTTCATAAATTGTTGATTTTCCCATTTTCCACATTCCCCCTTTTAATTTTGTACATTAAGAATTGCTTAGGTGCTAGGTGGGGTTGCACATACAGGCTTGTAATCTCAGCACTCAGGAGGCTGAGGCTGGAGGATCGCGGTGAGTTTGAGGCCAGCCTGGGATGCAAGGAGAGTTCAAGGTCAGTCTGCATTAAAAAAATTGTTTAGGGACCTGCAGACCTCCTTGAGACTGTGCAAAACTTGGGTGTTGGGTTATATGCAACATTCAATGAGAAAGTCCATGCAGTTCATGCTTAAACTACTCACAAAGCCGTTTACTTTTCTCTGAAAGGTTAGTAAATACCAGCCCTGTGGTCCTCCAAGATGAATTTAGCAATGAGTTATTTGATGGGGCGCACACAGGAGCGCATATCAAGGGAAAGTGTGGTTTTCTCACATTATCTTCAGGTGGGAATGGTGATCTCTGCATTACATGTGAAGAAACCGAGGAAGAGAGGGAGACACAGCCAGTAGGCTGTTGAAGGGTGAACTCCCTCTGCCATGCTGGTGGTCTCAAGCTTGTATCACTGGAGTCTCAGAGCTGCAGGTCATCCTGCGCAGGGAGTCAGGGCTCAGCGGCTCTGCACTGAGCCTGTCAGCTTCTTTCCTTCGCCTCGCAGGGCCCACACTATGTGGGGCAGTGAGATGGGCCCCTTCCCTCTCCTATCTGCGGCCAGTGTTGAATCTTACTGAGTTTCACCCCAAATAAACACTGTTTCGAGTCAGGCACAACCCACCTGCCACCTGGGCCTATGCACCAGTGTCCTCACTGTCTAAACCCTTTGCAAACACTGTGCTTCTGGTGGTAGATGGGCCAAGGCCACCACGACCCGACTCTGCACTCCTCCACCACCCGTCCCGCCACCCTAGCGGGAAGCACAGCTCTCAGCCTCTACACATACCTGAGTTGATCCACGGACATAAACTTGACCTACCCGGAGAGCCGGGGGGCTCTGTACCCTCTCATGAGCCCCTGACTTAGTCTAATATAAGGCAGGAAGTGACTGTTAGATGTTTTATTATCTGCAGAATTTCTCCAAGCAATTCTTTGTATTACAAGTTCAGTGTGTATACTTCTAACACTCTGATACTTCCAAAAGTGTGTATTTGAAAAATCAGCTGAGCAAGGAGGAGATAGAGTTCCCTGATGAGAACACAGCCTTGGCCTGTGTCACCTTTGGCCCACCTCTGTTCTGTGGGGCCCCACCGCATAGATTTTTCTCAGAAGACAATTCTGGACCCACGCCGGGCTGAGGGCCGATCAATCATTGAGGTTCCAAAGGTCTGTGCCACAGACCTCGGCTTTACCAGGCTAACCCTGGAAGGGTTTTAAAGCAGAAGAACCACCGAGCTCCCTCTGCAAAATGTCTGAGTTTGCAAGTTCCCACAGGAGCCACTGGGGCGTCGCAGGGAAGGCATCTCACGCTGAGTGGATGGCTGAGCTAGTGCTGGAACAGGACTGTAGGACCCAGGGACTTGGGGTTGGTGTCCAGCTACAAGTGTGCCTGGGAGGTCGATGGCCTTGTGCAAACTCTGCATGGTCAGATGGCAGCACGACGGTATGCTGAGGCCGGGAAGGTCAGGGTGTCCCTGTGAACCTTTTGCAGGGGGAATTATCCATGAGTTACAAAGTCGAGACTGGGCTTCTTTCAGTCTCTGAGATTGCAGTAATTAGGGATTTGCTTACAAATTACTGACAACCGAAAGTGCTAGGATTTTCCACACAACTGTCCAAGAAAGGTGGATAATCAGGGAGCTTGCAGAGGCCTTCGGGAGTGTGAGTGCCGCAGGCCAGCGCCGGGCAAGAGGTTCCAAGGGACGGAGCCTGAGGGTGCAGAGTCCATCCAGCACGGCCCCTGTCCCCATCCCACGCTGCCTCTGCTGAGATTGCGACTCCTGAGCCCCCTGGCACCCATCGCCCAAGGAACCCGCAGAGCTGCCCGAGGAAGGGGCTCCGGAGGGGACCGAGCACCTGCGCTCAGGCTTTTAAAGACAGACGGCAACTTTCCCTTTCAGTTCTCTTCAGAATTGTTTAGAGTAATGTCAACGTCACACAATAGATGGAATCATACAAAGACAAATAAAGGAAAGAATGAGCTCCTAATCATTTCCTCACCTCCCCTTCCCCTCCGGCTCCCCTCTCCCCGGTGCGCGCCCCGGCGCAGGCAGGCAGCGGCGGCGTCTCCTTACACAGCCTGCCCCAGGGGATGGCGCTCAGGTCTCCCCCACATTTGCCTCCTCTCTGTCTCTTACCTTCCCCAGCCGGGTGCAGCTCAGCTGCTCTAATTCCCGATTCCAGGCGGCCTCTGAGGATTTGCAAACCAAACCACGTGGCTGTATTGGTCCCAAGTCCTCTGTGTCCCAGCTGCGAGACCCGCTGCGGCTGGGAGGCTTCTGACAGCAGGAATCTGTCACTGAGGCTCCCAGTGATACTGAGCCTGGGGCTCAGCCTGCTCATGGTCACCGACCGCACCTCTTGCCTGCATCCTCACCGGGGAAATGGGTAGAGGGAGCCCTCTTGGCTTCTGGAAGGGCTCTCGTTCTACTGAGCTATGTAAATGGGGCCCGTGAGGCACAGGCGATCACCCACCCAGGCCCCAGCCAGCCTCAGGTGCTTTTCATAGCGTCACACGGCAAGGCAGGACGGGACGACAGCCCAGGAATGTGAGCGAGAAGCCCATGTTCAGTCCAGAGTATTCTGTAAGCAAGAAAGACATGGCGGATGTGGTGCTGCACACCCACAATCCCAGCTCCCCAGGAGGCTGATGCAGGAGGATTTCAGGCTTGAGGCCGGTCTGGGCAACTTAGGGAGATCCTGTCTCAAAGTACAATTTAAAAGGCTTGGGGTACAGTCCCTCACTTGCTGAGCATGTGAAAGGCTCTGACTGCAGTCTGTGACACACACACAGAAAGAGCACCATCCTAGAAACCAAGGAAAAGTCAGAGCTTTATCAATGCTTTTGTCTTTGATTAATTAACTAATTAAACAAATTGGGTGAAATGCTAATGTTCATTTACCATCATTTGTTCTTTGTCTTCTGAGATAGGATCTTTTTTTTAATTTGTAAAAAGAAAAAACAGAAAAAAGGGTAGAAATAACACAGAATTTTAAAAAAATTAAGAAATCAACACGTTAATGTATTACACATTTTTATTTTAGAAGTAGTTGCTCAAGTTACAAAATCAAAGAATGAAAAATGAATAATCAAACAATGACAGCACAAATTATTCTTTTTGATGAACAGAGAATTAGTAGTATGGTTATCCATCTTGCACACTTAAACATAAATACAGTTATATGTGTGTACCTACAAGTTGTTCTTTCCCTCCAGAATTTTTCCTTTCATTATTACAATATTTATTGTACATTTTGGCTCTTATTACTCTTTCAGTTTATTATTTATCTTTTACACTAGGGAGAGAATGTGATATTTACAAATGTGAGTCTGATTTAGTTCACTTATAAGTATAGTCTCAGGTTGCCTCCATTTACCTATAAAAGCCTCAAGATCATCCTGTTTTTACAGCTGAGTAGTATTCCATTACATAAAAATACGTCTTTTTCATCCATTCTGTGGTTGATGGACATTTTGGTTCTTTCCAAGATTTAGCTATTACAAATTGTGCTGCTGTAAACATAGATGTACATATTTCTCTGTGACATTACATTTTCAATTTTTTCGGGAAAATACTCAGAAGGGAAATAACTGGATTGAATGGGGCTTCCAATCCTAGCTTTTAAAGGAATCTCCATACTGATTTTCACAGTGGATGCACCAGTCTACACTCCCACCAACAGTGGAGAAGTGTTGCTTTTTCCCCACAGCCCCGCCAACATTTGTTCAGTTGATTTCTTGACAGTAGCCATTCTTTCTGGAGTGAGATAGAATCTCAGTGCTGTTTTAATTTGCATTTCTCGAATGACCAGTGATGGTGAACATTTCTTCATGTATTTATTTGCCATTTGTATATCTTTATCTGAAAAATGCATATTAATCTCAGATGCTCATTTTTGGAGGGGGTCTTTGAATTTGGGGAGCTTGATGTTTTTCAGTTCTTTATATGTTCTGGATATAAGTCCTTTTGTCTGAGGGGTTGCTGGCTAAAATTCTTTCCCATTCTATGGGTTTTCTTTTCACTTTGTTGGTGATCTCTTTTGAAGTGCAAAAATTTTTTAGTAAGATGAGATCCCAGTTGTTAATTCTTTGAAGTACTTCCTGTGTGGCTAGCATTTTGTTCATGAACTTGTTGCCTACCTATATGTCTCCAAGACTTCTACCTACCTTGTCTTCCTGTAGATTTAGTGTTTCTGTTTTAATATTTAGGTCTTTGATCCATTTAGACTTTAGTTTTGTCCATGGTGATAGGCATGGATCTAGTTTCAGTCTTTGGCATGTGGAGAACCAATTTTTCCTGCACCATTTATTAAAGAGGCTATCCTTCTTCCAGTGAACATGTTTAGCCCCTTTGTCAAATGTAAGGTGGCTGAGTGTCTTTGTAGTTGTTTTTGCATCTTCTAATCTGTTTCATTGATCCTCAGGTCTATTTCTTTGCCAGTACCATACTGATATTGTCACTGTAGCTTTGTAGTATAATTTCAAGTCAGGGATTGAGATGTCTCTTGCCTTGCCTCTGTTGCCCAGAATTGCCTTTGCTATTCTAGATTTCTTCTGTTTCCAAATGAATTTTACGAATGTTTTCTCTAGATCTGTAATGTATGTTGATGGTATTTTGATTGGTATTACATTAAATATGTATAACAGTTTTTGGAGTATGGCCATTTTCACAATGTTGGTTCTTTCTAATCAAGAGCAAGGGATATCATTCCATTTTCTAATATCTTCTTCAATCTCATTTTTTAGAGTAGTATAATTTTCAGTGTATAAGTCTTTTACATTCTTGATTAGACTGATTCCTAAGTATTTCATTTTTTTGGATGCTTTTATGAAAGGTGTTATTTCCATAACTTTTCTCTCAGTGGGTTTATTGTTTGTGTACAGGAATGCTATTGATTTTTGAGCGTTGACTTTGTATCCAACTATACTGATGAATTTGTTAATTAACTCTAGTTAATGATGGAGTTTTTGGGGTATTCAATGTAAAGTATCATGTCATCTGAAAATAGTGATAATTTAACTTCCTTCTTTCCTATCCTTATTCCTTTTTTTCTCTCTTATCTGATTGATCTGCCTAATGTTTCAAGAACTATGTTGAATAGGAGTGGTGATAGTGGACATCCTTGTCTTGTTCCTGATTTTAGAGTGAAAGCTTTCAGTTTTTTTCCATTTAGTGTAATGTTGGCTGTTGGTTTGTCATAGATGGCCTTTATCAGATTGAGGTAGATATCATCTATTCCAAGTTTCTGTAGGGTTTTTAACATGAACAAGTGTTAGACTTTATCAAAAGCTTTTTCTGTGTCTATTGATATGATCATGTGATTTTTGTCTTTGGCTCTGTTACATTTATTGATTTGTGTATATTAAACCAATCCTGCATTCCTTGAATGAACCCCACTTGGTTATGATGTATAATCTTCTTGATTTGCTGCATTCTATTTGCCAGTATTTTGTTGAGAGTCTTTGCATCAATGTTTATTAGTGAGATTGGCCTATAGTTCTCCTTTTTGGTTGGGTCTTTCTCTGGTTTTGGTATCAGAGTAATACTTGCCTCCAAGAATGATTTAGGGAGGATTGCTTCCCTTTCAATTTCATTGAAGAGTTTGAGGAGTATTGGTGTTAAATCTTTTCGAAATTTCTTATAGAATTCAGCCATGAATCTATTAGGATCTATGTTTTTCTTTTTTGGTAAATTTTTAATCATGTTTTCAGTTTCAGTAGTTGCTATTGGATTATTCAAAACTGTTATATCTTCTTGAGTTAGCTTTGGTAATTCATATGTTTCTAGAAATCTGTCCATTTCCTTTGTGTTTTCCACCCTATGTGAGAAAAGATTTTCAAAGTATGTATTCATGACCTTTTGAATTTCCATGGGATCTGTAGTAATTTCTCTCTTTTCAGTTCTTATTGCATGATTTTGAGAGTTTTTTTTTTTTTTTTTTTTTTGTGCTGGGGATTGAACTCATGATCTCACGTTTGCCAAGCAGACACTTATGCTGCTGAGCTAAACCCCTGGCCCCGTGAGTTTTTTTTTTTTTTCTCGTTAAGGTTGGCTAGATGCTTATCAGTTTTGTTTATTCTCTCAAAAAACCAGATCTTTGATTCATTAATTCTTTGTATTAATAGTCACAATTGTATTAATTTCTTTTCTAGTCTTTTTTTTTTTTTGGTAGCGGGGATCGAACTTAGGACTTCACATTTGCCAAGGAGGCACTTACGCCACTGAACTAAATCTCTAGCCCCTTCTCTAGTCTTTATAATTTCCTTTTTTCTATGAACTTTGTATTTTAATTACTCTTCTTTTTCTAGCAGCTTGAGATGTAGCATTAGATTGTTTATTTGTGCTTGTTCTGTTTTCTTGAAGTGACAGTTTAGCGCTGTGTATTTTCCTCTTAGGACTGCTTTCATTGCATCCCACAGGTTTTGTTATGTTGTGTTTATATTTTCATTGAATTGTAGATATTGCTTAGTTTCTTCTTTAATTTCACCTGTAACTCATTGATTGTTAAAGAAATTGTTATTTAATTTCCATGTATTTATGCTGGTTTTGCAATTACTTTTGCCATTAATTTCCAATTTCAGTGCACTATGGTCAGATAATATGCATTTCAATCCCTTTATGGTTACTTAAGAATGTTCCATGGGATAATATATGGTCTACTTTACAGAATGTCCCATAGGCAGCTGAGAAGAATGTGTATTCTGATGCTGTTGGGTGGAACATTCTGTTAACATCTACTAAGTCCATTTGTTCACAGGTTTGATTCAGTTCTGTTATTTCTTTGTTGACTTTTGTCTAATTGATCTATCTCTTTGTGACAATGGGGAATTAAGGTCCCTTGTACAATTGTGTTGTTGCTTAGTTTTTCATATCTATAAGTATTTATCTTATATAGTTGGGTGCTCTTGTATTTCGTGCATATAAGTTTATGATTGATAGCTCTTCTTGAATTATTCCCTTGACAAATATGTAGTAACCTTTATCTCTTTTGATCATTTTTGGTTTGAAGTTCACATTGTCTGAAAACTGAATAGCTACCCCTACTTTTTTCTGGGTTCCTGTCACATGGAATATTGTTTTCCATCCTTTGACTTTTAGTCTATGTGTTTCCTTTTGAGTCAGATGTATTTCTTGTATACAGCATATTTTATGCTACTTCTGTGAACAGTTTACCTATGTCATATTGTGGGATCCTATTTCTTGATCCATTCTGTCAACCTATTTCTTTTAATAGGTGAATTGAGGCCATTTACAGTGATGGATACAAGTGGTATGTACTGGGTCAACTTTGTCATGTTATTTTCCTATTGTTGATTTTCTGCTTTTCCCCCTTGTTTAATTACTTGACCTGTCTGGAAGTTTCTTTCTATTGTTGTTCTGGGAATTGTGATCATTTTTATATCTCTCTGGTATGCCTTTCAGTACTCTTTCTAGGGTTGGTTTTGCAGACATGAATTTCTTCAGTTGTTCTTTGTCATGGAAGTATCTTATTTGTCCATTAAATTTCAAAGAAAATTTTGCAGGGTAAATCAATCTGGGTTGAAAGTTGTTTTCTTTCAGGGTTTAAAATACTTCACTCCAAGCTTGTCTTAACTTGAGTGTTTGAGCTGAAAAGTCTGCCATGATTCTAATGGGCTTTCCTTTATAGGTGAGTTGTATCTTTTCTCTAACAGCTTTTAGTATTCTGTTTTTATGCTGCATGTCTGGGATCTTAATTGTTATATGTCTGGGTGTAGATTTATTTTGGTTATGACCGTTTGGTGTCCTATATGCCTCACTTATCTGTATATCAGATTCTTTTCCCATATTTGGGAAATTTTCTGCTGCTTCTGTGAATAGTTTACCGATGTCATTTGCATTGACCCCTTAATCTTCATTGATGCCCATCAGTCTTATATTGTTTCTCTTTGTATCATCTTGAAGCTGCTGAAACATCATTTCTTTTTTTGTTTGTTTGTTTGTTTAAGAACATTTATTAAAATAAAACTAATGTCTACCTATTGAAATGTCATTTGAAAACACAGAAGTGGCTTAGAAACTAAGACATTGAGCCAGTTAAAAAGTTAGAAGAGAGTTCAAGATTATTGCATTAGCTGGATCTCCTCCAAGCCTAAGAGTCACAGGGATCTGAATAAAGGTTTAATTTGGAATATTAAGTGGCTATAGAATTTGTTCTTTTTGACTACAGATATTGACAAAGTCTCAGGCTTTCAGACCAAATTACTAACATTATTAAGAATATCAAAACACATACCATTCCTAGCAGTAGAGAACCCTTCATATCCACCTAATAAGTAACAACAACAACAACAACAACAAAAACCCCAAAACTCCTGGATCTATTTTCCCCTTTGTACTCCCAAATATCCAAAGAATCACACAATCATTCAAGTAACAAGAGACCCAGCGGTGGTGTGAAACATCATTTCTTGTTGCCTTGTTATTTTTAAAAGTTTTTCCCTTTCATGATCACTAAGTGCTCTCCTGTCCTCAAGATCCAAAGTTCTATCCTCAGCTTCATTCAAATGGTTTCACCAGCTTTCAGTAGAATTTTTTATTTCCTAGATATCTCTGTGAATTTGTTTCATGCCTTCAACTTCTTTGCCATATTGTTCTTTCAAAGTTTCCATCATCTTTCCATGCTCCTTCACTAAGAAGACTTCATCTATATCTTCTCTAGCTATGCTGAGCAACTCCTTTATTAATGTTGTCATTTCTGTCTTTACATGAGAGATTATTTCTAATCTGATATGCTCTATAGCCTCATGGATTTGTTTCTTTATTGTACTTGCTATCTTTTTGGAGATTTCTGGGGTATGACTTTTAAAGTCCTCTATTTCAGTGTTGCCTGTACTTGTTTTTGATGGACTAGATGTTTGAGATTGCATTTGCTTTTTGGTTTTGCTATGTTCACTTCTTGGGATAATATTTGGTTTTTCAATCCTACTAGTCTCAACTGTCCATAGTATGTGTCTTAACCTCCTACTGTATGGTTGATGTTTGTTCAATTGCCGGATCCCTCAATGAAGGGAGGGCCAGTCACCTGAATTCCTCCTGCAGGGCCTGTTGGGTGAGTCTTATATTTTTCCCAGGCTGACTAGCCCAGGAGTTTTGATGTAGGCCAACCCTTAGTTCCTGCTGTTGCTATGTCTTCAGGTTGCTCCAGGTCACCAGATCTACCTGGCTATAGTGTTTGCCTAGCTGGGACCCTACTGTGTCACTTGGTGTTTCTTAAGCTCTTTTGATTTTCTCCAGATTGCATGAGGCCTTATCGGTACTCTCCTTAACCCACCTGATGTCCTCTGTATGGAGGAAAGACTCATTCACTCTCTTGCCAGGCTCACCAAGGTCCTACAGCTGGAGGGGACTTTGTTACTGCTCCTGTTTACCCGCCGAGGTCCTCTATTTGAGGGGGAAAACTCACCCCACTGTCACAAGCCTGCTGAGGTCCTCTGTGTGGATAAGCGGTTACTGAGTTTCTCCTCAGCCCAGCAGGGTTAATCCACTGCTATACAAGGTCCAGGGTTTGAGGGGGAGGGGCAGATGATTATCCATGGCCACCCCAGGTCTGGGGTGCAAGGAGGAAGGGCAGCTGATGAACCGTGATGTCCTAGGTCTGGGGGGTGAAGGGGAGGGGAAGCCAATGATCTGTGGCCATTCCCAGGTCCAGAGGCCTAGAGGGAGGGCAGCTGAGAATCCACTGCCATCCTAGGTCTAGGGGTTGAGGGGGAGGGACAGCTGTCCTAGGTTCCTCAGACTGAAGGGAGCAGCAGAGGGCTTCACCTCCTTGTTCCTATCATCAGTTCTGTCTGTGATACACAGTAACTGTTAGTCTTGGGGACCTGGTTCCTATGTGTCTTGGTTACTTTTCTCTCATTGCTGGGACAGAGCACCTGACACCTAAAATGAAGGAAGGAAAGCTTTATTTAGCTCACTGTCTGTGGAGGTTTCAGTCCATAATCAGCTGGTTTCAAGGCAGGGTGGTGTGGCACTGGGGCAATGCTTCAAGGCAGCAGCTGGAGCAAAAGGGAGGAACAAGCCTCTTCTCCCTTATACTGTACATACTACTCCCCCAGGGCGGGTGTAGCACTCACAAAATCTCTGTGCCCTCCTCTGGCACAGGATGAGGATATTTACAAAGTAGGAACCCTGGCTCCCTGCTGAGGCTCTTAGTTAAACTTCTGAACTGCTCAAGCTGACACCGTGTATCAGCCATGACACTGTGAACAGTGCATCTTAGTCGTTTTCACTTCTGTGTCCATGCCCTGGCTTGTACCCTCTCCCGCTTTCCGCCCCCTTCCACCTCCACGACCTCTACCGTCCTGCTCCTTATCAGGAGACCATGATACTCAGACACTGAAGGTTAAATATCACATGGTTTATTTTTGATATGGGAGGCCCAAAATATAAATCATTTAAAGGGCAAAATAAAAGGGCTTCACTCTTGGTAGGAGGAAGATTAAAAAATCTGAGTCCCCTTCACATGGGGAAATATTTATCTGAGCCATTTGTATTTACACTGCATCAGAGAAGAACACTGGCCGGCCAGTGGCACTGCTGGCTAAACAGGCTGTTGCTTTGTACAATAGATTCTCTTTTAATCAGGGAGCTGACTCTGTCCTGATCCTCAGCAGGCTGGACATGGCCACTGGAGATTATCTGTGTCAACACACTGTCACTGTCAGAGAAGGCCTCTCTGGGTCATGGGAGGAATCTGTAATTGGTAATTTATGAAGCTAGCACAGTTACTCAGCCCTTCTACAGGTAGAAACTCTCCTGCAACTGGTTGCCAAGTTCAGTCAATGCCTAAAAAAAAGGAAACCCAGGAAATCCTGCCCCAGTTGCTGGGTGCTGCATGTGATGTGGACTCTGGATACCGCAGATCCTGTATGCCGAGTTTGCCCTCTTACACAAAGCCCAGGCCTGCGTGAGCATTTACCACAGCTGAAGGTCCTCAGAGCAGCGTGCATGTGTATGCCCGAGTGCTGGGCACCACGTCAGGTGCTCGGGATGGAGAGATGAAAAGACGAGGTGGCTTTCTTCAAAGAACTCAAGGCCTGAGCAGTGCTGCAGATGTGCGGACAGAGAAACTGAGACACAATTATTATTTGTAAAGACAAAAAGAGGCATGTGATCTCCGAGGAGATTGTGGGGTTCACCCGGAGTAACACCTTCCCCTCTTGAAGGTGTTAAGCTAACACACTTTAGCTTCTCAATTGTATCTCCTATCTTGCTTTTCAGGGGGTCTCTTTGATTTGCTTCAAACTTAGTCCTGCTTTCTGCTGAGGGCTTTGTTGCTGTTTGATGAGTGGGATTTCTTCTTTCCCTAACAGTCTCCCTCCCACTGGTATTCAGTCTTGGTCAATTTTCTGTCTCCATATTGAAAGATCTGAGAGCACATTAAAAACCCATCCACTGAACAGGGCTTAGATGCTGGCAAAACATCAGATGCTGGAGGTGGAGAGGGTTGGTTAGCAACAGCTGCTGCCAGGACAGGATCCCCAGGGACTTTGGAATTATGTCTCTGTCTGCTCCAGAGTCCGGTGGTCTAAATCTTGAGGAAACCAAGAAAAGCTTTCTTAGAAAGGTGACATTTGATCTTGCTTTTGAAGCAAAGAGTACAAATTTTATAGGTTGAGGTGGAGGCAGAGAAGAAAGATCAGATACTTTATACACAGAGTTCAGCACATACCAGAAGGTCATGGCCAGGGATGGGGATTTAGCTCAGTGGCATAAGCACCTGCCTTGCAAGCATGCAGTCGTGAGTTCGATCCCCGGTATTGATTAAAAAAAAAAAAAGAAGGTCATGTCCGGCTTGGGGCAGGAAGAGAAATCTCCCTAGGAATGTGGCCTGGCCATGTAGCTGGCCCTGGTGGGAAGGGCCGCTAATGAAGTTTGGCCGTCTTCCTGTGAGCGAGGGAGTGTCAGTGGATGCTGGTGACCGGTGTTGTGAAGACACATGCATGTGGAGACATGGGTGGGGAGCACTCAGGATCTTGGGGGGCCAATGAGAGCCCAGGGAAGAACCGGAAGAGAGGATGGAGAGTGAGGTCAGTTCTGGGACAGTCAAAGTGGAATCAAGATCCAGAGGCCTGGCCTGGCAGGCTCAGGGTCCAATCCTGGAAGACAGGGGTGATGCTGCGTGGAGGTGAGATGGATCTGAGATTATTTCAGATACGGATCCCGCGTGGGGATCAGGGGGCGCACCAGTCTGATCCTGAAAAGGCAGAGGATGGGCTGAGGCCCACTTTTTCAGGCAAAGGAAGAGATATTTAAGAAAGGAAGGGGTAGGATCAACATCGTGTGGGAACTGCCAGCCAGGGCTACCCTACTGGACTGGACACTGGGCCCTGTACCCAAGGGGTGGGATGTTTGGGCACAGGGAGTTCGCTGGCCTTTGTGCCTTGGGGGATGTGTTTCGTGGCCTTGTCAGCCAGGAGCCAGAACATTCCTTAGCTTGGCCTCACTCCTAGGGACCCTGGAGCCTTTTAAAGAAGTTGGAAAACATGTGAGATACCATCTTCACATCTCGGGAGGCACGATCACACGTCGACGTTAGCTTAAATCGGTTTTTCGATTTCTGTTCCTGCGTTTCAAGCCCACTGGGTTGGTTTGGGTAAGCATCTCCGTTTGACAAAACCTCACTGTGTTCAAGGTTTTTCTGAGCAGACACATCATGCAGTTTCTTACCAGAACACATTTCAAGTTTGTGCAATGAGTTCCTCCCCAAGAGAGCTCTAAGGATCTCCTTTCTAACCAGACACAGGCAGGCAAGCTGGCCCAGAGAAAGAAGGCTTCTGTTCAAATGTTGTTTCCATAGCTTTTTCAGTCATTCAGTGGGTGGCACATTAATTATAAATGCCCTGTGATTGGAGATGAGTTGATTAATTTGCAAGTTCCGTGTGTGAGAAGTGTTGGTACAAAGGACTGTGCTGAGTGTCAGGGCTTCGTGACGATGGGTGTGGCAGTGTTAGGTGGTACTGATGCTATCTGGGGCCCTGGAAGGATTAATATCCAACACTGGATTATCTAGCAGGGTGAGAGGATTTATCGTAGGGTCAGAGAGAGTCTCGTGGCCAGGGAACCTGGCACGAATGATTACCATGGCAGAAAATCACCATGAAACCCAAACTGACCCAATCCAACTCATATTCTGCCTAGGGAAGGTGATGTTGGCAAAGGGCTTGAATTCACTTTCAAGAGTCCATCACTAGCTGGGTGTGGTGGTGCATGCCTGTGATCCCAGAACTCCGGAGGCTGAGGCAGGAGGATCACCTGAGTTTGAGGCCAGCCTGGGCTACAAAGTGAGCTCAAGTTCAGCTTGAATCAAACAATGAAACCCTGCTTAAAAAAAAAAGACAAAAAAAAAAAGTCCATCACTCTTTCATTTTTTTTGATGGCTCTAAGTTTTATTTTATTTTTAAATTAAGTCTATTGGTACACTTTAGGTATACACAATGATCACTTCATCATAGGAATTTGTACTTGTACGTGATATATCTTAGTTCCTCTTTTTTCCCCTTCCCTCCCCTCCCTTCAACCCTTCTTTCCCTCTTTATTTACAAGCCTTGTTTCTATTTGATCTTTTTTTCACTTTCTTTTCTTCTAAGTGATAAGATCTATGTGATGGTTATTTCCTTCTCTCTTAAAATCAAGTGCTAATCAGCAGTGTAGTTCAAACTCTTTGTCTTATAAATTTACTTTCCCCTTCATTTGCTTTTAACTAGGCTTTCTTTCCGATCATAATCTCTTCTGGGAAGTATAGCAGCAGTCATGGACAGCCACTGGCTGTGCCTACCCACATAGCTGTGAGCGACTGTCTGTTTTCCTGCTTGATTACAACTTCCTTGGGGGCAGGAAGAGCTAGCTCTTCATCCATCCATCCATCCATCCATCCATCCATCCATCCATCCATCCTCCACTCATCATCTATCCACATCCACTTCTCTCTTCCCTGCCAAACACTGGAATATCTTCATGCGTGGGCACAGTGACGGACTTGGGGATAGATGGGACATACTCTTTTTCCCCAAAGAGCTCACGATCCAGGAAGGGCAGTCATTCCCAGCTGTGCATGCGAATCACTTAAGGATTTGGATTCCAGGAATTCTGATCTTATCATGTTACAATCTGACCTGGGTATTGGAATTGTTTTCTTTTTCTTTTTCTTTAGCTTTTCAGTTTATTTTAGAGGCAAACAGATTGAAAACCATGAAGTTAGCCTGGTAGGCTTATATTATATAAAGTTTTATAACAGAATGAACACAGTTTTGTGGAAAGAAAATACAGCTCTACAGTCCCCTGCTTTACCTCTCATAACATCTAGCACAGAACATAGGGTCATAAATAAGCACATCAAGCATTTCTTTATTAAGTCAATTTATTATTATTAGGCTTCAACAGCATTAGATAATATTCTATATTGCACCAAAATTAATTTTTAAATTTATTCACTTTTTTTGTTCTCCGAAGGTTGAACCCAGTTTTTTTTATGGAGTCACATCTCGGAGAGCTCTTTTTATGAGACAGGGTCTCTCTAAGTCACTAACTTGCCCAGATTGGGCTTGAACTCACAATCCTCTTGATTCTCCACCCAGAGTGCTGGGATCACAGATGCCACACCCAGCTTGGGTCTATTTTTTTTTTAAAAAAGAAATGATGAATTTAATTGTTTCCCTACCTGACTATATAGTTTTTGATTCTTGATTTTATTGGATAAAATCTATTTCATCTTTTAATGGACAATATTTTTCTTGTGGTATTTCAATTCATTTTATATACATGCAATCCTTTTTTTTTTTTTTACTTTGAAAAACTTGACCTTTTCTTACCAACTTTTCCTAAGTCTGATAATTTTATAAATTATGACAAATGCAAATTCTCCATTTTAATATACTTCATAAATCTAAAATTATAACTGCAACTCCTATCAAAGGTGTTGGGAAACAAACAGTAAACTTCTGACCTGGAGGGAGCAAAGCTACCTTTGGCAATGAGGTGTCTCTGCTTCCGGTCACCAGGGATCCACCGTTACTGAGAGGCCAATCTGGAAATGACCTCCACAGTGACCTCCACAGGCCCTGTCCCCCTGTAGTCAGCGTGAGATGAAAGGGCACAGGCTGACCAAGGGGCGTGGATTGGGGACAGTGGTCCCGTGCTGAGTGAAGTCACTTTTGGAGGAACAGAGAATTAGAAGCAGACACTTTGTAGTTAATCAGAAACAGCCGATCTTTTTAGAAATCCTGCCTGTCCTGCCTCACAAATGCAAGTTCTTGAGTTCAATTCTGGGTACCAAAAAACAAAGCAAAACAAAACAAAACGAAACTAAACAGAACAAAACGAAACGAAGCAAAATCTTCCTGATAAAACACAGTTCCTATGGAGAACTGGGGGCAGTGTTAAAAGGTGCATGTCACAGCCTGTGTCTGACAGCAGCATCTGGGCACAAACAATGCTTTCTCAGGCCCACAGCGCCCTCTGCCTGTGTGACTGACTGGGTCACGAGAACTGGCGTGGGTCCTGATGGAAGGAGCTGCCTGGGTCCAGGGACCCAAGGAGAAAGTTAGAAGGAGCCAGGGACTGAGTAGGGCAGGGGGCACCACACTGCCCAGACCACAGAGCGAGCAGCAGGCCAGAGCCACTCCCGTGTGGAGTCCCCGTCCCTCACAGCCGGGACCCCAGCCTTGCACACTGTCCCTTGCGTCCATCTAGCACCTCATGAGTGCCCTGAACTTTCAGTTTGTCTTTCTTTGTCCTTCACCTTGGCCTTCTGTGCCTGAACAGTTGTTCTTCATAAGCCAGGCAAACTCCTGCTCGTCTGCAAGACTCAGATGAAGCTTCTACATGTTTCGATGGGTCTTCCTTGGTACCCTCACATAGGGTGACAATCTCATCCCCCACCAGACTGTCCTTGTGCCCACGAGAATGATTCCATCTGTGCTCTATTGAGCACCAACTGTGTGCTGTGCATTCCACTCTAAATCTGCTTTACACACAGTGGCACATTTAATCTTCCATTGAGTTAATAGGGTGTGGCTAAGCTTACCGTACAGATAAGGACGTCCAGGCCTGGGGTGGGGGATGAGGTGATTTCCCCCCAGTTTGTAAGGTATGGTAGAACAGGAATTCAGGCACAGATCGCCTTGGCTCTAGCTGTGTGTCCTAATCCATTCTGCCTTTCTAGGGTGTCACACTTCTTCACCATGTGTGCATCTCATTCAGTTACATGACAGAGCCTTCACCTCTAGCTTGTTGAAGGAACTCCATAGGTTCTAGTTAAATAAATGAGTTACCACTCAGTTCTCCTCATCAATGTTATGGTTAAGCTCTAAGAATGTACGCCAGGTACAGGACCAGGACAAGCACTGTTTAAGGCTTGTGATTCTTCATATCTTGGCTGGCTGTTGTCACTGTCTGGATATTGGTGTCTCTAGGAAACAGAACCCCACCAGTTGGGAGGCTTAAGTAACAGAAATTCACTTTCTCAGAGTTCAAGGCTACAAGTCCGAGAACACGGTGCCCAGCCGTTGGTTTCTGGGGAGGCGGCTGTCCTTGGTTGGCTTCTCACCGTGTTGTCATCTGCGAGCCACTATCCTTAGTATCACTCCCAGTATGGACGCCACTCCACTGGGGGGCCTTGGCCTGCAGCACACAGCACAGTGGTGCTCTGAGAGGCGGAGCACAGCCGAGCACCAAAGCCAGGTCACTGCTCCATGACAAAGAGTAGCAGGCTGAGTTATGGGCCATGGCATCAGAAGACCGCAGTGGAATTTCAGCTCTGCTCTTGACCTTGGGGTGACTTTGAATGTGTTGCCCAAGTTTTTCTTCTGCTTTTAAGTATTTGTTTTTCTGGAGTGGGGGCATCAGCTTACCTGTTCAATGAAGAAAGCCACCCTTATAATTCAGGGCATTTTTCCAGTTTTAATCATCGGGCCTGAAACTGCTAGGCCGCTGCGAGGTACTGGGCAGTGTGGCTCCAGGCCCAGGGGACGTCCCTAGTGCCCAGGGAGGGGGCAGAGCAGCTGGGCTCCTCTGGGGCCCTTCGCTCCCCCTCCCTTTCCCTTCCCCTTCCCCCGGGAAGCTGTCTGGGCCCCTAGTGCGCCGCCACGCTCACTGAGCATGCCAGTTCCCTTGGTGAGAACCTCACCCTCCTCTGGTCCCCAGCAGTGCCAGCAGCTCTGAGTGACACCAAGCTCTTCCGGCTCTGCCATGGGGGTGTTTGCGTTACTTCCATCCTGAACAGTGCCCATTCTCTTGGTGCCCACAGTGCCGCCCTCTGTAGATTCACGTGTGTGGCTGAGGAGTGGCCCTGTGTTAGGCCTATAGATCTCACACGGGCTCCTCTGCTCTGTTCCATTGTGCCTGCCATTTTGGAGAATTACGGGAAGACTGAGGATCGTTGATCTCCTCACCTCTCAGGGGAACATGGTAAAATACCAGCTTACAGAAGTCGCTGTGAACTATCAGCTAACACCGAGCACATAAAACATCAGTGCTTGTTCATAGTAATGTGCAGTGCATTGTAGCCTAACATCCTAACATGGTGTTTATCTTTTCTCCTTAATGGAAGTCGCTCTCTACTTCTGGCCTGCTCTGTCTCAGTGTTTGGACTTGCCCTTCCTGGCCTTGCCCTTCCTGGCCCTGACCTGATTTCTCGGTTCTACCTGACCTGGAGCCTCCAGGTTGCCAAGTTTCTCACATACCTTTTTTGACTCTACAGAAAAAGTCTGTTACTCACTTTGGTTTCTTCCTAATTTATGCTTTCTGTCTTTGGCATATTCTCGTGACAGATAAAACATTACTTTCATTGTTTTACTAATCATGGATAAGGCACTTTCCCAAGACATTTAGCTGTAATAACTTGAGTGGGTTTGATAGGGGACACAATCGCCCTGAGAGACTGGTGCGGTCCCCAGTTTTCTGAGGGTCCAGGGTGTACTTCCGGGATGGCCAAGGGCGTACTTCCAGCTCGCTCATGGGAAAGCACTGTGGAGAACCAATGTTCTCTGTCCTTCAGATTCTGCAGTGTAAATAGTTGCCCCCTGGCCATAGCTCTGCTGCTGGTCCTGCCTCCTTGTCTCAGCAGTTTCCCCAATTTGCTGCTGCTTGTTTCCTGCCGCAGCCACACTTCCAAAGGAGGATCTTGTGGCCACAGCCTTCCTGGAAGTTTCCCACTCAGCCCTCCTGCTTTGGCCTCGGCTGCAGAACCCCCAACCGCTCCTGCCTTCCTCTCCCGAGCGCTGCTGCCTTCCTTGCAAGGCGCTCCACACACTCCCCTGCCCTTCCCATGCCTGGCACACAGCAATGCTCTGAGCATTTGTTTCCAAAGTCGGCTTCACTGAGGCACAATTAACACCTAATGACACCAGTTTCAAGTATGGAAGTCATTTGTGGCTTCATAGCCACGGAACCTTCACTGCAACTGGCACATGCAACTGTGTCTGACCTTTCCTGTCTCCCCTTTCCCTCTGCTCCACGGCTCCTGTCCACACCTGCCTGCCTCTGTGCCCAGGGTTTTCTCCTGTGTGGATTGCAGCTCTGCAGCACCCATCCTGTCACACTGCGAGCCCACACCTTCTGCTCAGCACGGTGGACTCCTGCGGGTGGGTGCTGGGCTTTTCCTGCGTCTGAGCTACAGCTCCAAGGTGTCACTGTCCTCTCATTCCTTCCGAGGTCCAGTCCTGCCTGAAAAACTTGATTTTTTCCTTCGCACCTACATAATTGAGCCCTTGTTTTCCACCAGCTGTAGTCACTTGTCTCTGAGTGTTTCCCCTCCCAGTGGCCTTAGAGCAGACACTGGGCTTCTTCGCCTGGCTTTCTGCAGTGCCTCACTGAAGCTGGCTGGCTTGTCCCAGCTGAACAAGGTGAGGACCTAGACGTAGTCGAAGTGTCCTGGTGGTCGTCACCCACAGCCCCAGAGCACCGCCAGGATCTTCTGACCCTGTTAAGAGGGAAGTGCTGGACTGCAGTTGGCCATCCTGGAGAATGGATTTTCCAAGAAGACAAAACGTTTCTTTTTTTTGTACTTGGGGCTGAGTGAAGTAAACTAACCAGGGCTGATTCATTCCAGCCTCCCAGGTCCTGAGGAATGTGAAGAGGGCGTGGTGGTTGAGCAATCTGGGCTCCACAGGAGGAGTAAGCCAAGGATTCTGAGGTCTGCACAGGGCTCTGAACTCATCTGGGCCTTTTCAGTAAACACTTCATGTGTTTCTCAACACGGGCTGACCGACAGAGGAGGAAAACACCTGGGAGGAACGAAAGTGCCCTATTCATAAAAGCTGTGTGTTTAGAGATGCACTGGGGTGCTTGACCACGAGCGGGGTACAGGATCATCCTTTCACCCTTAGGAATTTTTCTGCTGGATGGTGTTTATCTTTGTCCACATCCAAGGATGGGTTTAAACTCAGAAGGCGGGTGGTTTCCAAGTGCTCGGGGAGGCTGTGCCCTGGTGGTGAGAGCCAACTTTTAGTCTTGGCTGGGGACAACCTTCAGCTGTGGGAGCCCTGGAGGAGAGGCAGATGGTGTGCGTGTCCTCTCTGACACCTCGTCTGAGCAGCCTCGCCTGCAGGAGTGCAGCAGACACAGGGGTACCTGTCAGAAGTGGACCGAGTGTTGAAATAAGCTCTGGATGACTGCATTTCACATCAGGGAGGGTGTGGCTTCAGTTTACATTCTCTCAGCCTCAGTTTCCCTCGCTAGGGTGGAGACACAGTGGTGGCCATGGCCCCCAGTGCTGTGAAAAGGAGGTCCACAGAGTGTCTTGATCTTTGGACCTCCTTTCGGTGGTGGCCGTGGAGGGTGGAGGTAAGAGGAGGTTCCCCAGCCCATCTGCAGCTGGAATGTGCAGGCTCAGGCTGGTTTAACCTGGCCCTGTAGGCTCAGCAGCCTGTCCTTGTCCCATGGCAAGGGCTCGGCGTCACGGCCCTGCCTCCCTGTGCTGTAGGGCTCGGCGTCACGGCCCTGCCTCCCTGTGCTGTAGGGAAGCCCGGGGCTGCTGTTGGCAGTTGGCACACAGTAGGCACCGAAGCATGGTGATCTCCTCACCCTCTACCTCCAGTGCCAGCTCTCTTCCAGGATTGCAGTTACTTCCAGTCCCAACCCGCGTGAGTGTGTGTATACACACGTGTGCTTGTGTGTGCACCTGCGCGACGTGCTCCTGTGCACTTGTTGGTCTGTTTGTGGCGCGGTGTGTCCTGAATCAAAGCTTATGTTGGAGCAGCGTCACACCCACTCATCACAGCTGCTCTCCAGCCTGAGTGCCTTTAAGGCCCATCTACTTAGGGAAAACCGTTCTTTTACATCATTCTTTGGGCTCCTCAGAGGCAGCTGTGAGAGTGAGGCCAGGCCGTAAGCAGGCTGCAGGGTGAGCTGGAAGCGAGCGCAGGGAGGATTGCTGGGTCAGTGCAGCTGCGGGCAGAGGCAGCCTCTGAACGCCGAGAGCTTCGGCAGGGCCTCCTCCCTAGGATGGCACTAACTGGGCGCGGTGATGCAGGGACTCTCTGGCCAGCTGGGCTGCTGTCAGGGCCTGCATCTTGTCCCCTGGGGCTTTGCCAGGCCACTCTCGGCCAGTGTGGTGACTCGGAACTGTGTGGATGGTGTTCTCTTTCAGAAGCACTTCATACCTACCTCTACCTGGGAGGAAGAAAAGAGTGAAGAGGTGAAGGCAGGAGAGCGGGTGAGGCTGGGGAGGGCTGTCGAGAGCTGCATGCTCTTGAGTGTGGCCAGGTTACAAGCCCAGGCCAGACTCAAGCCCTTCTGATGGGTTTCGGTGAAACTCTGGCCCTGCTTCCTGCTCCTAGCAGCGGACAGAGTGGTCACAGTGTGGACGTTTCCACCCAGACTTGCTGTGCCATTAAACAAGGACCAAATCAAGGGCTTCCACAATAGAGCACTCATTATGGAGCAAATCCCTGTGACCTGGGCAGGCTGAGCAGAAGGACCCACAGCAGGGGGACAGGTCAGTTCCTTGTGACCTTTGCCACAGGAATCTGCTCCAAAGGACTCATCTGCACAAGTGCCTGCCTGACAGTAGCTTCAGTGTCTGTGCAGCTTAGAGTTCCTGGGGTATTTGTGTTTCGTATCTGATAGCTACAGCTTCTAGTTTCCCAGCTTAACATTCAGGATGTGTGTGTTTATGTGGATGGAGAGTGAGGGGAGGAGAGAGAGGGGGGAGGAGAGAGAGAGAGGGAAAGAGAGAAAGAGAGGGAGAGAGAGATAGATCATTATTTCCTTCTTCATATTCTTACTTTTATTTTTGTTATCAAAACCATACACAAGGCAGCCAACTTATGGAATAATTTGACATATTTTGATTTTTTTTAAAAATAAAATATTTTAAAGAACACATGCTAATTTGCAAAGGTTGTTTTAGGGGAAAACATACAAAAACACATTTACTTACAATTTATCTCAGTATTCAGTGCTAAAATACGGACATTAAGAGGATCTTGATTACATGTAGGTAATACTTATTGACTATTTAGGATGTGCAGAACAATATTAGTTAACTCATTTACTGCTTTCAATAATCCTGGAAGCAAAGAAACTTTTATTCCCATTTTATTTCCACTTTAGAGGTTCAGAAATTATTAGAAGCTGGCCAAGGTGGATGCTAGAAGTGGTGGATTTCCTACAGAGGTTTAACTGAGGCTCTGAGTAAGCTGCTCTGCTCCTCCACACAGAACTAAGGTTTGCTAAACACCATGCAGTAGTTTTTTTTTTTTTTTTTTGTGTGTGTGTGTGTGTGTGTAAGAGAGAGAGAGAAAGAGAGAGAGAGGGAGAGAGAGAGGAGACAGAGAATCCTAATTACTCAAAATAATTCTCTCCCACACATTCAGCTGGCTCTGTCTCTCTGGAGAACTCTAGTACAATGGTATATAACTCTCTTTTTGTAACACTTGAACCCGTCTTTCTAAAATTGAGTGGCTAATGTCTCTACCTCTGTCCTGAGCCTCAGGAAAGAATCTCCCAGCATGCATTGGGAGAGGAGGAAGTCTGCCTTTTCCAGTCAGCTGCTCATCATGAGATGCTGGTAAACGAATGAACATCCGAGGGGAGTGAGCCAGGATAGCAGGGCAGGAGTGTGACCTACAGAAGGTAAAGAGTTGGAGGACTCTGATATTGGTAAAAGTTGTGGGAGCTGGGGAGGTTTTTAAAGGCCAGGAACTGTGCTAGTTAGTAGGATTTCTTGCCGGTTCCTCTGCTTAATTTTTGTTACTCTAGCACACGGTTCACCTCTGAATATGCCGTGACAGCCCGGCCTGGTGTCTCTGGTGTCTCCAGGTGCCAGTCTTCTCTTCCTTTGAGCTTGCAGTCCACCTGTCTCCTACCCCACCAGTCCTTTTCTATGCTCTGCTTTCCAATGCTCTGTCCTTTTAAATTCTTCCCTTAGCGTCCCTATGGCAATTTGATTAAAAATACTGTAGCTCATCTCACGTCAGAGCTAACAATATCAGCAATACTGCAATTGTTCAACAATAAAAGATACAGATATTAAAGAAGAGCGATACTTTTGTAGCACTAGGAATCTCACACTCAGCAATCTGCCAACTGGGACCTTCAGTTTCAATATGAGTCACCAAAGGAACTCAGGTAATCTCGCAGGGAATCTGCCCTGGGTACTCCAGGATTCCTCAAGGGTCCCCCAAGGAAAGTTGCAGATCCACCATGGGGAAACCAATGCTCTGTAACAAGAGGGGGCCCACCCACAAACTTCTGCTCGCAGCATTAATCCCCACTTGTATTTGCCTTCCCGTTAACATCCTCAGGGGTGCACTGCCTACCCTGTGCCTTCTCCATCAGCCTGTTCCCCAGGCCTGGATGCCATGATAAAATGTAGTCGGTGCAAAGTGAAATTCCCAGTGTTGCCAAAAGTGGATGCTGGCAGTGACTGTGGGGCACCATGCCGAAGAACTCAACTCTGTTGCAACAAAGGGTCATCAGCCATGATGAACACAACAGGTGACAGCAGAAGGTGACAGAAATCCACCGGGATGAGGAAGGTATCAGGATCTCAGAAAAGCCTGATTCGAGTCCCGTGGCATGCAGACGCACTCAGGAAACTGATAAACCCTGTGGCCTCTGCGGGGACAGCAAGGCACACCTCGAGCTGCTCAGGGCCCGTGAGCCTGCACTGTGCCCTTGGGATGCTGTCAGGAAAATGCTGCAAGAAACTTCAGATCCAGCAATGCTTGGCTCGTGTTTGCCTCCTTTCTTCCTCTTCTTTCGTTTGAGCTCAGTTGGGGAAGTTTAAGCAAATGATCCTGGCATGCCGTCATCCTTTTCCATGAAGTCCTTCTCACCTGCCTGTCTGTAATCAGTTTTCCCTAATTCCATCCAAGCCTTCCATCCCAGAGAAACATCCTGACTGTGTGTCCCCTGACACCATCCTTCGACTCTGGGCTGTGGGTGGAGGCCCCACTTTAAAGGGTCTGAACACCGGCTTTGTGAGGGGTCCGGGCCTGCCACCCCAGCTCTCTGGGAGGCCGTGACAGGAGGATTGCAGGTTGAAGCCCAGCCTGGGTAAGCCTCAGGGAGATTCTGTCTCAACTAAAAAAATAAAAAAAAGACCTGGGGATGAAGCTCAGTGCAAAGACCCTGGGCTCAATCTCTTTTGGAAACTAAAGAGACTTGGAATTTCACATGAATTTCTCTAATGATATGGGGACACTGTGTCACTCCGGGTCAGGTGCTTGGGGCTGGCAAACATGCTCTATTCCTCAACAATCCCTCTCTGGAGTGACATCACTGTTCCCCCCGGGAAGTCCTGCTCAAGTCTCTAGCCCGTGTCATCCTTGCCCAAGGGCCCAGCAGGGTGGTCCTGTGCCCTGAGAGAGACAGGCTCAACAGAATCACAGGTGAGGAGGGCACAGAAGGCACCACAGTCCCAGCTAAGCAGAGTGTGGCTTCAGTCTGTAAGTGCTTTTTGATTTCTTTGTACCCATTTCTCCCTTCTCTTTGCATGTAAACTGTGACTCGAGCCCGGCTGGCTGCCAGCTCATGTGTCCCTGCAGTCACTGTTCGCCACAGCCATCACTAACTCTCTCTTGGGGCAGGTGCAGAACGTGGCCAAATGCTCAGTCTTTTTCCTGTGGGATTTCTTTCTTTCGCTCTGGTTCTACCCCTTGGGTAATTCATTATGTGGGCAGTTAGTTAACATGTCCCAGGGAACATCAGCTAGCTGTCTCCAAGTGGGTCCTGGGAAAGACGGTAGAGCTTAGGAAGTTCACAGAAGAACAGGAGCTTCAGGAAGGCATGCAGCGTGCCAACTCAGGTACCCCATCAGGCTGGGATTGAGGAGTCAGGGGAGCCAGGTCTGAGCACCCCAGGGAGGATGACAACAGCCACAGTGAGCAGACTTGAGTGAAGGACATCAGGTGGAAGTGGCACGGCATAGAAACTTTCGAGGACAAACCCCAGAGGAGGCCAAGGCCATGAGAAGACGGAGGAGAGCAGGGAGCTGGGAAGGGCACCAGTGGCCCATGGCGTTGCAGGGGGGCACTGGTGGCTTGTGTCTTATTCCGATCATTTCCATGAATGAGCATACTTGCTCCTCTTGTCCAACATTTATTACAGTCATTTAAAATGTACAACAAAGTTGCGAGCATTTGCCAGTAACACTTGCAGGCTCCAATGGGCCTAGCTGGCATTGGCCCAAACTTGTTTCACCACTTGAGTGTTAATTTCTCTACCCGCTGCTCATTCCCATTACTCTCCCAAGTGTTTGATGTTTCTCCAAAGAATGTGGCGCCCCCAGCATGCTTACTCCTGGGCTGCTCAGCATGTATATTGCTTGCTGGAGTTCTTTGTATTTTGATGAAATATTTACATAGGCTGAAATATAAAAGTTGCTCAATTTTCAAATCTCCATGCAGAGAGATCCCGAGTTTCCAGATTCGCTGTCAAACAGGCAGCTCCCTCTTCCCTCCTCCTCACACTTGCTCCCCTGGCGGTGGACGGTGCCTAGTGCCTGAGTAGAACCTCTACGCATGCTTAGCCAGCGAGGTGTTTTCCACTGTGTGTAATCTTCTGGAAATTCATGCACATAACAGTGATTTGTTCCTTTTTATCAAGGTGGAAGCTTCTGTTATCTAAGTGCACCATGGTTTATTTGCTCTTTTGATGGACATTTGGGCTGTCTTCAGTTTGGGGCAATTATGAAGGAAGTTGTGAACACCAGTCCTGGTCAAATCATTTTGTAAACACACACTTTCATTTCTCCTGGGTACATATTTGGGAGTAGACTTGATGATCATACTTGTTTTAGGAGAAACTAGGAGATCTTTCTCAGAAGTGCTCATACCATTCTTACTTGATTTTTAAAAGCAATAGTTTTGATTTCAGTGCAGAGAAGATTGTAAGGGTTCAGGAATTAAAATCAAGAAATGGCCGGGGTAGTGGCATGGAGCTATGAGCCCAGTACTCTGAGAGACTGTGGCAGGAGCATCCTAAATTTGAGTCCTGTCTGGGCAACTCAGTGACTTAGCAACACCCTGCTCGAAAAGGGAGGTGGGGAGCTGGGGCCATAACTCAGTGCAAATGTCCTGGGTCCAACCTTGAGTACCAGGAAGAAAAACAAAGCCAATAAGATGTCAAGATATTGTTATTGTCATGGCCTAGGGCCAGAACCTGCTTTAAGTTTTAGCCAGAATCTTTGTAAAATATTTGGGCACTATGAATTGCTGGCACGGCAGATACCTGACTGGGGTGGAACGAATCACTTTCTGCGATGTTTTATGGAAGTATGGAAGGAATTTCACACCCAAGTGCTGCTGCCAGGAAAGAGCCCTTGGTGAAGCGGGTGGGAATTTCACAGCCAGGCACACAGGGCTGCTCATGGGCAGCTCTGGTGTGTCCCCGGCCAGCAAGGCAGCACCAAGGAATGCTGTTATTTGGTTTTGTTTTCAGTCACAAAGATTTATATTATAAAATAAATTACAGATTTAGAAAAAAGCACACAAAAGACCTGTATCGCTCTGAATTACTAGAAGTCAAACACTTTCACCCCTGACCCCCGGGGCCTAAAACACAGCTCCACCAGCCCTGAGAGCTGCCCACCACGCCTGTGGTTCTTCCGTGAGGAGCTGTGCTGTTCTCCCTCAAGGCTGCACTGACCCCGGGAGCACACACTCTGGCTGCTGTTGGCTGCTGAATGGTTTCCATCAGCACAGCTCCACGTGTAGACTCACCTTCACCCTGTGCACTAAGGTCCACCCATTACAGACCTGCGCTGTCTCCCGCAGCCTGGGCCTTTGTTCTTTTTTTGGTCGCATGCATCCTTTGGTGAAGTTCATCATGCTCAGTTGTCCCGTGTATTTCTCAAGAATCAGATCCCAGGCCTGATCAGACTCGTTTGATCCCTTGATCCATGAGGGGATGCAGGGATCAATCACCTTGGTTTGTGAAGGACCAAGGATTGCAAGAGCTCGATGTTTGATTCTGTCATTCAGTTTGCAGTTATGAACTGGACACTCTTTATAAAGAAGTCTCTTCTTTCACCCATGTAGTTAACTCGTGGTGCACTTTATATAGGAAAGGTGAGATAAATACTTGCTTCTAGCCCTGTCTTTTTGAGATAATCAATTGGCTCTGTAACACCCTCTGAAAGCAGTCAATTTTATATATATATTTTACATTTTAAAGTTTATTTTTATAGTGTATACAGTCAATATTTAAAGTATACATAATTTTTAAGATGTATAAAGTATTTAAAGTACATATATATGTATCTTTAAGAAAAGATGGAGAGAATTTGGAAAAGATTTTAAAAAATTCTCTTACCTGGAATGCTAGCAATTGTACTAGCATTCAAAAGAAATGGCTGTTTTGTCCAGTGATAGAGTAGTGGCGTGTGTGTGTGTGGGTGTGTGCATGTGTGCACGTGTGCATGTGTGCGTGTGTGTGTTTGTACCAAAAGACACATGAACTGCCATGATCATGAAGTTGATAGTGATGTGTTCTCTGATACGAGAACACTGGTAAGTCTTCTGGTCGACCTGACCAGCATGGCAGCAGTTGTTCTGTGACCTGCATGAATTCCTGCTGCTTGTCTTCACTGTGCCATAGCATCCTCTTACGTCACTGCCTTCGTTCGGGTTTTCCTTGGTTTCCAAATTCTTCAGCCCCGTAGTTTCACAAGATACAGGAGAGTTCGAAATCAGAGTTACCCAATTAGGAGCGAGTCTGTGGAGATCTGAGGTGGACCCGATTCATATCACCCCACTTTTTTTTCTTTCCTTCAGGAATTAGGATAACTTCCTGTCGCAGGTAAGGAGAAGCAGCACATGGCATGGACCACAGCAGGGGTCTGGGGTGTGGCTGTGCGCCCCAGGCTGGCGAGCACCGTGCCTCTTTTCTGGAGGGGATGCACACCTTGCTTTTGGGAAGATGACTGAGGAAACACAGCCTGTTTTTCCTTCCGTGTGTCGGACAGAGTGGGAACACAGCTAAGGCTGAAGGATCCTCTCCTTGGGGATTTCTGTGCGGTTCTCACCTAAGCCCAAAGAATGGGTGGGTAGAGATTTGAAGTAATTGCTCCTCTGCCCTTTGCCATAATAATAATGGGGCATCAGGACTCTGTTCCTCTGACCCCACTTCCCAAACACCTCTAATTTCCTCGGTCAGGAAGCTGTCTTGTAGCTGCTTGTATAATTGCCAGCATTTCAGGTACGGGGATTGTAAAAAACTCTGCCCAAACCCCTCCCTAACCCACCCCTTAATGAAAGAAACACAACAGAACAACTAGGTCTGCTCTTGGCGATATTAGGAAGTGTGCTCTGTTGGTGGTTTATGAGTTTTGTATCCAAGTTCAACACTGAAGTTCTCTGTCATTTTAGAGCTAAAATTTTTCTTGTCTCAGTTTTTGACCTTGTTTTAATCATGTGCTAATTATTTTCCAAGGATGTCCCTCCTTAGTGAAGTTCGTGTATGAAGAAGAAAGATGCCCAAAGCTTAATTTTCTTTCTTTTTTTTTTTGTGCCGGGGATTGAACTCACAACCTCGCGTTTGCCAAGCAGGCACTTATGTCGCTGAGCTAAACCCCTGGCCATAATTTTCATTTAATGCTGAAGAACAATGACTGTCCTATCGGGAAGTCACAGCTCCTGCAGACTGCCGTTTCCTAAGGTCTGAAGTCGGAGGCCTCTGGCTTCTCCACTGCTGAGCTGCCGTGGTGAGAACACGGACTGAGCCAATTTATGCAGCTCCCTGAGTTCCTTGTGCCTGCTCTGTGCGACCCAGAAAGATCTAGACTAGATCAGGACTAGAATATGTCCCCATCTCCGAGGGACACATAGCGGGAAACATTTTCATCCTAAGTGGGCTGTGGACCAGAGCCCGCCCACAGCCTTTTCCCACTTGGTCTGTAATGAAGTGGAACCATGAGAAGCACTTCTCGGGCAGATTACAGCAGTTAAACAGAATGACTTTATGTGTGCTTATTCATTCTGCTAGTAATTGGTTTTTATTGTATTTTCTAAAAGTATGGGCCTGAGACAGACAAGACATTGAAAGACAACTGGTTCCACACCACCGGGACTTTGAGAGGCACAGAAGTCGGACAGGCCCAGGCCAGCAGAAGGCCCCCTCATCACTGAGGGCTTGCGGTCAAAATTAATTTCTGATTTAAATATTTTCATACTTAAGATCATGGGAAATGGTTTGATTTTTCTCTTTTTAATCGAGAAAAATTCGCACGTCACAGAATCAGACAGGTGAGGGAAACAGCATCTAATGTTCTGAAGCTGACCGGTACTCAGGGTCTATTCCAGATCGGTGAGGAGAGAGGACACCGAGGCCTCAAAGCACCAAACAGGAAAACCAAAGGAGGGAGCCTTGAGGTCTTGGCTGGCTGGTCACCCTGATCCCGTTTATCGAAATGTCACACTGAACCCTGTAAATCTATAACTATTGCATGCCAATTAAAAATTAAAACATAAAATAATAACTATTAACTCACTTTTCAAATTTAGAAAATGAAATTGGGTGGAAAATAAAACATAAATTACATAGCATTTCTTTGAATTCAGGGCAGATTTTCACCTGTATGGTCACAGTGACCACAGTCTCCCTGGTCACCCGAAAGAGACATCATTAACGCACGGTCACTGTCCGCCTTCCTTGTCCATACTGTAGGAGGGAGTGGGAACCAGAGAGGTGTTTTCTGTTAGGGAGCTTCTGATCTCCGTGAAAAAGAGGCGAGGTAGGTGAGACAAGGAAACACAGAGGCATTAAGGACAGGGCCTGGGGATGCTGGAGCCGTGAGGAGTGGGCGTCCCGGGGTGATGCAGGAGGGCCTGGAGCAGGGCCTGGAAGGCTGGTACCACTGGAGTGGGCACAGCCCGGCTGTAGGGGGGCGGCAGGAGCCAGTGAGAGCAGGTTGTGGGTGCAGAGTGGAGGAGGACACCTGAGCTGGCCCACCGCAGTGCAAAAGCACAGGATGGAATCAGCTTTTCGCAAGACCTGGCTTCCTACCGTTAAAGCACTCTCCTAAGATTATACTCTCACTTTTCCTGTTTGTGGAATGTTGCAGAGAGAGAGGGGGAGAGAGAGAGGGAGCGAGAGAGAGAGAGAGAGAGAGAGAGAGAGAGAGAGAGCGTGAACACACAAGTGTGTGCATTTTGTGTGCTAACCAGGAAGAGGGAAAGTAGAGAACTGTCTTCTCCCTTAGACATTTCCTTTTCCTGTTGGTGAAGTTAGACCTCTGGGAGCCACTGTTTGCCACTGTCACTGGAAGGTCAAAACAGTAGAGTTCGTCTTGGCCCATGTCTTTAAAACATCGATGGGTACAGCGGAGAGCATTTCAGGTGGACAGAAACGTGGGCAGTGCTAGGGTTTCTGTCCCCTTCTTTCAGTGCCCCGGGTCCCCGGGGAACGCTTGGTGGGGTGCAGTTGTTCCTGGGCGTGCATGGCTCACATCAGGCTCGCTCTTGCATGTGGTGCTTGTGACAACCTAAAATGCCAGGCAGCTGCCACTCTAGTGTCACATGCAGGGGCTTCGCTGCCTGTGGCTCCTCCGCCCCTGCCCGCTTGGGCTCCTCCTGGCCTCCTCGCCTTGGCCTCTGGGTTTCACACTGCCACTCTAGTTTGGTCTTTCCCAGAATGCCGTGCTCAGCATCAGGAGCCCTGCAGTCAGAGCACCTCAGGCTGGCGTCTTTCGGGCGGTGATGTGCAGATGAGGTTCCGCCACGTTTTCCCTGTGGCTTGAGGGCTCGTGTCTTTTAATCACCATCTGTCTATTGATGGAAGTCTTGGTTGGATTCAAGTTTTGGATATTGTAAACAATGCTGTATCTCAGCTTATTTTTTGCATTTAAAAGTGCACAATAAAAATATATAACGTAAAACTGGACTTGCTGGCACATGCTTATAACTCCAGCACAGGGAGGCTGAGGCAGGAGGATTGCTATTTGAGGCCAACCTGTCTACAAAGTGAATTCAAGGCCAGCCTGCAATGCGTAGTGAAACCCTACCTCAAAACAAAACACAAAACAAAATCCCAACATAATATAAAACTCATTTACTACTAACAGTGTATTTATGATGAAATTTTAGAAGAAACAGGAATTCTAAAAATGGAAATAAGCAATATTTTTAATTCTTCCCAAAGATACCACTAGTAATAATTAGTCTATCTCTATATTCTCTTCCCCCCCACATCTGTATCTGTGACTGGAAGCTATAGCTGTGTCCCTGTATGCCTCTGTTACTATTTGTTTTTACAAACTTGAGAATCATACTGGATATACAGGTTTGAATCTAGCTCTGCTCCATTGACATGCCCATGTGCATATTTCCAGATATTCAGACTTTGTTTTGAGAATGTGGTATTTAGTCACCACATGGTGACTCACTGTGTGAGTGTGTTGAAAGTGACCTGTCCTATTACCTCACTCTGATCCTACTAAAACACAACGTCCAGGCAGGCCAGGGCTTTAGGCAGTTTTGTGCACTGACAAGCTCTTGGTATTAGCAGAGACTCTGGCAACAACTTCAAAAATATTTGTTCAATAAATGAACAGATCATATTTGTAAAATTTATATGATTTTGTGGGTAGGACTTGTGGTAAAAGTTATTTCCTTCTAGGAGAAGGACTGAAATAACTGGTTTTGGGCATAGAGTGTAGAGGACTGATTTGTGTTCTGACTTTCTCGCAGGGTGAGCACTGACGTTGTCTATGGCCGTCTTGGCAGGCTGTGTGCTGTGGTCGGTTGGGTTTGGTTTGTGTCTCTCAAGGGTCTGTGTACTGGACGCTTGATTTTCAGGGTGTGAAGTAAGAGATGGGGGCACTGTGAGGAGGCCCCGTGGGAGGAGATTAGGTTGTGGGGTCCCTGCTATTGGAAGTTGATGTCCTTCCTGTGTGCTCTGGGCTGCTCTTGTGTGTGGGGCATTGTAACAGACTCTACCAGCTCTGTGGCTTTCTGCCTTGCTGGGTCATTTTTCCCTCGAGCTTGTGACCCCACTGTGGTGCTATCTGCCATAGTGTGACACAGCCAGGGGCTCTTACCAGAATCCAGGCAATATGCTCTGGAGTTCCCCCTCCAGAACTGTGAGCCAGAAAACCTTTCTTTACAAAGTAGACAGGCACAGATCTTTCCTTCTAGTAGCAAAAAATAGACTGAGTCAGCACGTACCTTGAGGGTTATGTTGGTCATCTTTCCATCACTGTGAAAAAGTGCCAGGGAAAAATACACTCAAGGAGGACAGATTCATTTTAGCTCACAGTTCCTGAGGTTCTAGTCCAGGGCCGGCCAACTCCATTGCTTTAGGCCTGAGATGAGGCAGAACAACATGGCAGAAGGACATGGGGATGACAGTTGCTCACTTCATGGCAGCCAGGAAGGAAGGAGAGAACCAGAGAGGAAAGGGAAAGACTGAGGGCCAGTCACAGTGTCCACGGTCATGCTCATTGTCCACTCCCAGGCCCACCTCCTGTCTCCACCGCTTGGCAATAATGCCATCAAATCGTGATTTTGCCTGAGTTAGTGGATTAATCCCCTAAAGCCAGGCATCTCTCTGGGCCCAGCTCTGCATGCCACCACACAGGGATCAAGCCCTTCACACAGGAGTCACCAGGGACACCTCACATTTCTACCACTGTGACTTGGTGGCAGTGACACCTGCTGACAAGATCCTAGCTGGAATGTGCTTTCTTAGTGGCCTGGAGGATCCTAGATGAGAAGCATGACTGATAGCAGCTAAGGAGGTCCATCAGGGGTATCCCTCACCTCCACACGCTTCCCCCACATGTCCTAGAGCAACCTCTCCTCCTTGGCTGACCTGGCTCTGTCCCTGCTCCATCCCGGATGGCGTCAGTGGCATCCAGCCATGTGGAAGGAGAGGCGGGAGTGATAGTGGGGAAGGCAGTTCCCCAGGAAATCCTGCAAGAACCTCAGGGTTAGCAAAGTCAGGTTGGCAGGAGGACCCCAAGCTTGTAACTTTAGAGTGAGGACCTGGGTAGAGGTGGGAGAGGAAGACAGGGGGTTAGAGCCGGAGTCAGGGCAGGCGGTCTCCCTTCTCCGCCATCTTGGATGCTGGTCCTGCTTAGCACCAAGCGTCCTATTGGCCGAGGTCATAAATGAAAGCAGTCTCACCAAAAAGTCACTGAAATATTCATTAACTTATAGAACTGGCTTGATTTTTCTACTGAAAATGTTTGCTTTATATTATAAATTTTAAAAATTGCTTCTTAGGTAATACATTTCAAGAAATTTGAGTAGGGCGTATGTGTCTAAGCTTCTATGGTGATAAAGGTAATGATTTCTGAAGATGGGTTTTCATCCTAGGTGATAGGATGATAGGAGCTGATAGAAAAGCTTATAGCTTTTCTATTTATTAACTTTGGTTTTGCTTTAACTCTTTCCATATGATTGGAAAGTTGTTTAAAACATTGTTTTGTTGTTAAAAATGTTTAGTAACATTATTCAGTAATTTTTCTCATGTTTGTTATTCCCCCAATATTTATTGACTACCTGTGATATATGAATACTTCAGACCCGGCAGGAGGTGGGAATCTTAACAAATTATAAGCCAGTGGATAACACAAACAAATGCAAACAGATGATTAAAGTACAGCATGGTGCCTCTTGGGAACACCAGGGAGTGCCTAGCTAAAAATTAATGTCAGAGAAGGTTTCCGGAGTAACTGCCTTTGAGTCTAGAAATAGTAAGGATGAGAAAAGTGTGAGGAGGCGGGGGACTTCCGGGGAGGGAGCAGTGGGAGGCTGGGTGGCCTCAGGGTGAGGAGTGGGCTGTAGGGGGCAGGGTCAGGGAGGTGAAATGGAGTGCATGGGTGGGGAGCTAAGTCTGCACTGTGAAAGATCTCAAAAATCGTAGGAGGGAGCCGGCTTGGAAGTGCACAGGAAGATCACAGTTTGAGCCCAGCATGGGCAACTTAGTCTAGAAATAGATTAATAAAATAGATAAATGAAAGAATAAATGAATGAATGAATAAACAGGCCTGGGGATATTGCTCAGTGCAAAGGCCCTGGGCTTAATCTTTGGCATTGAAAAAGAAAGGAAGGAAGAAAGAAAGAAAAGAAGAGAAAATAGAGAAGAAAAGTTGTGCCCAGGTCCTAGGATGGCTGTGCGGTGGGCAGGCTCAGGCCCTTCCAGCCCTGTGCACACAGAGTGAGGGCAGCAGGACTGAAGAGTCAGGAAATCCTGGGCCAGAGAGTGCCCAGCATGCGTGATTCCTGGCCTGGAAGGGGAAGAAAAATAGGCACTTGGCAGTGGAGTGATGAGAGGTCTACAGTGGCCTGGTGTCCTGGACTAGGTTGAAAGCAGAAATGGAACCATATCAGCGTTTCCTGAGATCTGTGCCATGTTGGAACTTGGGGTGCTGGGAAAGCAGGCAGCCAGCTCACTGCTCTGGTGGTGGGCAGCTGTGAGCCTACCAGCGCTCGGGGTAAGAATCAAACATCCATCTCATTCTCCTTCCCCCCAGCAAGTGAGAGCCAGAGATCTGAGCATCTCTTGCGAGTTTGACTATATACAATATTGCAAATAAGGGGGATTTTCTTCTGCCATCTCTTTGAAGGCAAATATTTTTATCTCTGTTTTGCTCGATTGTGATCAATGCTATTTCTCTATTCATTATTCTATTTTTATAATTTTGGTATTTCCTTCGATATTGCTCTACTTGATTGAAGGAACAACTGTTGTGAAGAAAACCAGATATACTATTGTACCTATTGGTGTTATCCTGGTAACCTGCTGTGAGGTTCTGTACCAATTTTACTGCACTGCCTCAACTGGTTTTGTCCTGTGTTGTTCTACTGTATTTTACTACCCTCGAAATAAATAACTAAAATAATAAATAAGAAAAAAATTTAAAAAAGTAAATAACAACAACAAAACAGATCAGTAAGGTACTGAACAACCTGCAACATGATATAACTAAACAGATAATGGACTTAAAAAGCAAAAGGAGGAAAAGCAAGTGCTCTAAAGGATAGAACTGCATGTATATCTAAGTGTGTAGGACTGATAGCCATGCTACTAAGCTTTTGTTGGATCGGTGAACAGAACTGTCTGCAGCCTCACTGTTTGAATGTCTACTTTGTATGCCTTAATTTTGTAACTTGAACAACTATATCCAAGAAGACAATATGTAATGTATCAACTAGTGATTTTTTACTGTTTATTTTTTTGAAATTCTGTATTGTTTCTATCCTTGTTTCTGTTTTGCTTCCCCCCCCCTTTAAATAAAATTTTAAAAAAAGAAAGCAGAAATGATTGGGAAGGAGAAGGAGTGTTTACAGGCAGCATTTTAGGGGACAGGTGAGTTAGTTTGAGTTATGATTTAATAAAAGGCATGCAAATATATATTTAAAATAGTTTCTCCCAGGAATGGTGACACCATCCTGTAGTCAGTCCCAGATACTTGGGACTACAGGAGGATCATGTAAATTCAGGAGTTTGAGATTAGCCGGGAAACCCAGTAAGATCCTGTCTCATAAAGGAATAAATAAATAATAATCATTTCTATGCTGTTCAGTCTATTATTACATTGTCACTGAGATTTCTTGAGTTGGCTTTATTTATGAAACCAGGACATTAAGATGTATTTTTCCAATGATAGCATTTAGTGAAAACATGAAACAAAGTGTTTACAGAATGATTGCTTCATGTGTGTACAGGGAGGGTTAAAATGATGCTGTTCTATGGCTTCATCTGCAAGTGGTAGTTTGCACAAAGTGCGCTGTGGTCTTCAGCAGGGCTCCACGGGGTGGCGAGGACTCAGGCTGGTGTCTTCAGTGGGTGGAGTGGAGCAGCTTTAAACTGCTGCTGTACCTTGCTATGAAGCAGCATGTGTTACCCCTGAGGCAGGGAATGAGATGAAGCCTGTGTGGGCAGAGGTTGGCCATGGTCTGCTGTCCAGTGTGGGTTAGTGTGACCACGGTGCCATTTGTATTTTAGATAATGCATTTGACAAACACATTGCATAGCACTTAGTTTTTTTTTTAAACTGTTTACCATGTTCAATTTCTGCTGCCTTTCAGAGCTCGGACTGAGCAGGATTCTTTATTGGCTGTGTGTGTTTAGGTGCTATCTCCGATCTCAACCTCCTTGTTTGTAAATTGCTTTAGTATGCAGAAGGGTGTTATTACATGTGATTAGGATGATAATTTTAAGTGTTAGGAGATTATGAGGTGGGGTCCCTGGAGATTAAGCTGATAGGAAGTCAGAAGTTTTGATCTCAGTTTGCACTTTATCTTTGGTCTACTTTGATGTGACAGGAAGATGCTTGGTCTTACAGCTTTTCACTGCCAACTCTGTGAGACAAAAGTTAAACATCTTCTTTAACACAGAGGATGAATAGGAAGATTAATATCCATTCAGAGGCATAAACAGTATTATATAAACTTTGAAGCCATCATGGTTTACCTTGGGGTAAAATATTACTTGTATGATGTGCTTGGAAACCCATAAAGGCTCTTCTGCTATAGCCTTCCAATTCTTGAAAAATTGTAAAATACCCTTGCAGAACTCATAGCACCCACTGCTGAAAAGTGCTTAGATCCAGGTGGAAATTCCCTCTGCCGCATGTAACTAGCGATCTGAAAGTAAATTCCTCCATCCTCTCTCCCAGAGGGCCCCTTGGTGTGGAGGATCAGCTTTCGGTGGGGGCAAGGTGATGGCCTCATGGAGAAGTAACTGTACAATGATGTCACTGTAAGGAAACCACGGCACAGAGTGTCACCTCCCCAGCCAGGGCCCTGCACCGTGGAGCCCTCAGCCGGAGGAACCGTGTTGGGGGTGGGGTCCAGCGTGGCAGGTGTGGGGCAGGCAGGACATCTGCTCTCAAAAAGAGGCAAGTGCTGCGGTGGCTGGAGAGGGTGTTGCATCCAGGGGCTTCTGAGAGGCAAGTACTATGTCGGGCACCCAGGGGAAGCTGAGGTTGGTGTCACAGGATTCCTGTGACAAAGTGCCATAAAGGGGGTGGGGCGGAACAGCAGAAAAGTGCTGTCCCATGTTGGGTTGTTGATGGGACCGTGCCCCTCAGGAGAACCCTTCCTGGCCCTCTGGGGGGCTGCAGGCGAGTGTGGGTGTCCCCGGGTTTGCAGTTACATCTCTCCAGTTTCTTGTTCACTGCCACACAGGGCTGACCCTGCACCTCTGTCTTCTTCTGGTGTCTTCTTGTGACACCAGCACTGGATTAGGATCCTGTTCTCACTGATGCCATCTGCAATGACCCTGTTTCAGACAAGGTCCCTTCTGAGGGACCTTATGTGGGGTTAGAACTTCACATATCCTCTTCTTGGGGACACAATTTCTCACCCCAACAAACACAGGGGCAGCTTGAAAGACACTTGTAGAAGGTGCTGGTTCTTAGGAAGGATCTAGTATGGACAGAGGTGAAACGGATGACAGGGGAAGGGACAGAAAGGCTGACAGTAGGATTGAAGCAGAGACCCGAGGACTCAAGAAAGGACGGGTCCATTGTACCAGTCAGAGGACGGTCTGGGGAAACAGCTTTGAACACTCATTCGCAATAACAGGAAAGAAACTTGAGTTTAAGAATTCAGATGAGAGTGGGCTGTTGATTTGATGTTGGGGAGAGAAATGTTGTGACGTTTGCAATCGTGTTCCATAACTGTTTTGGCCAGTGGCAGGTGGGCTGGACATGTGACAGTGGTCTCTTAAGACATCGCAGCCTTTCTAGTGTGTCCTAGTACTCTCTGTGATGCACCCGGAGTGATGAACCATCTAAGGATGCATGTCTCGGAACAATGCTTCCCACTGATAAGTGACGTGTGACCACATGTTCTCAGTGAGATGGAAACAAATGTTTCTTCTTTGAAACGCAGACCACTGTGGTCATAATGACCATCTCCATTCCTCAGGGCACGTGTCTGTGTTAGAAAAAGGAAGAACGTGTGGTGTTTGAGATACACACACACACAGAGTTCTGCACATTTTACATTTATTGAGCATCTGTTAAGCCAGATATTATATATGTATTATGCGTGACTTTTTTAATGCAGTTCTCTGACTATGTGACAATGGTATTTCTTCTTTTTGTGTATTTTTATGATGGGTAAGTATCAAACATGTCCACATGGTAGTCCAGGGTTAATGAAGAACACACAGTCCTGCAAACAGGTGCTTTGAAGGTTTTTCGTGCAGCCAGTTTCAAAGCTGAGAAGAGTAAGACTTAACAATTTTGGGGGCCTGGGGTTGTAGCCCAGAGGTAAAGCGAGTGCTTTGCGTACGCAGGGCTATGGATTCCATCCCCAGCACTTCAAAAAGTATTTTGATGTACTTGAGACACTGATTAAAAATCAATCAGAGAAGCAGAAGCATAATTGTCTTACCATTTTACAATCCTCGCAGGTAGAAATGGCCTGTGATCAGTGCACTTCTACTCACCGTGACGAGCTGAGCTTCGAGCGCTGATCAAACGCAGGGCTCAGCGTGCTTCACCTGGGGAGTCCTGGCTGGCCGCCAGGCAGCGCTGGGTTTGTTCCGTTCCTAAGTGCGGATCAGGGGCGAAGCAGGCAGTGGTCTTCACCACCCCGTCAGTATTCACATCAAAAGATTACAAATGTATATTGTTTGTGATTTTGAAATTTGACCTTTGCTTTAAATGAGTGAATCTTTAAAAAGATTTTTCTTTTCCGAATTTCTCCTCTTTGATTTCAGTTCACTCCCAGTATTTAAGGTTATAGACGATTGGTAAAAATGTTCCTGTCGATTAAGGTGATCCAGTCACTTTCCGAATATCCACAGGCTAGACCCGAGCCGTCAGATAACAATCACGCAAAGGTGTTTTTGTGGGGAAAGTGACACCTGCCAGAAAGCAGCGGCATCTGGGTGATTTGGGACGAATCCGTCTGCTACAGACTTGGACCAGACCTGCCCACCGAGCAAGCTGCCCAGAGCGGTTGTGGCATCACGCTAACCATGGGCACAGCGATAATTAGAGCTCTCATTAGGCTTAGAGTCCTAAACACTGAATTCTAAAGTGTCAGCAGAAACACCGATGGGTACAAAATAACAGTGATAAAAGCGTGCAATTATGTCCAAGCCCAGATCGGGCTGTGGTGCGCCCACCCTACCTCGGTTCAGCCCTGCCCCAGGGGCGGGAGCAGTGTGTGCAGTGCACGCCAGTCCTCTTCTGCCCCAGTCCTTGCTCTGTCCCGCTCTCGGCTCCTTCGGGCAAGAGGGACACCTTACACAAGACAAAGGCAGAGAAGGACACAGAGCCCTGAGCTCTGCTCTCTGACCTGAACTCTCAGGCTGACAGATTCATTTTGGCTCTGAGTTTGTTCTAAGATTTTTCAGTCTTCTTGAAAACTCAAATTCTTGAATTATAAAACCATGAAGAACAAAATAGGCAAAATAAGGTGGGAGGTGGTCAAGGAGAGTCTGACTCTGATTCAGGCTTAAGAGAGAACACATCCCGTGTGCCTTTTGAATTTCTGAGTTCCACTTAAATTCTTAAGGTAAAATGAAGCAAGCCAGCGTTCCTATTGGAAAAAAATGCAAATAGTGCTGGTGCCTAAGTCAGTTATCACTCACCACTTTTAATTGTGAGTCTTTTTAGCATTTTGGTGTGAACAGAGGTGCTGGGGGGAAGAGGTTTGGAGGGAGAGAAGCAAAGGAAGGGAAGAAAGAGGCTGTGGCTACCACACGCGAAGGAGCCGAGAGCCCAGAGGAGGAAAGCGCTCCATGTGTTGTGGTTCCTGTTGTCACAGGCTGTCCCGTAAAGAGGGTGAGAAGGTGGCTAATTCTGGCCTGATATCAGTGACCGTGGTATCAATGGCCTAGGAACATGGGTTCAGGACGCTGACTGATGTGCCCCTGGCCGCAGTTGTGCATACTTGGCTGGGAATAATCTACTTCCCTACTTTCTCTACAGCAGAGTTGACACCTTGCATCACCGTGGCATTCACTGTGGAGCCGGGGGACGATTCCTTTTCCCCGAAGGAGCTGTGTGGATCAGCGCCAGGTTTCTGCACGGACCCTTAGTGCCCGGACTGGATGGCCCTGGGTGCAGGCTGGTGTCTTCCCTGGGTGCCAGGCCCCCCCCAGGGTGAGGCCGTGGTCCTTCAGTGTCTTCTGAGCAGCGTGGGTTTTCTGTCTGTTCACTCCTGGAAGCTGGGGTGGACCTCAGAGCTTCACATGTGCTAGACAGGTCTCCCCTTTGCAGCGGCAGCCCCAGCAGCTGCCTGTGGGCATCGGATATCTTTTTGCTGTTTTAGAACCTTTGTCAGAACCTTTGTTTGCTTGCATTGTATTTTTTTTTTCAGCCATTGCTCCATTGTTTAAAAATTCATTTTTGGTTTTTCATCTCTTCTGGCTTTTTTTTTTTTTTTTTTTTACCACTTTGGCTTTTTAGTATAGACATTATATGAGCATTTGATTATAAAGGTCCTCAAGATAAGAAATATTGGTTTCCTGCCCCTAAAAAGGTATAATTAGGTAACTAATCACTGCATGGCCTGGCGGAGGAATGGCCCGTGGTACTATGACCTCCTGGGGAAAGTCCCCAGTAACGCACGGTGCCTGGATCACAGGAAGTTTTGTGGCCCATCTGGAGATGCACATATCTGAGGTGAGGGGTGACTGCACCATGTTTGACCTCTAGCCTGCCCCTAAAATGCTGGAATCTACCCCAGAAGTCACAGAGGAACCCAGGGAAACTACAGGAGCTGGGCGCGGAGCGGGGGCCAGAGTCCACTGAGTACCCAGGAAGGTGGCGCAGGTTGGGAGAAGGGACAGTGACAACCACAACAGTAACAACGGGGAGTGGACGCTGAGGGTGGGACCATGTGATGGGGAGAAGCTATTCTTTGGTTCTCCAGTTGGTTCTGTATTTGAGAGTTAAGGGCCTCAACTTTCAGTATTTGGAAAAATGGGGGAATTTAGCCAAGGAAAACTAGCTGAGGGTGGCTAGTTTTATGTTCCCTCTGTGGGGACCTTTGATAGCCCTATAACCGTCTCCTTGCACGGTGAACTAGAAGCCTGAGACAATAAAACAACAAGGAAAGAAAAAGGAACAAAAGCGAAAAGGAGGTGGGGAGAGGGCAGGGGGAGCAGAGTGGGGAGGTCTGGTCTGGTCGGGTCTGACTTAGGGAGTGAGGACCCCGGGGTTTTTTCTAGCTGCAGTGAAAGAAAGGAAGAATGGCCTCCTGACCAGCTGTGTCCAAAATGTGAAGCAACAAGAAACGTGATCTCCATCCCCACATGCAGCTGCCATCAGCAAAGCCACGTGGCATTCAGTTATGGCTCCTGAGGGGGAAAAGGTGACTCTCACTTGCCGTACCGCCTGGCTCCAGGAGTCTCTGGAAGCAGGAGAGAAATGGTCTCCGGTGCATACTGGACACAGCACTGGGCAGAATTTTATTGAAACCCATCAAGGAAACTGCCCATGCTCCCAGGAGGGGCTTCAGCGCTTCTGTGGCAACACCACTCTTTTCTGACGGGATCTGTCCTGCACCCTTCAGTGTAATCAAGCTTATCCTGACAGCTGTGCCTTCCCTGGTGTATTCACAGTTGATTCTACATGTCAAGACGTGTGCACGTGCGTGTGTGTGTGTGTGTGTGTGTGTGTGTTGGTACTGGGGATCAAACCCAGGGGCTCTGTAGCTTTCAGGTTTTTTTAAAAATTTAATTTAATTTTTAAATTTTGAGACAAGGCCTCATTAATTTGCCCAGGATGGTCCTGAACTTATAAACCTTCTGCCTCTGTTTCCCCAGGAGCTGGAGTTACAGGTACGCACCTCTGTGCAGGTCAGGTACTTTGTTTGATCAGCAGGCCTCATTAAAATGCATGGAGATCTTTAGCTCTCTAGGGCTCCTTTTTCTCCTATCTTTTGCTATTCTAGGTTGCTCAGCAGTTTATTTCTACCTAGTCCTTGCATATGTCTAAGAACTCCTAGACCCATTAGAGACTTAAATAATGATAATGATAAAATGATAAAGTAGCTTTTTAAAAATATGCAAGCTGCTATAGGACCTGATTCATGTGAAAGTTTTGGACCATCACCTGCATAAGGTTTGCAAATGAAAACTTTGAAGATTAGCATGTGAACAGGTGACTTTAACTTGTTTCATTTTGTCTTAAATGTAATTTGGATTCAAGGATCATTTGATAAGCTGGTCAGTTTATATTCCTATGTTTCTATCTTATAAATTTGTTGGCAAAATAGCGATGTCTTTAAAAACTGTCAGCTTTCTCTACCACGTGCTGGATGCAGGGCTCTGGGAGGTGACTGGATAATGGAGGAGTGATGTCCGGAGATTGGTCCATCCACTGACCAGTTTGTACCTGCCTTGCTGCTAGGAGGCGGGGTTTGCTCTTCCCTGCCTCCTCTTCTCTGTTCTTCCTGTCCACCACAACCTGAGCAGCTTTCTCTTGCCTTGACCCTTGGGCTGACCATAAAGAACTGAGACTTCTAAAACGGGGGCCAAGATAACCCTGTCCTGCTCTGTAGGTATCGGGGGTTGTGTCCTAGCAATAAGGAAGCTGCCTGAGTCACTCGTGCTGTGAGGTGTCCAGAGGCTGGGAGCAGACTTTGTTTCAGGCCTTGATATTTCCATGGGGAATTCAGACTGTTGTCGGGAACAGGTGTATACAGTAAATGTAAGTGGGATAAACACTGGTAGATGAACTCCTTGGAGCTTCAAAAATCTTTTCCAATAATCTAAAGTCTAAATTATGTTATATGAAGTTAAGTAACATTCATTAGATGTCCAGATCATTTCTAAGTAATTTAAAATGCTGAAACATTGGCTACTCAGCATACATTTAAAGTACATACGCTTTGGTAATTTCGTTTGTGTATTATACAAAGCAGTGGTAAGGCTAAATTCACTGAGACCCATTTCCACACTTCAGTTATGCTGTGAGCCAAGATGGTGGCATCCACTGGTGGTCCTTGGTTCTGGAGGCTGAGGGGCAGGATTGCTTGAGCCCAGGAGTCCAAAAAGGAAAACCACTTTGCATTATGAGAGAGAACACATTTCCCCACCCTTTTTGTGGTATTGGGGACTGAACCTGGGCCTTCACACTGAGCTACGTGCCCAGCCCTCTTTTTTATCTTTTACTTTGAGACGGTGTCTTGCTAAATTGCTCAGAAAGGACTCAAACTTTTAATAATCCTGCTTCAGCCTCCCAAGTGCTGGAATTACAGGTGTGTGTCCTAGTACCTAGCAGAAAAGAATACATCTGTAAAGATTGCTGGTCTGCCTAAAGTGCCTAAGGGTTGGTAACTAAAACTAAAAATGCAAAGAGAAGCAATTCTGTATGTGAGGAAAACAAGATGTATTCTATACAGGAAGTTACAGAGTATAAGAAAAAAGAAGGTAAAGTTTGTCCTAAAAGTGAAAATGCTTCTAAAGTAGGAAAGAGAGGTAGAATACAGATCTGAGAGTTTTGATGAATTGTGAAAGATTTGAAAATATTGTCAGAAATGTTATAGTTTGGGTCTAGATGTCCCCCAAATCCTTATACAGTCATAGGTCAGGCTTTTTCAGAGGTGGCTTGATCTAGACTGTGTGATGCTGGGATTAAGTGTGTATGGTTACTAAATCAGTCCACAGATTGATGTGGCTCCCGCCCTAATCCTAGAAGCCTAGATAGAATATAAAAGGGACAGAAAGATGCTGTTAAGATGTCTTGTTGCTTTGTTACCTTCTGCCTGTCATGAAGTGCTCTCCTTTGCTATGGGCTGAAACTTCTACAAAATGTGAGCTAAACAAACCTTTGCTCCTTTCACTTTGGGTATCAGGTATTTTGTCTCAACAATGAGAAAAGTAACTACAACAAGGGGCTTGGATGGAATGAATAGAGTATCAGGCAAACTAAAGAGAAGTCTCCTGAATGCAGGGGTGGCAGAGAGTCTACACTCGATTCCACAGACTGTTGGATTTGCAGGTAGCTATGGGACAGTGGCCATGTGTCTCATGGCAGCAGCCAGGGCCACTGCTATGTGGATGCTTCACGGGGAACACTGATTATGGCAGGTGACAGGTGGGACTTTAACCAGAGACACCACACCTGAAGCACCCACAGTCCCCACTGAAGTGATGCTTTAAGCTGCCTCGCAGTGGAATTACCCAGTATGGGAATGCGTGAGGCCACAGCTGCATTCTGCCAGTGGGCTGCAGACTGGCAGCATTGTAATACATACACCAGAGTCTCCTTTCCCTTTCCCACTGTGACCTGGAAGTATGGGTATGGCCACATGACCTGTGAAATCCAAATTTCTCACAAGGCTGCTTCCATAATTGATGGTATTTGAGATATGGGAAGGGATAATTTTGGGATGGGAAGACTCTTTTTGTCCCTTATATTGCATTGTAGGCCACACCCACTCTATGGGTAGCACTCACACCCATAATCTCAGCATTGGATCACGAATCAATCACAAATTCTAGAAGTGTGCTTCCATGACTGCATGAGGCTTTGGGGGGCCATCCAGGCACAAACTATAATGTGCCACCCTTGGCCCCCTAAGACTCATGCACATCCTTAATGCAAAAGTCCATCTCTAAGGGTTGCCAAGTCCTTTTCAGCCTTGCTGAAAAGTTCAAGTCCCAAGTTTCTTCTAAGATCTAAGGCAAACTTTAATTGTGAACCCCTGTACAAATGTTACACATTTATAACACTCAATGGCACAAGATAAACGTTATCATTCCAGAAGGTACAAACAAGGGGATAAAAGCAGTGGGACCAAAGCAAGTCCAAAATCCAGCAGGGCAAACATTAAGTCTTATAGTTCCATGTGGAACATCAGAAGCAATCTGTGGTAAATTGTGAGCTCCAAAGGGCTTGTGTGGTTTTGCCCCTATAGCACTTCCAGTGATTGTAGCTCTCATGGTTTCTCTCTTGGGCCCACTCTGCTCCCTCCTTGCAATTTTCCTCACACAATCCACATGCTGGCTTCTCTAAACTTCTGGGGTCTCCACTTCACTTTTGGTTTCATCCTCACAGCTTCACATGTGGTCCTTTTAGGAGCACACTGCTTTATCTCCAAGGACTTCTTTTTAAGTCTGGTTGTAAATCTTTTTAACCTCATAACTGTTGCATTCTGCATGTGCCTAAAAGCAGTGGTACATGGATGATGCCAGGACCACTCCCAGCTGGAGCAGTAGCCAGGATTCCTTCTCTCTGGACTGTAGGGGTTGAAAGCCTGGATTGCTGGGCACTCTGAACCTCATCTTGATGGACAAAATTTTTAATGTCACTGCCATTCTGGAACCTGGTGCAGCTCTATCACCATTCTGGAACATGGTGCTCTGCAGCTTTCGCCTCAAAGCCGTCTTTCACTTTTGCAACTTTGAGGCTGTAAAGGGTGGAGGCTTATTGTTTCTTGTGATGCCCTCAGGCCATCTTTTCTATTCTCTTGTTCCTTCTCAGCAATTGAGATCTCATCTGTTCTATCTCTGCAGTCCACAGCTTTATTGGAGCTTCCTTTCTGGCCAAACTCATAATGTTTTAAATCATCTTACTGAGTTCTTTGCTCTTAATTTGCAACATAAATCTGGCTAAAAGCCCCCAACAATAGCCATACCATAGCCTCAACATTCAACTGCCTTGAAATTTCTTCTGCCAGCTTAATTAGTTCCTTGCCCTTAATATCTCAGGAAAAGTCTTTGGACGTGAACAAAATTCAGGCAAACTCTTTACCAAGCCATAACACACATCATCTGCACTCTAATAACCAATGCAGTCCTTCCTGGCAGAAACCTGCCATGCTGGTGTTTACCTGCAAGCTATCTGTCTTCTGGTCTTCTGAGTGCTGACCAGAATCTCCCATACAGAACAGCCTAAGGCATTCTAGCTCTATTGTTTCAGGTGCTATCTTCAAATCTCACCAAGCTCTTCTCCAATCCATTCCCAAAGGCTGTTGAACCACACCATCAGATATATTTACAGCAACAACTTCACTCCTGTTACCAAATTCTGTCTTGGTTACTTTTCTCTCATTGCCTGGACAAAATACTTGACACTCATTGTTAAGGATGGAAAGGTTTATTTAGCTCACAATTTGTGGAGGTTTCAGTCCATAATCTGCCAGCTCCAAGGCAGAATGTCATGGTACAGGGGCAACAGTTCATGGTGGTAGAAGACAGCAAAAGCAGCAAGAAGCAAAAGAGGAGAAGCATGGAGAGAAGACTCTTTTTGTTCCCTATATTGCATCAGGCCGCACCCACCCTAGATGGGTGTAGCACTCACACCCATAATCCCAGCATTGGACCATGAATCAATCACAAATTCTACTCAAGCCAGAAGCCTGCTGGGTCTGCAGTCACATGTGCCTCCTCAGAGAAAGTCAGCCTGCAGTCCCACCTCACCCCACCCCCACCTTGGGCCAGGCACTGCACTGCAGGTGCAGATATGGTATGGCTATTGTTAGGGGCTTTTAGCCATGACTTATGATGCAAATCAACATAAATCTGCCCCCATGACTGCATGAGGCTTTGGGGGGACATCCAGACACAAGCCACAACAGAAGCTAATTGTTTAGTTTCCAGAAGTGGAACATAACATAATAACAAAACAGCGGATTGGCTGAAATTATTAGCAATGTACAAGGGACAGAAGAGTTTGCATATTGAAAACCTGATCTTTCTTAGAATCAGCAATGGCCTCTACATGTGATTATAATTGTGGAGCCAAATTGGCCTGAAAAAAGATGAGATTTAGAGGGTGATGATGAGTTGCTTTAAACACTCCAGACATCAAGTATGTCATGGAGTGAAGATGAGCACAGATGGCGAGACACAGGAAGTCATGGTTGGTGGGTAACCACTTCCGCCACCTGCCTCTACTCCTTGGCCATCATGCATGATTTGTTGAGATGGCTGCAGGATTAACTCTTCTGCTGTGTGTGGTGTGTGAATGTCACATCATTCATAGAACACAGAGGAAGAGGGGGATCAGGACTGGGCCAGTATGGCCAGCAGCACTTGGACTGGGCCCATTGGTCCCTCCTAACAAGAGAAGGATGCATGCCTGTCCCTCAGTCTTGCCCCTGCAGGTCCTAAAACAGCCTGCCCAGCCCAGTGGGACAGGCCCTCATCTGCACCTGCAGGACAGTGCCTGACCCAAGGTGGGGGTCGGTGGGGTGGGACTGTGGCCAACTTTCTCTGAAGAGATATATGTGACTGCAGACCCAGCAGGCTGCTGGCTTGAGTAAGAATGTTGAGATTGTGGGAGCCAATGATCTGGGACTCTCCTGGTGCTCTGAAAGCCCTTAATTTCAATCTCTGCACTGTTGTTGTGTGGAGCCCTGGGAATGGATTGTGAAGGTCAGTTGATCTCAAGCTCCCACCACTCAAGAGCTAAGTCTTCTGTAAGAAGCCATGGGTGGTGTTGCATGCCAGTCATCCCAGCACTCTGGGAGGCTGAGACAGGAGGGTCGAGTATCTCGCACTTTACTAAGCGAGACTCTGTCTCTCCTCCTCCTCCAAAATAATAGATGAACTGGGGGTGCAGCTCAGGGTTCAATCTCCAGTACTGAAATGATAATGATAAAAGGGGAAAGGTGCTATTTTCCTTCTTTGAATCTTCTGCTCTTGTCCTTGCTCTTACAAGGAAAACATTCCAGCCTGGTGCATATTTTCCTAGATGTTAGTGAATGTAAGAATGCACGTACACATGGTATTTATTTTATTTTACAACATTCCATTCCATTTTCATTAAATTGCAAAATACATGTCCATTTCAGTACATAAAATTATTCTCCAATTTAGGAATATTGTAGGTCATGTGTGAGACTCTAAAGCATGGAAACCATGGAGAGATGGTGCTGGGTAGACTGTGCTGCATGGGAACAGAAGCATCAGGGATGTTGGTCCTTTAGGAAAGAAAGCCAGTGCTGTGGTGTATGACTGTATTCCATCAACTAGGGAGGCTGAGGCAAGAGGATCACAGGTGTCAGTATCCCTCCATCCCTGAGTGAGGGAGAGAGAGAGACAGAGAGAGAGAAAGAGAGGCAGAGAGACAGAGAGAGACAAAGAGAGACACAGAGACAAAGGAAGGGAGGGGGAGAGAGACAGAGAGAGGGAAGGAGGGAGAGGGGAGAAAGAAAGAGTGGGTGAGAGAAAGACAGGAGAGGAAGAGAAAGTTTCAGCTAATCAAACTAAATCAATTCACAATTGTATCCTAAGGTTATAAGCTAAACATCCCTAAAACCATAAACTCTAATGCAAAATGCTAAAAACTTAAAGCCTAAAACCTAAAACTTTTTGACTACTGCCATCCATGGGAAATTCCACACCACACACACATTTATTAAGATGACTGTCTGTTTACCTCCAGGCTGTGTGTTTGAGGTGCATCTGAAACACAATTGAGCTTTGTGTTTAGAGCTGAGTCTCTTCCCCAGGAAAGGTCACTGTGTGCAAATGCCCTAAAATGACAATGAATCCCAAGCCGGAAGCAAGTCTGGCCCAAGGTCTCTTAGACTTGGTGTCCACCTGTGGGACCCAGAGGACAGTCACCAGCACTTGCTCTGTGGGTGAAATGGAAGAGAGGCCTGGGATTGACTCTGGGCTAAATGGGTCGATTGACTAGTCACAGCCCTGGGGTTGTGTTTCCTTATTCAGGGAACAACCCGATTAGACTTGATGTTATCTGCAGTTCTATCGGTTTCTGATTCGTGCTTTAATTTCCTAGAAAAAACTGTCATGAGTCTTGCTGGGTAAAAGCACTCTTTGTTCTGGGATATTGCTGGTGGCTCCCCTGTGTTTCCACTGGCAGCTGCTGTGCCTGTCACCCCGCTTGTGTTACCCTTCCATCCTAACTTCTGAGAGCACCTGCAGCTGGCCAAGGCTTTTCCGTCCTTTATCACATCTGGTTTTCACAGTTCCTTGGTGATGAAACTGAAACCAAACAGAGGTCACCTTGATCCTTACTTTACAGATTGAGGAAGCAATCTGGAGAGTCCTGAAGCGACATGTCCCTATGCATGTGGTCTCAGCATTGGTGACCAAGTGGATGGTGGTGATCTGGGCAGAATCCGAGCAGTGGCGTATTTGTAGTAATGAGGACCAAATATTATTTGCTACTAGCAATGCAACAAAAAAAGAAGCTTAAACTTGGAGAGGGGATTTGCTTTGTGCAAAAACACCCACAGGCATCTGTTCTGTGTCACTAGACATCCTGGGTCCAGTGGGACTTGGAGGCTGTCCCGCCTGCTCATTATTGCTCCTGATACCCCAGGGCTCCAGGTCCATTCTGTCACTGTCCATCTGGTCTTTAAGACACCCAGGCTTTTTAGTTAGTGCTCTTGTTCCTGAAATCTGTGTCTCCTCATCTGTCAAATTGTCACCTGCTCTTCAGATTCAGGGCTCCCTGCCCTGTGAATTATTTGCTCCCTGTCACCTGCAGTCACAGAGCTCCTTTCTTGTACTGCTGTGTGCATGTGTGTGTGTACGCATGTTGCACCCGAGGCCTCCTGCACGCTAGCTCTACCTGGACTTTTAAAATCTCCACCCCTGCAATAGCCTCATATTTCTCTGACCTGCAGTCCCAGCTTTTTAGAGGTACAACGGGGGTCTCAGTTTACTCTTGGGTTCCCAGGCAGCAGGCACAGCACCGTGAGTGCTGAAAAGATGTATTAATGAGGACATTCATTTCACTGGAATTTATAAAAGTAGCAGTTTAGAACAGGTTTAATTTTACTTTCAATGTAATTTGTTGCTGAGATTTTTCCTTCATTAGTACTCAATGTATTTTTTTAAAAAAAAATTTGAAATAGTTACAATGTTATGCAAAAGTTATAAGCAGTTACAATGTTACACAGAAGTTACAAGCACAGGAAAAAACTTTGACCCTGCCAGTCGTTATCTGACCCCATTCTTTTGGAATAAATTCATCTGTATTTCCTACATCTTTGACCAGGCCCATTTCCTTGCTTTCAAACATGAGGAGCTATTCCTGGTTCATCTTGTTTTTTGCCTATCTGCTCCTGGAGTCAGCCCTTTTCCTCAAGAGCTCTGACTGTATTTCTTGGAGATTCATACTTGGAAACCAAACTCAGTTACTATGTTCCTTGCTGCCAGCATGCTCTTTCCAGGCCTGCAGTGGAACTGACACTGATGTCACCAATTTCAGCTAAAGCAGCAATGTTCGGTCTTGTTTTCTCTCTCTTCACACGCTCAATTTCATTTTTTGACTTTGAGAAAACTGGCTGCTATAACCCACAATATGCTTGCTTATTCAACCAATTCCCTTGTCTTAGTTACTTTCTCAATCCTGGAAAAAATACCTGGCAACCACAACCTGAAGGAGGAGAGCTTTTTTTTGGCTCACAGTTTCAGTCCACAGTTGGCTGGCTCCCAGGCGGGGCAGCATGGCAGAAGGGCTTGACAGCAGAGAAAGAGCTCCTGGCATGGCAGCAGGAAGCAGAGAGAAATGAAGGAGGAGGAGGGAGATAGACCTTTCCAGGCCACAGCCCCAAGTGATCACCTCCTCTTACCAGGCTTCACCTCCCGATATCACACCCAGATGTGAACCCACCAGTGGACTAATCAGTATCACCACCCATGACTCAGTCACCCCCCACCCCCAAACCCCACCAATGAGTACATGAGGATTTGGGGGACATCCAGATATAAACCATCATATCTTGTGTATATTTGTTACGCTTTGGATCTAGAACGTCCCCCAAATCTCTTGTTCAGAGGTGGGACTTTGTGTGTGGGGTGCACTGTACTCATGAGTAAATTCATCCTTGATGAGCTAATGGCTGATGTGCTGTTGCCAGGTCAGGCCTGCCGAGAACACACAGGTCGCTGGAGGATGACCTGGAAGCTTGCATTTTTGTCCCCACCTCCTTCCTCTCTCTTTGCTTTTGGCCACCGTAAGCTGAGCAGCTTTGTTCCACCAGGCCTTCCCACCATGGTATCCCTGCCTTGGAGCCTACAACCATGGACTGCACCTTCCTGAAGCTGTGGACATTGACATGGGGCATTTTGCCCCAAAGACTAGAAAGCTGACCTATACCATAATTAATCCAGTTCTGTTCTCCCTTTACCCTTCCTGGGTCTTGGGTTCCCCTTTCCACAGGTTACTGCTCCTTACTCCTCACCCGAGGGACGTCACTCTGTCCATCAGCATTGCCTGCTTAACCCCAACTTCCTGTGCTGGTCATCTCTATTTCCATGGACTCCCTTCATTCTCCTTGGGTTCCAGTAGCCACCCCAGGCCACCTATCTTCCAGGGAGGCTCTGCTGAGAAGGGTGCACCCCTCAACTCACCTGAATGCTAGCAGACCCCACCACACACACACACACACGCCCATCTGTGAGAACATCCTCCCACGGCCCATGTTGCTCCTCAATCTGACCCTGTCAGACTCCAACAGGCCACTCTGTCCCCTCCTGCGGGCGTCTCACAGCTCCAGTACCCACTTTGGGCCACTGGACCCTGTGCTGTGCTACACCCAGGAGCTCTAAGGATGGGAAAGGCAGGAGAGAAGCTGGGTCTAGAGGGTCCTTCCCAGTCCTGCCCAGGGACATGTGTGCCCAAACAGGTTTAAAAGAAAGAAACTCAATCCTCATTTGTCACAGTCACAAAAGAGTTGGGCTTAGGAAAATTTGGAGATACCGAGGAAAAATAAGATTTGAAGTCAACTGTCCTTTCCGACGGAGAACTGGACTTTACTTCTCCATGCCTTGTGCTTTTCCTGGTAGAAGACTTCTGAATTAGACGTTTAGGAATTCAAAGGCTGGGCTGGGTTCTTGCTGCTCTGATTCCATTGCCTTGGTTTGTAGATGAGGGCGCTGGGCTGGGCCAGCGAGGTTCCTGAGTCGGAGGCGGAGGTGGAGGGCGCAGTTTCAGAAACCCTGGGTGCCCGAGGCACCCACAGTCTTCACAGTTACTGGAAACCATCTGAATTTTAGGGTGAATTCCCTTGAAAAGGAGCCTGAGCATTGTACCTTCTGCTTCAGGCTTCCTCAGTGGCCAGCTGACGTGTGCCCCACAGGGGGTCCCCAAATAACTTGAACAGCACTTGAGTACTTTAGCTTATTAGGGCAGAAGATCTGGGAATCACTCTCACTTCCTGGGTAGCTGGTAACCGGTGCTTTCTGAGTGCTAATTATCTGCTTGTATTACATTAACATTTGGAAAAGTTGTCAGGCAGGCTGTTACCCATGTTACTGTTTGTCTCACAGGGTTGACAGATTAGCGAAATGAGTGACATGAAAGACTGATAAATTATACTTTCAAAAAAAAAAAACCCCATGGCATCAAACTTGTGCTGTTGAAAACCCAATGCCTCTGTTGAAAAAAATCCAGCACATCAACATATCACTGTAACTAGCAAAGTTGGTTATGGGGCTGGGAATGAACAGTGGAGCCTTTTATTTTATTTTATTACATTTTATTTTATTTTATTTTTTGAGACAGGGTCTCATTTCGAACTGCAGGCTGACCTTGAACTTGTGGAGATCCTCCTGCTTCAGCCTTGCTAGTGGTGGGGTTATAGGCATGCTCCACCACATTGGCTAGAGGAGCCTTTTAAACATCCATTAGTTCCTAGAGGACACCGTCAGCCACAGGACCAAAAGAAAAAACAGACAATAAATTATATTTCAAAACCCAGTGAAAGGCTTGGACCCTTCGCCTAAGGGTGATTTAAGCGCTCGGCGGTGGCACGGGCCAGCTTCTGGCTTTGGTGGCCTTTGCGCATTTCTGTCCCTCTGGAGCTCCGTGTCAGCGGAGGTGCGGGCTGCAGGCGGGACCGGGGTGCATACTGGGGCTCAGCTCCTCTCAGCTCCTCCTTCTGGACCTTCGGGGAGCGCGCAGGGTCCGTGCTGGGTCCCCCCAGGCCCGGCAGGTCACCGCAGCACAGGCGGGCAGTGGCTCTGCACAGCGCTTCCCCGCCCTCCCGGGGCGCCTCCCCTGTCCTCGGCCTCCGTCCCTGCCTGGCTGGCTTCTGTCCCCCGCCGCCTTCTTCCCGTCGTCTCAGCCCCGAGGCCCCCGGGAGGCGAGATCCTTTCCTCCCGCTGACCTGCTCTGGGCTCGGCGGCCCTTTGGGGTGTGTAGCTGGGGGCTGCGCAGTCCAAGCCGAGGCCGGGTTTCACTTTGCGCCTGGCAGACACAACCTTTGTTCCCAAACACCACCTTGGCATCGCACGAACTCGCTGGGCTCACACCCGAGCCAGCGCGCTGTGACCCTCATCCGAACAAACAAACCGCCTGTGATCTGCGGATGTTCCGCCGGCGCAGGAAGGGCCCAGTCCGCCCTGCACACTCCTGACTCGGCTTCCTCTTTCTCCCGAGGGTCAGAAGTGCGACCAAAGCAATTCCTGTAGGTCTCCGAGACCATGCGGGGCCGCCGGCTCCAGTCCAGGACGCCTACAGCACCGCCTGCAGCACCGAGGTAACCGAGATCGCGACACCGCGGGGGACGCGCCGGCCTGGGGTGGCCGAGGGGCGCGGGAGGGCGGGAGGCGGGGGGCGCCGGGCGGGGCGGGGTCCAGTGCGGGGCGGGGACAGGACGGTCCCTTATCTACAGGTCTGGGCAGACCGGCTCCCCGCGGCAGGGGCCCAGACAGCAGAGGACAGGGACGCAAGGGCAGTGTCGCCTCGGTGCGCAGAGGGACCCAGAGGTGGAGCGGGTCGGAGAGGTGCGGGGCCGGGAGCCCCAACCTGCTCCGCCAGAGGAGCGACCCGGAGAGGGGGGGAGGCTGGGAGGGAGGTCCCTGCCCCCGGCGGGGGTGGAACCCGTGGCGTCGCACCAAGCTACGTCCCCAATCCCTCGGTATTTTTCATTTTGAGACAAGGTCTCGCCCGGTCAGGGTTGGAACTTGCGACCCTCCTGCCTCAGCCTCCCACACTGCTGGGCACACAGGCGCACGCCGCCGCGCCTGGCTGGAGGGTGGAGGAGCCGCTCCGACCCAGGGCTCCACGTGTTCACCTCGGCGGGGACGGAGGGCGGGTCCCGGTCCGCGCGGTGGCCCCGGCCTCACCGCGCCGTCCTTTCCCGCAGGCTCCGCGACCGGCCGGGTCCGCACCGCCGACCGCCGGGCGCCACCCCGAGGCCCCGAGCGGCGCCGCGCTAGCAGGACCCACCCGGCGCCGCACTCGACCTGACCCGCGGTCCCGGCCCTGACCCGGCCGCGGCCCCGGACTCGGCCCGCCCCGCTCGACCCGACCCGTCCCCGGACCCGCCCTCCCGGCCATGGCTGCGGCGGCCGCGCTGCTGCTGCTGGCGGCGCCCGGGCTCGGCGCGCAGGGCCCCACGCGCGCCTTCAGCGAGGACGTGCTCAGTACCTTCGGCGCCAACCTCAGCCTCTCGGCCGCACAGCTCGGGCTGCTGTTCCGGGAGCTGGGCGCGGGCCACGGCGGCCACGCGGGAGCCACAGGACCCGGCGCGCTGCACTTCAACCAGGTACGCGGGCGCGCGGGCGCGGCGGGGAGCCTGGCTCGTGCACCACCCGCCACGCGCGTACTCGGCTGGGACTTGCGCGTGCACAGCTCCACTGTGCGTTCGCCCGCTGAGAGTCCGCTCTTGCCGGCCCCGGCACGCACGTGCACGCTTGGAACCCTGAGCGTGCACGGCCTGGACTCCTGCGCGTGCGCGGCGGCGTCCAGGCAGGGAGGTGAGTGAGGGTCAGGACCGCGCTGGTGACCCAGGGCGGATCTGTCAGCCGAGCGGCAGCTTTTCTCTTGTGAGCTCGTGGTTGTAAGATGTCGCAGCAGAGCTTCTGAAGTAGTTGAAAGCTGGAAGCTGCCCCGGGGAATGCTTTTGGGAGGTGCTTTTGGGGTGCTTACACAGAGACAGGAGGAGGGTGTACAGGCCCGCATCTGCCAGCGTGTGACACCTGCCTTCCACAATCATGGGGCTCCTGTGTACACTTCTGAGGCAGTTAAGACCTATGGGACAGATCGGGAAACTGAGGACAGCTGGAGACCAAGCTCCCGGTGTTAGTTTCTTATCTGTCAGGTCCAGTGTTTGATCCTAAGATTCACTGAAAGCAGAAGCTACATCTGGCAGTACACACAGTGCCTCCTCCTTTGACACCCTTAGGCTTGGGACGCCTGGGCACCCAGTAGTTCAGAGGTCTCCTGTTGGTTGCTGAGCGCTTGCCTGGGTGTACAGGTGCAGGGGGCCCTGGTCGCCTCCCAGAACTGGAGGGGGCCACTAAATCAAGACCTTGGTTTCCCCTCTAATCCTACTCCTGATGTCAGAGTGCAGATTGCAGTTTCCACACCGTTTGTCACTTTTTGGGCAAAGGATTTTTTTGTGGTTCAAGACTTTTGGGAAATTGCAAACAACAAGTGTTTTCCAATGACTCTGACCTGAGATTCCAGGCAGGGAATGTTAATCAGATGCAGTCCCGCAGTCCCGTTGTGAGGAGGTTGGTGTTCAATTTGTTTTCAGTACCATTTGAGGTAGAGCAGTCAAGCTGAGCTTTACATGTCTTAGCTTCCTTAGTCTAGAATGTTTGTGGTCTCCCTGTGCATGTATTTTAGTAAACCGTTTCTGTCCCAGATCTGGCATGTTATTTATTGTATCTGGTTTAGTGTCTGTGGAATGATACGTTGGAAAGGCTGATATGCCCATGTAGTATACTGATCTTTTAGAAAATACTGCAAATAACTTCCCAGGTATTGTTTGTCCTCCTTGAAAGGTGCTGACCAGAGCTCTAGGCAGGGGGATTGTAGGCTTGAGAGGGGCTGGGACTGGACTTCCTCTGCCTATCTCTCCCCCCACACACTGTTTGACTTGAGAGATACGCTTATCTTGCAGTGTCTGCAGATGAATTGTGAAGGGGCCAAAGATCGCCCAAGCCACCCTTACAAAGAGCCTGAAGAACGAGCCTACATAGCTTAGAAAAATTGGCTGAGTTTCCTAGCAATGCTGAATCTTGTTTTATTATCAGGGATTTATCTCACAGATAAAGGCAGTGTGTTGACACCTTGCTTTGCATCCTCATTCTAATGTTTAATAAACCTTCTTGTGGCCTCCACGGCCATCACAGAGACAGGAAGAAGCCGCCAAATGAAACGATAGGTTGCTACTCAGATCCAGCCAGCAACTATTTGAAGTTCTAGAAAGTGCCTGTGACAACAACAACCATTAGTTAAATGATGACACATTAAGTGCGATCCAGAGCTGGAGACTGCTGGACTTGAGCCAAGAGAGTCTCAGCACTGCAGTGTGAAGCAAATGGCGCACGGGTTTTACATCTTCTCACTGGGGAGAGGACAATGCTGGGGCCTCACCTGGCTCAGAGAGGGCGCACTGTGCGCGGTGTGTAATGAAAAAGGCAGGAAAAGGGGCGTTGGTTTCTCGGGGTCAGGAATTCACTGAGTCTTCTACGAGGTCTGTCTCCCCGCGACACTGTTCTTTCGGAGGCGGGCTGTGGCATTTAGGAGGCCGGCTTCTTTCAGTAGTAGCTTACTGAACACCACGGTGTTGTTAGGCTATTTTTTTTTTTTTTAAGTTCTAATATTTCCCCACTATCCGTAAGTACTGATTGTCATTTCTGTGCTTCTTACGGCTGTGGAGGGGACTCGGAGCAGGCAGAAGAGGCAACGGAGAAGCAGATGGAGTTCTTTGGCCAAAGGCTCTGCGGCCATGACCTGCACAGTTCTGATCTGCCCGGACGAGGGTGGCCGAGGTGGGGTGAGGGGTGGCCAGGGTGCTCCCAGAGCTCCCAGTGTGGGTGTCGTGGATGGCTAACGGGGGACCTGGGATGTTTGTGCAGATGCTCCTTTCTCATTCCTTTATTCCATTTCCTTGTCCTTCCTTTCCTCTTGTCCACTGGGGTGTCTCCAGATGTGTGTGCACCTGTGCACATGTGGGGACACCTGTTAAACAACCTGTGCACCTGCTGCTGGCCCCTCCATCTCTATGCAAACCCTCAACCTCTGAGGAGTCTGCAGGCGAACTAGGGGGTGGCCAAAGGGTGAGGTGACCTTTGTCACACACCACAAACTTGGCCAGCACTTCATGGGGTCACCGGCCACCTTTTCCTGCAGCACAGTTTTCCTTCACCTTGTTGCTCTCACCCATGGCTTGGACCCTGTTTTAATCTCTTCAGATTTACCCTAAAGCAGTGCAACAAACACTATCTTCTTTTGCAACCCCTCTTCTAACTCACTCCTTGGGTCACTGGAAAGCCAAGGACCCCTCACTTCCTTGGCCTGAAGTTCATTGTGCTCTTGATAAAGAATTCAGTCAAGACACACGGCGTGCAGAGGTCTAGGTAGAGTTATTGTAAAGCAGATTCAGAGAGAGTTTACAAGCAACAAGGTGGGCAGTGCCATGAAGGCGTCTGCCGGGTGCAGTTTGGACCCCTTTTATGCATGCTGATTGTGTGTCCATTGCCACTTCTCATTGGCGTCTCCTGGGAATGCTGGTGTCTCAGACTGTCTTCCTTCTTCTCCTGGCGGTCTTAATCCTGTCCATGAATTTCAGTCATGTTTCCACCCACACTGCCTTTCTCAGTACTGCAGGGCAGGGCGTCAGGTATCTGGAAGAATGTGCACAAAGGGGTACTGTACCTTCTGATGCCACTGTGTTCCGAGGGTCATTTTAGGTCTGATACCTAACCGACTATTATAAGTGTGTTACACACTGAAGCCTTTTTTTTTTTTTTTTTTTAATAACCTAATGTGACGGGCAAAGTATGCTGCTGCTTCGGAACCCTCCTTTGTGTCTGCTGACGTCTGACTCCGCCTAGCAAGCTTATAGGCTCAGTCTACACTCTGCTTGCTTTTGCAGATCTGGGGATGGAATCTGGGGCCTCCCACTTGCTAGGCGGGTGCTCTCACCTGAGCTGCAGCCCTGTTTAAGGTCCAACCTGGAGCCTCGCTTTGGGGCCCTGCCTCCTCTGCTGCCCACTAAATGAAACCATTCAGACTCCGTGGAATCCCTGACGCTTGCTCAACCAGTTCTTAGCTTATTTTCCTCTCTGGGCTTTTCCTGCCGGACTACAATGTTCTTCTTTTCCTTGAATCCTCCAATCAAAGTCTACACTTAAAAAGAGCCCAGGGAAACTCTGCCATAAAACTTTACTGGGGCCTAACTCCCAGCCCTGATTCATGGATTTCGGTATTTCCTGACTTGCTAGAAAAATTTCTATGCTAATATCACCTCACCATTCCTGAGCTGAGCAGACTTTGAGACTGATGACGGCACCCTATTTAGGGAGGTCGTTTAAAGCACATCTGACCATGTCCCACATCTTATGAAAGCTGCTCAGTCCCTTTAATACACTCAGATTCCTTTCGCTTCTCTGTCTACACCTGTGGGTGCTGAGACAGTAACCCCAAGGAGCGTGCAGCACTTATATTGCCACATGTGCAGTGTCTGCGTGCATAGCCAGGCTCCTGCTGCCCCCTCTCCTCCACAGTGGTTTTCACTTTTCATTTTTAGCCTTTTCAGTGCTGGGGAGGAGCCCAGGTCCTTACATGGTTGGGCAAGCACTGTCCCAGTGAGCTGTACCCCACCCCCTGGGGGAGCTTAAACAAACCAAGGAGAACCCCCTGACTCATCTTTCTAGGGGTTGGTGTAGCGCCTGGGTCATAGCACACAGTGACTAGAGATTTTGGGACTAAGGGATGGAGAGTTTGAGTGCTCAGGTGACTGCAGTCCGCTGGAGGAGGTGGACACACTGTCTGTGTAGCACGGCAGAATGCCAGGTCTGATGAAAGAATAATGTGCACAAGTGGAGTGGGGTCTGAACGCGTGTTTTTGAAGGCCCGAGCCGAGCAGGAGTGTGGCTTGGATTGGTGGGGCCAGGGGCAGGAGGAGTGGTTACTTCCCCAGGGAGGGAGAGGGGTGGGGCAGTGGACAGCCAGTGCCTCCTGGGAGAGCAGGTGTGGGTTGGGGATGTGGGAGGTGAGGAAATAAGCAGGGTCTCTTCCATGACTGATTGTTGAGTGCCTTCATTGTTAATGGAGGTGCTGAGGCGGGAACCCAGAGCCCCGCTGTGCAGGTACCCGCCACCGAGCTGCAGCCCAGCCCCTGCTGCAGGCTTTTGTCTGCGGGCACCACAAGCCCTTGTTAGATCATTTCCTTCAGTGCTCCTGCACCTCGTGGAGGCAGAGGCAGCGAGATAAGTCCCGGCCCCTATCGGTGGCTGACCAGGCCAGCAGGCTGTGACTGTGTGTGGTCACCGTGTGCATGTCATGCGCACATTGCTTGTTGTCTAGTGCACTTTTTCCAAGACTGAGCTCAATGACGCACATGTAATAAAGGAAGCTCCAGGAAGCACTGACTATCAACAGAGGAGCCCAAGAGCATCTGTTCATTTAATTTTGTGTTTTTGACACGAGGTCTTGCTGTGTAGCCCGGGCTGGCTTCTCATTCCCGGAGAACCCCCTGCCTCAGCCCCCTGAGTGCTGCCATGGCACTGTGCATGCCCGGCTGCCTCCGCTTTCTTCCTTTGCTTTGGCCTGCATGTGTTTGGCCTGCAAGGTAGGCGGAAGCCTGCAGTCAGAAATGCCTCGGACCTGCCTAGGCAGGGAGAGGCTGGAAGGCCACACTGAAGGGCAGGGTGAGGTCCCCTGCCCTGTGTCCTCCCAGGGGACAGCACTGTCACACACATTGCTATGCACAGGGTGCTGGGTCAGCCTTTAGGAGACAAGGGCCATGTAGGCCTGTCAGGAACCTGGCTTGCTTCTCATTCTTTCCTCATGTGATTCCCACACTCGCCCCTTCACCCCGTCCTGGAAGTCTGGAGGACCAAATGACGAGGGCCGGGACCACGGCCGTTCACTATGCGCTGTGACTCTTCGCCAGCTTACTCATTAGCTCATTTTATACTCACGACGATCCTATGATAAAGGTGCCTACTTGAGGCAATGTAGGTTGAACCCAGAACCCTTTGCATTGAGCTATGTCGCTTTTTATTTTGGGTTCCTTGAGTCACTAATTGCCCAGGCTGGGTGTGGACTTTTGATCCTCCTGCCTTAGAGTGCTGGGATCGCAGGTGTGCACCATGATGCCCAGCTTAAAACTACCACTGCCATTTTTGTTCTATGAATAAGAAAATGTGGCCGATGGAGGTTCAGTGATGTCTCAGTCAGAGGTGCAACCTCAGGCCATCTCTCACCCTGGGCTGGGTGTGCCTTGGGGCTGCGATCCGGAAAAGCTCACTCCTTTCCACCAGAGCCACCAGTGCAGGTTGGGCACCATGGATGGAACTGACGGCTCGTTCCTCATCTGGCTTCTTTGCTTGGGCACCTGAAGGCACAGTGCCGGGACTGCTGGGTACAGCGACGGGTGACCAGTGCTGGTCCTCAGTGCTCAGAGTGGGGACTGAGCTGGAGGCTGGGAAAAGCAGGCCTGGGAGGCAAAGCTGCTGTACTCGGGAGGTGGCCACGTTGAGCATGCGAAACCCCAAGGGCCGAGGGTGATTCACGGACAGGTGCAGGGTGCTGCCAGGCTGGGGCTCTTGAGATCCGCACTTGGTGCCTGAGATTGATTTGGCTTCTGCTTCTCCACGTGGGTCACCGCTGGGATCCCATGTCAAACACCTCTCCTTAGTGGGCTGAGAGCTCCCGTGATTCTTTCTCTGATGATGAATTTTTCTCCAAGACAGTATCCTGAACTATGCAGTCCCTTCTTCTCCAGACAGACTTGGAGGTGGGAGGAACGTCCGTCTGTCTGTCTCACAATGGCTGTGGACAGGCTCTGCCTGGGACCCCACAGTGAAGGACCCCACCCTCTCCCTGGTGGGATGGGGAGGGGCTTTCATTTCTGACCCCTTGGAAGGCGCAGCCAGCACCAGTCAGAGAGGGCACATGGGCCCTGGCACGGCAGGGTCCCCTGGCTGTCACCTGGAGAAGTGTCCCAGGGCCCTGCTCTCACCTGGAGAGGTGTCTCCCCTCCTTCCAGGACAGACCTGGCTTTCTCTCCAGGGGGCGTGGAAGTAGGTAGGTGGGTGGGAAGTGGTGATTTCGTGGTTCTCGCCACATTCCTGTGTCCTGGGGACTCTGGGAGATAGGGACTTGGTTTCTCTCTCCTGAACACTACTGCTTTTCAATGGTGACTGCAGTCTTAGTGTGTTTTCTTTTAATGTCATGCATCTGAAAGGCTGTGTGCCATCTGTTCCTGCAGCAGTAAGAGAAGCAGGGGGGACCCGGCTGTGGTCGCACAGGCCTGTGATCCTGGCACTCCGGATGGCTGAGGCAGGAGAGCTGCAAGTTCAAACCCAGCCTGGGCAATTCAGTGGCTTAGGAAGATCAAGTCTCAAAAACAAAACCAAAAACCAAAAATAGCTGAGTACAAAGGCTTGGTGTGACCTTGACACTAAAAATAAGCCAATTCTGACACCAGTGCTTCCAAGCTGCTCTTAAAAGCATAGTGACCAATATGGAGAAACCTAAGCAAAAGGGAAAGAACCTGGAAAGTCACACTTCAAAAGAAATAAAAACCGCATTAGGTTTTCTTCTATCTGGACACCATATCAGTAAAATTTTTAACATGCTATTTCTTGTATACTATTTTAAAAATTCAGGCTGGCGGTTTAGCTCAGTGGTATAAGCGCCTGCCTGGCAAGTGCGAGGTTGTGAGTTTGATCCCCGGCACACACACAAAAAAAAAAAAAAAAAAAAAAAAATATTATATATATATATATATATATATGCACCAGAGAAACAAGTTGTTTTGCCTTGAATTATTTGATATACTAGGTACTGGGTTCTGTCCCTAGTACCACCCTTAAAAAAATCAGACTTGAAAGTTGGGGGGATCTGAGCTTCTGAGAAAAGCAAAACTCCCCCAAGAAAAGGTGGCCTGGTGGGGTTGGGGAGAGGCGTCTGAAGCGACTTGGGTGGGCGGGTAGCACACAGAGGACCCTTACAGGATTAAGTGCAAACGGCTAAGATGGAGATCAGGTACCATGCAGTTTGCTAAACTCCAAAGAATGCTGCTAAGCTCTAGGGAGTCTTAGAAGCCTGTGGCTTTCAGAGTCTTGTCCTGTCTCCCAGATTCCCATTTGTAATGGACACTTATTAATTTATCCCAAACTATTCCCAAATGTGGGTTTTCAGAAGCCAAATTGGTTTGCTGAGGCTTGAGATTTATTCAGAAACGAAACCATCATCGAGTTCCCTTTGCTAGGATGAGATTTGAGAACCAGAATACCTTCAGAATGGGGCCTTGTTCCGCTGGGTTTCTGCCTCTTAAAGGTCCTCTGTTGCTTTTCTTGGCTGCAAGTGTGAGGAAAACAAAAGCAGCAACATGTGAGTCGAGATCAAAGGTGTGACGGGACAGGTGGCACAAATACTTTACACCTTAGTCAGAGAAATGCTGGAGAACATAATAGGATAGTTAGAGAGAGAGGACAGAAAATGAGGGTCAGGGGGGTGCAGCCGCGCGCCAGTGAGCATCCACCAGGCTTCAGCTCTGTGAGCCAGTGCCCAGTTATCCAGATCTGTCTTGGCGCTGGAATTTCTCAGCTTTCTAACTGCATTAACAAGTGCAGCACGCTGGTGACACATTTGCCTCTGGGATCATTTGGTCTGGGATCACTTGCCGCTGGACTTTAGTTCTGTCACTCATTAGCTTTTAAGTCACAGACAACGGACAGAACCTCTTCAATCCTTCGTTTTCACATCTGTGGATTGACATGGATGCACCCGACTCACAGGATTGGTGCTTGAACTAAAAAATCACAATAATAACATTTTGGGAAACACTTCTATATTCCAGGCATTTATGTATTCCATGTATGTGTTGGGTGCACCAACAATAAGAGGGCAAGGTTTTTCCCATTACTTGTGCAACTCCTTGGAATAAATAATAAAAAGGCAATGCCTGTCAGACGCTTAGCATCATGCCTGGCAGGCACTATGTGCTTCTTGCCTAGTCACTGTCACTGTAATACCGAGCCACTTGGTAGAGGGATGCTATCCTTAGGAAAATCATCTTTCATTGTGCTAGGGTCGGTCAGTTTATAGCAGAAAACTTCGTGGAAAGTGTAGCTTTCCATGAAGAAACCACAGGAAAAATGCAATAAACAGTGCTGTGAGAAGTCAGTCAGTCTAATGCCTTCGGTGTCGATGGCTATTCCCACCTTGAGAACGGTTTCTTGGCCTCTGTTTCCCTTTGACCAAACCCTGGTCGTATTTCTGAACATGTAAACCTTATGGGTAGAGACTGATAAAAATAATGGGAGTATCTGAGCACACACTGAAGTGATTCCTTTTCCTCCAGGAGATTCAGAGCTTATGTGTAGAAGTTGGCTCTATTTTAGTTTTTCTTTCCAAAAGCTACCTTGCTGCTAAAATGTGAGTGGCTTGGAGTCCTCATCATGCTTCCAGAAATCGATAGAATTGTGGCTTGTCATTTGGATCTGCTCCGACACTCCCTAAGCTGCTGTGTGGATATTGCTAGCTGCAGAGTTCGGGACTCTCCCTGGTCAGCTGAACCTGGCTAGCTGGAAAGCACACAGGAGAACGGAGCCATCTGGGAGAGAAGGGAGGCATGGTTCATCAAGGACAGGGAAAGAGGAAGTTCCCAAAGCTTGGGTGCAAGGGCTCAGGGAAAGCAGAGTCCAGGTATGAGCTGGCAGTGACCCTGCTTTCCATCGCCCAGGTTGCAAGTGCTGTGCAGCCCCGGGGCATCCTGCTGGTGAAGGGAGCCTGCGGTTGGCAGAACTGCAGCTGTCTGTGCAGTGTGATGTAAGGACACTCTGGGGGTGCTGGCTGCTCATTCCTCCCAGAGACCCCACTCAAGCCGCTCCTGCCTGCGGAGGGTGCCCTTAAGCACTCTGGGGCTGCACAGCTGTGCCCCTCAGGGTGGAAGGGAGGTGCCTGCTCCTCTCATGGAAACAACGGTTGTAGTCAGGGGGTTTTTGGGTGCCAAGCCCTGTGTGCAGTGCTTCCTTAAGCACCATTCTGCCAATTCCTTTAATCCCAGGGAGGTGGCTCCCCTTCAGGGGGAAGTCCAGCCTCAGACAGCTCCAGGTGGCAGCAGAGCCACTCTGACTCCAGACTTGGTGACTTTGGGCCCTGCATCGCTTTCCCGCATCACTGGGTGTGTGTGGGGTCCCTTCCCAGAGCCCAGAGCTCCTGTGTCATCTCCACCAGGTGTGGAGTGGCAGGTGTCAGGTTCTCAAAACAGATGGAAGTGTACAGGCACCTGGAGTGTGCAGGTCTCCTCCGCTGACGCGCCGCTCTGCTGACGCTCTGTTCAAATGCCATGAAACATTCCTTTTGTCTTCTGTTGAAACTGTCCTTGCAGCAATCCTGGTGGCCAGCTCTAACCCTTGATGTTAATTCCTCTACAAATGCTTGCAGCCCTACTGTTATTTCCTGCCGTGGACATCTGATGCTCATAAGGGTAGTGTGAGAGAATTATTCTGGAGAAACTGAGGCATGGTGAGGCCCTGGAAGGAGTCAACTGAGTGAACAGTTTTGCTTGGAGATGGCGTGAAAGGGCCTGGCTCCTCTCCCGCGGCTGAGGAGAAGCAGACACTTGGTAACTTCACCTCGCGCTCTGGATGCAGCTGGCTGGCCTTGGCCTCTGTGTTTAACCTCCTGTGTCCAGGTCGTGGAAGCGCATCGGTGCCGCTCACTTCCTCATCTCTGCCTCTGCCTGGCCTTTGTGGTCGGCTTCCCCCTCACCTCCTTGAGCCTGTCCCACTGTGGGTCCCCAGGATCCTCTGTGGCGGCTAAGCCCAGTGGACACACCTCTCGCCTCCTGCGTCTGAGTCAATGGGTGGCCCGTTACGTCCTGTTCCTCGAGACACGTCCTTTCCCCCGGCGAGGCCCCATCTGCTGTGTCCTGTTTCCCTCACAGACTGCTTCTTTCCAATTTCAGTTTCCTTTGCTTGTTCTTAATGGTAGGTGCCCCTCGGAGCTCAGGCTCAGGCCGGCTCTGCCTCGCTCTCATGTCACTCATGCGGCCGGTCCTCCGCTTCCGGGCCGGGCCAGCCTCGTACCCACTCCTCTCTGGGGGTCCAGCTGACCCAGCGGTGCCCAGTGACTCATCTCTTTCTCCGTCTGGCCTCCCAAGCCTGGCCTGCCCTCCAGGGCCGGGACGCTCAGAGCTCACTGTTACTCCTGCTGCCACCCCGCCTCCACGGCATGGCGCACCCGCCCGAGCCCTGTCACGTTACCTCTCAGTGTCTGTGTGCAGTCTCTCCAGCGTCCTGTTTTGTGTTCTGGACACAGCAGCAGCCGCTTCCTGGGACCGCCTTTCAGGTGACCTCAGACCTCCAGCCCTGCCTGCAGTGTGCGTGTGCTTGGTAAAGCTGCCCGCGGCACGGCCGCCACCGTCTGCGCCCATTCCTGCAGCCTCTCCTCCTGCCCTCATGCTCACGCCCACTGTGTCTCTCATATCCAAGTCTGAGCTGTCACTGCTCTCCAGTGGCCCCAGGACAGGCCCTAGCCCTAACCTGGCATTGTGCACTTGTGGCACCCATCTTGGTTTTATTTCCTCCTTCACCCCTTACGCTGGGTGTTGATTTCTCCAGGAAGCCTCTGATGATCCTGTTACTTCGGGACAGGCCAGCTGGTCTGTCCTCCCGCATTTAGCGGGCCCTGCTGTAGTTATGTGTGTTTTCATCTGAAGCCTGCCAATGTCTCTGCAAGACGAGATACCGGTTTATCCTGATCAGCTTCTCTGTCCTCCTACTTTGTGGTGTCTAGCATACAGTTTGGCTGGTATTTGTTTTCTTTGATAAATAATTTTGAACATTAAGTTTTATAGCAACACAACTTTCTAAATTAGGTCAGTCAATCTAAATAACCTTTTCAGTTCAAGGGAAACCAGCGATTTCTTTTCTTCCTTTTTTTTTTTGTCTTTTTGAGACAAGGTCTCACTGTGCAGTTCAGGCTGGCCTTGAGCTATCTTTGTAGCCTTGCCTGGTCTCGAACTCACAGCAATTCTCCTGCCTCAGCCTCCCAAGTGCTAAGATTAGTGGCGTGTGCCACCGTGGCTGGCTAAATGCACCTTGAGACCATAATTTTTTTTTTTTTTTGGTACTGGTTGCGAACTCATAACCTTGAGCTTGCCAGGCAGGTACTTATGCCACCGAGCTACATCCCTGGCAACAATTTCTTTCTTTGATGCAGTTGTATTGATTTTAAAAATAGTATATAAGGAGCCATGTGCTAAAATTGTGTTCATGTTTGTCTGAGTAGAAGGAAATATAATGAAACCTTTGTTCCTTTTAATATGCGCGTTTCCCGGGTTCTTTCCCCTGCATTTAGCTTCTCCATAGCTGTCATACCTATGCTCTTCCTGGTGCCGGAGGGGCTAGTTTCAGGCGCAGCATATTCCTAGTCTCTAGGCCACTGCAAGCTGATTCCAAGAAGCTTCATCCCAGGAGCAGCAGCCCTCATGATTAGGAAATTGGTCTCCTGAGACATCCTAGCACATGACCAGCAGGTCACCCTCCCTGTTCCTCAGTGATACTCAGATGTTGGCGCTGGTTTCTAACTCCATGCACAGACCTCCTTCTCTTAGTCTTTCAGCTTAGAAGTCAGAGGTGAGTGTCTTCCGTGCCCTGTTCGAACTCAGGTCATGGTGTGGAAGCAGTCTGTGCTCTAGGGATCCGTGATCTTACTGGACAGACTCCGGCTTTCACATACAGATCAATGTGGAAGGAAACCAGAGGTGGAGGAGCAGCCCAGCTGGGGCCCTGCAGGGGGAGGAGGGCACTCTGAGCCCAGGTCACGGGGGAGCAAAGAATCCATGCAGGGAACTGAGTGCTCAGCATAGAATCCATGCCTGTGTCGCAGAGGAGGCTGGGGGCGCAGTTAGAGACTGCTAATTGGGGTTCTCAGGTGTTCACACTTTACACTCCAGCTGGGGTGTGCACTGTGGAAAGCTCTGTCTCGAGTGCACATGGGCCAGAGGACATCCGTGGTCAGTGCCCAGCAGGTGTTATCTGGAGGGGCTGCAGGGTTGGGGAAGTGAGGGATCAGGTCGGATGGCATTGGAAGCTCCTACCCTGGTGCCCAGGGATATGCAGAGCTCCTGGCCTGTGTCCCGACCCTAACCTTCCCTTCCCTGTGCTGCCGACCCTGTGTCAATGTCGTTCCTGTTCTAAGTTCTCCAGTGATTAGGTGCCAGGAGCCCCTCCATTGCTTATGTTATGGGGAACACCAAGAAGCCTTAGGACAGGTGACCTCTGGCTGTCAGGAGTTACTACTGCAGAAACGAATGTGGAGAAGACCACAACACTGGATTGATGAAAAAGAACAATAATAAGCCCATTCCACACTGACACCTTAGAATGAAAAATAATTGTATTTTCTGTGGACCAAAAGCCAGTGGGAGTGTGGCATGGTTCTGCACAGTTCTCCAGCCTCACAGAGGTGGCTGGATTCCCACACACCCACGCCGTGGGTCTCTGCAGGGTCCTGGTCCACACCTGAGAGTGTGAGTGCGGGGATACGTGGAGGCCTGGCATTGCCGCAAGGACAGCTGTGACCCTGCCCTTGGGGCCCTGGGTCGTCTCAGGGATCGGCGTGCTGCTGCCTGCCACCACCTGGTGCGTCCCTGTGTGCGGAAGTGAGGTGGCTTGGGGGTGAGTCACTCTGGGTGGCTGGAAACATGAGTGTCTCCCACATGTCATCCCCAGGGGACTGAGGACAAAAGGCCTTTTGATGGGGCAGCCGGAGGGAGGAGGCCAAGCCTGCTGCTCTTGGGGTGTGGGTGCACCGTGCCGGGCAGGTCAGGGTGCAAGGTGGGGAGCCCAGGCCAGGCTCGGGGAGAATCCTGGGGGACCTAGTGCAGGATGCAGCAGGCTGGGGACCTGTCAGTGGGCACAGAGGCATCAGCACACTTCGTAGACCTCCGAAACGAGACATCGTAGCTTTAAAATGCCTCCCTGCTTCATTAATAAAGCCTGAAATCCAGCTTGTCTTGGGTGTGTGTCAGGAGGAAATTCAGTGAGAGTCAAAAACAGAGAAAACTACAATTTAAATATATCTTTCTAAATGAATCAGGAATATAAGTACATTTTTAAAAAATTTGGTGAATTTGGAGTAGCGGAGAGGAAACGCTAGGATTCACATAATTCTGGTGCTCAGCGTTTCACAGCAGGCGTCTCCAGGTCTGCAGCCTTAGCCTGAGTTTCAGCAGGATGTCTCCATGAGGGTGGCTGCCTGGCGATCTCCTGCGCTGGCTGCGTGGCCCGGAACAGGGCCACAGGTGCTTTTACAGAGCACATTCAGGAGTAGTGGTTTTCATCAGCACTGTGGAAGAGCTGTAAGAGCAAGTGCGTGTGTGTGTGTGTGTGTGTGTGTGTGAATGGTGTGAGCAGTGTGAGCACTTACCTGTGAGTGTTTGCTGCAGGTCAGAACGTACCCCATCAAGGTGCCTTCAGTAAGCAGAAGGAACCTGAAGGAAAGATGGGAGCATTCCCCTCGGGGAGCAGGTAGCTTGGAGGGGTCACGGGATTAGCTACTCTTATACTGGGATGTTATTTTTCTAGAGTGTTCTTTGCCTGAAACTTAGGTAAGCCAGTCACTTACTTTAGTAACAGCTCTGAGGAGGGGTTCAAGCGGCAGGATGTGGGGGGAAGATGGAGAGGAAGGGGCTCAGCCCTGTGGCTGAGGGCGGGGAGCTCCAGGGTTGTGGCGCTGGTGTCTGGATGTGGCTATCTCAGTACTTGGTGTTGCGTGTTCCCGCCTGAGAGTGGGACATTCTGATCCCCGACTTTGTGAGCCTATCAGTGACCCCTGAAGGAATAAGTTAATGAGCCATTCAGTGGCTGCAGGGGTCAGAAGCAGCCTCACAATCATCCCCTTCAGCCGCTGTTTACCTTTCTGTACTCTGCTCTTTGGCACGTGGGTGAGGGGCCTCAGGCTCCTGTGTCTGCCTCACTCTTTGCACTGCCTTTCTTTCGGTCTTTTATAATTTTGTGCTCTATCGCACATTCGCAGTTGGCGGAAGACACTCCAGCGCCGAGCGGGAGGCTTGTTCACACGTCCGCTCTTGGTGTGTTTGCACGCACTTAGCACGATGGGCCTCGCGAGCCTAGCGCGAGCCAAGCACTGGGGTCCGCGGGCCTGGGCTTCTGTCTGCTGCGTGCTCCTGTGGCCCTGCCCTTCCTCCCCTGCCTTCCGGGCCTCCCTGCTGGCTCTCCCAGCCGTGAGAAGAGCCCGGGCTCTACACTGGTCACGGGGCGCTCAGCACAGGCGGGCTCTGAGTCCAGGTCCCGGGCGTGAGGACCCCGAGAGCCAGCTCCCTGTGACGGTCCCAGGTGGGGCTGGAGGCCTCTGTCGCTGGGCGTGGCTTCCACGTCTGCTGAGTCCTGCTGATTGAGTGGTGGATGGGCTAACTAATTTGGGGACAAATGTGTCACTGGACCATTGACCTTTCTAAGACGTGACTGCATCACCTTGACCTTCTCCCATATCTCTTAGTTAACATGGGCCCACAGGGCTGTGCGTTAAGCATCTGTTAACAGCTGCTGTTACCACGGGCTTTGAACTTCTCAACCCGTGACAGCTCTAGTTTGGAGAATTCACTGGCCAACTGGTGCTGCACCCTTTCATGACTGATACCTCTGTGTGTCACCATCTATCTCCCCAGCCACCAGGAGATCTGGGTCGCATATCAGTCTCTGCATGCCTCTCCTCCTCCAGGAAGCCCTCCTGACCTCCTCTCATTTATCTCCACGCTCTTTGTGCTGTGCTCAGCGGTCTTGTACCTGTTTTCCTTGGTGACTGGTGAGCTCATTGGAGTGGGAACCACATCTTAATCTCAGCCTTGCTGTGTCTTCCCCTGACTGTCTCTGGGGTGACTATGGGTATGACAACAGCTCCTGTCGGGGTGGTGTGAAAGCCTTGGCCCGATGGTCACAGGATGAGACCATCCTGGCTCTGTGCTGTAGAACAGTGGCCCCTGGATGAGAGAGCCAAGTGCAGAGAGTGGCCCCCTGCCGGGGGAAAGGGAGGAGCTTAAGTGGTGGGAAAACTGATTGTTTTGTTCCCTCATAGGTTATAGATACAGCTGTCATTCGCTAGCTTTAAAAGTGACCTCCCAGAAATGCTTCATGCATCACTCAGAACGCTTCCACTTGAAGAGTGAAGGAAAAAGATCAACCATAACTTCCTCGCAGCCTAAGCCAGAGAGGCCTCCCCCAGCCGAGGTCAGGAAGAGCCCGGGAAGAAGCAGGCACAGCCTGATCCCGAAAACCAGGGACGGCTGGACTCTGTCTCTTCTTGGCAGCCTCAGATTGCAGAATCCCTGTAGAAAGACTTCTTCAGCAGCTCTGCCAGAGTCCAGGTCCGGGTCGGGTGGTTCTGGTCAGCCTCCCCTCCATGTGCTGCCCTGGCTCGCTGCTTCTGTTTGGGCTTCTCTGCCTCTGTGCTGTTGTCTGACCCGCCTTCCGGCTTTGTGCAAATCACGAACCCCCACTCTTGCTCTTTCTGCTGTGCTCCTTCTCTCCTCCGTTCCCGTCCCGGGAGAATCCAGCTTCACCGCTGGCCTCCGCCTCCTCAGAGGAAGCCCCGGCTGGTTGTTGGCTGCTGTCCCACGGCACTGCAGCTCCAAGGATCTGAAACGGAACCTGCACCCTGGCCCAGCATGGATGGGGTTCCCAGGTGCCCACACTCCAGGCAGGGTCCTGCGGCTCTCCCAGAGCCCACGCCTGTGCCCGCTGCATCTGCTGTGACCGTGCTTGGTTCCTCATTATGATCACTTGGGGACCTGAGCCATTCACGTCACTTTGCAGGTTCTCCTGTCACAGTTGTTCAGGTTCTGGGTGGAAGGAGCAGCAAGTTCTCTGTTTCTTTCCTGGCCCCAGACTTTTAGGGTCCAACACCTATTTGTGGAATGAAGGAATAACTCACGCAAGGGGTAGCCTAGTTGCACGGCTACTGTGCTTGATTCTGTTAAAGAAAACCTGAGCCTGGCAGCATTTAGAACAGCAAAGGCAGACTTTATTCTGGAGCTGTGTGAGGGTTCTCTGGAGAAACAGAGGCCGTGGGATGCATAGGAAGATGGATCCGTCTCTGCCTGCATCCAAATCCGGTCTAGTGAATGAGGGGCACACTCAGAGTGAGCAATCAGTGCCCACAGCTGTGGGCACAAAGTCACAGATCAAGGAAGCCAGTGACAGTGGAACTGGGTCAGAACCTGAGAACAGGGAGTTGGTTTTATTGTCCCCAGGCCAGGCTCAGAGAAATGAGGGAGGTTTTCTCTGAGCCTGGAGGCTGAAGCGAGGCTGGAGAGGGGGGCACAGTCCCCGCACACTCTGTATCCTTTCTCTCCAGCCCAGCAGGCGGGCGGCACTGTCACACCAGAAGCACATATGGAAATGCTGTTTTTCCTGGGCTCCCAGGGCTGGTCAGGTCCACATGGACTTTGCTGTCCCAGGGAAAGGGCTGTGCTCGGGCTCCAGCAGGGACCAGGCGAGGAGCAGGGCAGCAGGGGATCCCAAGAGGAGACTCTGGTGGGGAGAGTTTGGGTGCATGGCCTGGTGGAGCTCCCGCTGGGCATAACTAGGCTGCTTCTGAGAGCCGCTGGGTGACGGGACTCGGGAACACAGCTGAGGCCCTGGCGCAGGGGTGTGGGAAGCAGAGGGTGGGAGGTTCTCTCTGGAGAAGCCCCGGGGTTGGGCTGCAGCAGAGGCGTGGGCCCAAGGGTGGAAAGGTGGGTGTCAAGCAAGGCTGGGCGGGGAGCCACCGGGACACACAGTCCTTCAGTCTCTGAGCTCTGTGCCTCCAGGGTTCACCATCACTGTTAGTGGACTTCAATTGTGTACAACACGTGAGCTCTGCTCCCCAGCCCAGAACTTCTACACGAATGAGCTTGGGAAGAAGCAGAGAGGCTTCTGGGACGTCACCAGGAGCAGGAGGGAGTGGGGATGGCAGTGCAGGTGCTGCCTGCCAGGCACCTCTGGGAGTGACCGGGGCCTGGCTTCTGTGGGTGAAGGGCCTGATGCCCATGGCTGCCTTGCCTTGGTGTCCTGCACCCCGGGCCCACAGGAGATCTCTGGTGAGTGTACCCTGGGCATTGTGGAGGCCCGTGCTACTCAGCACAGCACCCTGTGGGCTTCCTTCAGCACCCCGGTGGTGCTGTGCTTCCGATCAGGTAGTTGCTGGTGGTCCTGGGAGGCGCAGCTGTGACTGGAGGTGCCAGTCCTCTCCCTCAGTGTCAGAGGTTCCCTGATTTGAGAGCCTTCGCTGTCCGGTCCCACCTAGCCCCACAGCAGTACACTGCCCTCTCCTCAGTGCTCTCTTTGGTTACGATTCGAGTTTTACAGTCAAAGTGTAAAGAGGGTTAAGATGAAACCGTGCGTCCTCCGGCTGCTATGGGGAGCCGGCTGTCACCTGGGGCCCTGCTCTCGTCCTTGCCCCCTGCTAGACCAGGGGCTTCATCATCCCCATAGCTCGGCAGCTTCCTGGTTGGTGAGCAGCAGTCCTTGACTCAGCACCACCGTCCCAGGTCCTGAAGATGCCGCCCATCTGAGTGGTGCCCACCGGGCAAGGCGGGTATCTGCAGTGGTTTCCCCTCTTGCTCTGACCGTGTGTGGCATAGTGATGGGAGCAACCTCCCTGCCAGGGTCCTGGTTTTGATCAGCTTTCTAGTTTTACTTCCTGAAGAAAGATGTGCTCAAGTGTGTCCCAGCAGGGCGACTTCCCAAGCCCCCAGAGTCACAGCCCGAGTCTCAGGGTCTGGCCAGCTTTCCAGGGAGCGCTCCCATGGTCCTGAGACATCCTGCGCAGCGGCTCCCGGCTCCCTTCCTCCCCTCTGGCAGTCATGTCCCAGCCTCTTCCCAGGGACAATGGGACGGGCGCCCACCGTCTCTTCCCCAGCTGGCCGGCAGCTGTCTCCTCTATTAACTCAGGATCCGAGCTGCAGGGAGGGCTTAGCAGGACAGAGTGCTAGGCCTGGCTGTCACTGTCACAGCCCAGAGGACAGACAGAGTGGGCTGAACGAGGAGCCACTTCCACCCAGGCCTGGTCATGGGAGGAAAATCTCCGTGCAGTTCTGCAGGGCACTGCAGTCCCGGCGTCGGATGGCTGCGTGCGTCCTGGGGTCTCTGCATGGTCCTGGCTAGGCCTCTGTGACCTCCTGGACCAAACCCTGACAGCTGCAGTTTCCTTGTTTCTGTCCTGAAGGGACTGCAGTGAAACAGTTGCCTGCCATCAGCTCTTGTGGGCTTTGGACAGAAGAGATAAAGACAGAGAACGAGGAGAAGAGGAAAATGATCACTTTGGAAATTGTGCTTCTAAGGGAACTGCAGTCCTAGGGCACTAGTGTCTCTCTCCACGCCCGTGACCCCAGGCTCATTTGTTTGCTTTTTCTTCCAGGTCTGCCCCACTCAGAGTCCAAAGCCCACACACCAGCTGATAAGGCAAAGTGGTCACCTTCAGGGTGGGAACAGGGTTGGGCGAAGCCTCTTAGCTCTCTGTCTTCAGGGACATCTAGAGGACGTGGGCATCCCTGGCCCGGACAGAGGCACTCTTGAGGCCCACACTCTGTCTGAGGAGCCCCTTCCCCTGCCTGACAGCATCTGTCTACACCTCTGGGTCATGTCCTGAGGTTCTTCTCCTGCGATGAGAGATGAGAGACGGGAACTTGTTCAGCTGGCAGGGTTGAGGTGCCACCTCCTTGTTGGGGACCTCCTTGGCTCTCTCTGGTGACACAATCAGTGAGAATTTTTTTCTGCTGGTTCTAGAGGCTGGGAGCACAGGCCCAGGGTGGCAGAAGTCCTGCTGCCGGGAGGACTTGCTCCCTGCACAACAGACGCCTTCTGGCAGTCCTCGTGCGAAGGAACAAGCGCTAGGGTGCCCCTTCTTTCTTTTTTCTTTTTTTTTTTGTACTACTGAGGATAGAACCCCCTCACACTGAGTCACATCTTTACCTTTTGTTTATTTTTAATTTCTAGACAATCACTAAATTGCCTAGGCTGAGTTTGAACTTGTGATCCTCCTGCCTCAGCCTCCCAGAAAGCTGGGATTACAGGCGAGTGACACTGCACCTGGCTCTGCTGTCCCTTATTGTGAGGGCTCCCCTCCCATGGGATTAACGCCATCCCCCTGGGGACTAGAGTTGCCACTCACGAATGGAGAGGGACAGAGTTCGGCCCGCAGCACGGAGCTGAGGTTTGTAGGATGTAACGGTGGCTGCGGGTCCGAAGAACTACTGCCAGTGGCGTTTGTTTACTGAAGACAGATGCTGCTGCTTGAATGGACAGATGTTTTTCACACTCTGCAATTCTTCCACCTCTTCCTTTTCTTTTTTCTCTAGTCAAGTGGGGGAAACTTTATTCAGGCCCCCAAGGCCACAGTGTTTGGGCAGGTGGTGCCCTTCTACTGGAGGGACTAGTGCAGCTTTATGTGATCTTCTTGGGGTGCAGGTTGTTGCTGTGGCCTCACTTCTTCCTGTGGCAGTTGACGGCCTGGGGTGCAGGCAGGCACAGCTCTTGTGGTGGGTCATCTTGTCACAGATGACCTTCTGGGTGACCTGGCACAGGGACGGCTCAATGACCCCCCTTGTGGGTGGAGCGCCAGGTGCAGGGTGGCTCTTTTTGGATGTTGTAGCCAAGGAGAGTCCGACCGTCCTCCAGCTGTTTGCTGGCAAATATCAGATGCTGCTGGTCAGGTGGTGGTGTGATCAGGGGTTGCCAGGAAAAGAGTTATACACAGGACACGTAATTTCTAGTGTTATTTATAATGGTGACCCAGTCAAACACAAGAAGTGCAGGAACTCTATTCACTAGACTAGAGAATCCATCTGAGGGCCTGGATCCCATGGCATTATCCTGCATGAGTCCAGCAGAAGACCTAGAGCCCAGGACAGTGCCCGCCATGAGTCCAACTGGAGGCCTAGAGCCCACAACAACTCGAGTGAGTCTGTTTCATGGATCTGTGCTGGGAAGGCCCAAAGGTCAGTGGTGGAAGCTAGAAAGTCTATGCCAGCGGGGCGAAGGAGCTGAGCCAGTAGACTGAGGGTTCTTCAGTAGAGCCAAGAAGTGGCATTTGAAGTAAAGACCAAGACTCCCCTAAAATGTACCACAGCCATCCTCAGCAACAGTGAGGTCCTGAGCTCCTTGATGAGGAGAACAACTGAGTTCATATCAGGAAGCCAGCGTGACAAGCTTCCGCTGGAGACGGGGCGGCTCACGCTTCCCTTCCAGGGCTAGGAGGCGACACTCAAAGTAAGGAGCAGCGCTCTCCCAAAGTGAACCGCAGCCATTCTCAGAAACAAGGTCCTGAGCTCCTGCGATAATAGCCAAGCTGGTGTCAGGGGAGCCAGCGTGACCACCTCCTCCAGGAGAACCAACGGCTCCAGACAACAGCGACACTTAGGAGAACCCAGAAGGCTACCCTTCCTGTCCAGGTCTCCTTTTCGTGCTGCAGCAGTCCTCAGGTGGGCCATCCACACTCAGCACCACGCTGATTCGGTTCAGCTGCTGTTAAGCTGCCCACCAGTTTGTAACCCACTACAGGTGGGGTGCCCTCCTTGTCTTGGATTTTGACTTTGATATTCTTGATGGTGTCATTGGGCTCAACCTCGAGGGTGATGGTCTTTCCTGTCAGGGTCTTCACGAAGAGCTGCATCTCTGTATTTGCTGCTCAGTCACCTTGTTGAAGAGTTGCATTCTTATAAGACATATTAATACCATAATTCATGCTTTTCTGAATGGTGCACTCCGATAATGTAATCCCAGCTACTCAGGAGGCTGAGGCAGGAGGACTGCAAGTTTAAGGCCACCTAGGCAACTGAGTGAAACTCTGTCTCAAAAACAAATCTAACCACCCCCCCTCCAAATGAAACAAAAGAGAAGAAAAAAAAAAGCTGGGGATATAAAACAGTGGTGAAGTTCAATCATCAGTATTTGGAAAAAAAGTTATTTTTACAGAGATTTTTTTTTCTAATTCTGAGTTAATGAGTCATTAAGAATTAATGAATTTCTGAATGGCTCAGAGTTCTTTTCTTTTTTACGTAAGAGAAAAAAGACACAGAACAGAAAAACAAGAACAAAAGAGACAAACAACAACAAACTCATTACAATAACAGTATAGTATTACAAAACAAGATGATAGGAATTTGACAATGGCTGTAATATTGTATATTGTTACCTCCAAAAGGGTTTCTTGGAATAATAGATACAGGCATGTAAAATTGATCTAATCACATGAATATTAATTGTTCCCTTTCAATAGCTAATAACAGTAGTATAGTCATCTTAGCTATCTTATGTATATAAATACAAATCTGTGTCTTTTCCTCTATCCCAATTACTTTTCCTCTTTAAGCAATTTCTTACCCTTATACAGTATTTATTGTAGATTTTGGATTGTATATACTTTTTCAGTTTCTTATGCTAGGGAGACAATATGGTATTACACATGTGAGTTTATTTCACTTATGAGTATGGTCTCAAGTCACGTCCATTTACTTATAAAAGTCTTGACGCAGTCTTTCTTTATAGCTGAGTAGTACTCCATTGTATAAAAATACCACATCTTTTTTATCCATTCGTTGATTGACAGGCACTTGAGTTTCTACAATTTGGCTATTACAAATTGTGCTGCTATAAACATGGGTGCACATATATCATTGTGGTATGATGTTTTCAGTCCTTCTGGGAAAATGCCCACAAGTGAGATAACTAGGTCAAATGGAACCTCTAATTTTAGCTTTTTTTTTGTGGTTCTGGGGATCGAACTCACAACCTCCCACTTGCCAGGCAGGCCCTTATGCCACTGAGCTAAATCCCCAGCCCCTAATCTTAGCTTTTTGAGGAATCTCCGCACTGGTTTCACAGTGGTTGCACCAGCCTACCCTCCCAGCAACATTGGAGAAGGGCTCCTTTTTCCCCACTGCCCCTCCAGCGTTTGTCACTGGCTGATTTCTTGATCTTGGTCGGTCTTTCTTGGGTGAGATGGAATCTCAGTGTTGTGTTAATTTGCATTTCCTGAATGGCTAGTGATGTTGAATATTTTTTCATTTATTTATTTCCGATTTGTATTTCTTCATCTGAGAAGTATGTATTCATCTCAGATGCCCATTTTTGGATTGGGTCTTTGAATTTGGAGGGGTCTGATTTTTTTCAATACTTTATACATTCTAGATACATGTCTTTTGTCTGAGATACATGTCTTTTGACTAAGGTATTTCCCCAATTTGTATGTTTTCTTTTCACCCTGTTTCTTTTGACATGCAAAATCATTTTAATAAGATGAGATCCCAGTTGTTGATTCTGGGAAGTATTTCTTGTGCAGTTTGATTTTTGTTCATGAATTCTTTGCCTACTCCTATGTTGTCAAGATTTCTACCTACTTTGTCTTCCAGTAGATTTAATGTTTCTCTTTTAATATTTAGATCTTTGATCCATTTTGACTTTAGTGCATGGTGACAGACATGGGTCTAGTTTTAGTCTTTGCCATGTGGGAAGCCAGTGTTTCCAGCACCACTTATGAAAGGGTCTGTCTTTCTTCCATTGAACATGTTTGGCCCCTTTGTTAGGATGAGGGCCCAGGATTATTTTCAAAGTTTTGCATAATATAGAGAAGCTGCCCAAGGTCACTCAGAACAATGTATATTTTAGGTAATAATAGTTTGTCCTAAAAAAATTAAAAACAAGTTTTATATGTTGGAATTATTATTGCTTTGCACAGGAGAATGAATTTCTTAACTGAGAAACTAAGGAATCAGGTGTCATCTATCAGAAATATTATGAGAAAAGGCTGGGGATTTAACTCACTGGCATAAGCACCTGCCTGGCAACCTTGAGGTCATGAGTTCAATCCCTGGAACAACAAAAAAAAATTATGGGATAATAATAAATTATGGGATAAAAAAAGAAATTATTATTATGGGAAGCCACCTCAGTGGTCCCCACAAAATGTCAATGAAAACAAAATGCAGTGGGAAGGGAAAATTGAGGGCATGAGGTCACCTTAATGCCCCTTAATAATGTTGTTGGTGTGTTTCATGTATTTGTGTGAGTGTGTAAGGAGTGCGTGTATAGCAGTGTGAGTGTGTAGGAGTGTAACTGTGCATGAGTATATGGTAGTATGTGTAGCAGTGTGTGTGTAATTGTGTGTGTGTAGCAGTGTATGTGTAACTGTGTGTGTGTGCACTTGCACACGTGTGTGTACTCACCCAGGCACGTGCGGGCCGGGCACCCTCTCCCCGTACTGTTTTCTTCTGCGTATCGTAAATGCTTTTAGTGCTTCGTCTGCCACAGGTGCCCAGGACTGAGCAGCTTTCGGACCTGGCTCGTTTCTTCGATGAGCACCTGGGTCTCCGTCGTCACTGGGGCTGGGGCTGCAGCAGAGGTGTAACTCTGCAGTGCCTCTGCAGCCACTCTGCCGTGTTAACATGTGTGTGTCCCGGTGTCCCCTTTTCAGTGCTTGTCGGCCGAGGAGATCTTCGCCCTGCATGGCTTCTCCAACGCCACCCGGATCACCAGCGCCGACTTCCCCAGCATCTGCCCGGCCGTGCTGCAGCAGCTGACCTTCCACCCCTGCGAGGCCCAGCCCAGGCCCTCGTCCAAGCCCAGCTTGTCGCAAGGTGCGCGGCCGCTCCTGGGGTCGGGGTGGAGGCCGGGGTGGGCGCTGCAGACCTGCCTGTCCCTGCCTGCTGTACTGCGGTGGCACAAATGCGCGGAGAGGTGGCCCTGAGGGTGCAGGGTGAGTGGGCTCGTCCCCCGTGCGGAGGTTCAGAGCCGCTCGCTGGTGTGTCTGGTGTGGCTGGTCAGCGTAGTGAGGTGAGTGTGGCTTTGACGCCTCGGTGTCCTTTACTCCTTGTGGGATGGTGCCCAGGGCCTAGAAGGTAAAGGCGTAGACACTGCATTGTAAGGAAGCAACCTGCTGTGAAGAAGACTTAGAGCAGGAGAAGCGTGTGCCTGCTCACCACACCGCTCCGCTCAGGCTCCCCACAGAAAGCCGGGGCTCAGGGGCTCTGAGGGCGGTACGTGCAACTCCTAGATATCACAGCACTGATCCCCCCCATGGTATTCTAATTTTCATTCATTTATTTGTCAGATAAATGTTTGCTGTGCACATCCTGAGCAGTGTTCTCTAGGGTTCATTATGAACAGGAAGGATTTTCTGCCTTACTAGGGTTTACAACACAGCAAGTGAGGAGTGATGCATGTTTAAACAAACAAGCTAACGGCTGGGGCCCAGAGTGCTCCATGCTGACATGGAGACGAAGTGGGTGGAGAGGCAGGGTGGGCTGAGCCTGGGGTGGCAGAGGCAGCCCACCCTGCAGAGGCTTGGCTGAGGGAGCACAGATCCTCTGTGGGTGCAGGGAGGGGTGGTCAAGTGGTCGAAGGACCAAGTCCTGGAGAGGGACAATCTGGGCAGCGAGGGCAGGCAGCGGTGTCAGAGGACTGAGTTTATGTAGAACATAAAATCAGTGTGGAACCTTGTCGGGTGCAAATGTTAGCAAGTGAGTTCATTCCCACATGGACAGGAGCATGCTACCCTGCCACGGGGCAAGAACAGAAGCCGGGAGGCTGGTAGGAGGCTGTTTTGGGGCAGATTTCCAAGGCCTTGGGGACTTGAGCCTGGATGGGGTGGAGGTGAGTGGGCAGAGGCAGGGAGGACTTGGCAGTGCTGCTGAGTCCGTTTGTTTGGGGTTGGATGTGGGAGAGGAGGAAGAGCCATGGCTTGGGCCCGAGAGATGGAGTGCACGGTCGCCCCTGTTTTTGGGGATGGAGAAGAGTGGAGCGATCTTTACTGGGGTGAAGGGAGCAGTGAGGAGTGAGGTAGACCGAGAGCTGTCCTCTGAGACCAGCCAGGCACCCAGAGGCAGGGCGGCCGTGCACGCGAGTTCAGGGGGAGGTGGTATTGCTGGTGCTGCAGGAGCAGGCTGGCTCCATCTGTGCAGAGTGAGGGACACAGAGGAGGGCCGTCTCCACAGGGGCCACGCCTGTTCAGCTTGCTGGCGTCACTCTGCCTGTGCGCATTGCTTGAATACCAGTCATGCCAACGAGAATGACGACGTCCTGTATTTTGGAAGCTTGCTGGGCAACAGGTACTATTCCAGACATGGTTTATAGATGAGCCACTCAGTCTTCCAACGGCTACGTGATGTAAACCCTGCTTTCCCATTTCACAGGCAAAAAATAGAGGTACAGGGAAGGAAGTTGCACAGTTCGTATGTGGTAGAGCTCAGGTTGTCTTGGCTTCAGAATCGGGGTGCTCCGCCACCTTTTGTCCTTATGAATACTAACAGTGGAAGTCATTACCCACAGTTGACCACGTAGTTTGCAACTTCATGAGTAACACTAGGTAGTTTCAAAGTTGAAATAATAGTACCTTTGAGCAGTTACTAATAGTTCAAGCAAATATTTTTGCTAGAGTATGTTTATATTTCTTCCAGTCTGTTTCATACAGTTTGCACTCTATGTTCAAAAATAACTTCAGCAAATGGCTCGTTGCCGTGTGCTAACATTTACTGATTGTGTACGTTGACTCCAAAGTCAGCCCACTGCTGCTCAAGTCAGCTCATGACTCGAACCTCTTTCTGCCCTTGTTTCCCCATCCGAAATAGTTCCGTTCTCATAGTGTCACTATTAAATAAAAACACTTAAAATAAAATGTCACACACACATGCACACACACCCGGATGAGAAGGAGATGATCCATTGTTGAAAGGACAAAGGCCGAGAGTTGGAGTTTGATGTTACCGAATCAAGAAACATAACCCACCAGAAACATAAACCTAAAGTAAATAAATATCTGGCACATGGTTAGGTGCTATATTAGGTCTCTTAAATAAATAAATTATATCCAACTCATACACAATTCCCGGAAATGAGGTTTCAGAAAAATAAAAATCTGTTGTGCAGGTTAATTATGATTTTCAAAAGTGTTTTGAACTCCATTGGCTCAGGTGGTTTTAACTCTATTTCATGAACCAGGAGGTAAGAACAGGGAAGCCGGAAACAGGAAGTAGGAGAAAGAATTCTAAGGTCAACACTACAAAGCCGTAAAGCGGAAAAAGTCAACAATTCCAAGTTACAGGATCAGAAAGATACTGAACATTGGACGGCAGATCCAATAAGGAAAGCAGAGCATTCTACTTTCCAAGATGTGAACTTGGCAATGTAGTCTTTTTTCTTTTTTCTCTTTATTTCAATACCGGGCATCCAACCCAGGGCCTATGCACTGAGCTGCATCCCCAGCCATTTTTATTTTTTTGCTTTGTTACAAGGTCTCACTACATTGCCACACTGGGCATTAATATGCATCCTTCCTGCCTCAGCCTCCCAGTGGCTGGGATTAGAGAAGTACACACCATGCTCGGCTACATTGTCTGTTTGATGTGACATCTTACTAGTTTTATTTTAGTGCAGCTGTGTAATCTTGAGCAATTTCAGTTCCCTCGTTTGTACCATATAGACGCATATAATGATAACAGCTTTCTTTCAGAATGGCTGGGGCCTTTGCATGAGTTAATGTGTGTGAAGTGCCCAGAACTGACTGGCCAGAGTCAGAAGCTGACGCCTTTGGTCTTGTTCCTGTGCTCAGAGGTTCGCCCCTTCCCTGGCCTCTAGAACACGCTCTTTTCCTATCAAGACATGGTTAAGAAATAATGAAATGTGGTGGATTCTGATATAACACTGCATTTACAAGTCAAGTCTGAGTTCATACAAAAAAATGAAAAATCAAGATGAAAGAAATCCAAAGGGTTAGGCTACTAGAGTTTTCTGAACACGTTTATGTTGACATTTCAGTGAGAGGATAAAATAGTTTCGTTTCTCCAAGAGCTCACATTTTATGATTTTTTTGAAGTTACTTTTGAGGTACTTTATAAAATTATATTGATGATGACAGTAAACTGAAAGTCCACTAACTTCTCTGAGAGGGAAATTACTTGCATTTGATCAATAATTTAATGGTTCAAAATTGCCTCAGTTTTGATGAATTTACGAATACTGCTTAATTCAGCTAACAGATGACAACAACAGAATGTCACTTGAAGCTTCCTGAAGGTCCCGCTGTCCAGTGTCACAATGCAGCCGAGGACACACGTCTGCCCTGCAGCGTCATGAGGTGGCTTCCCTCGTGCAGAATGCAGGCAGACAGCAAAGCCCAGGGCTCCAAAAGCCAGCTTGTTCTCTTCCCTGAATAACAAGGAGCCGAATGGACGGACAGCTATACTTTTTGGAAACAGTAAATAGCATTATTGGCTGACCAAGCTCAGCTGACCAAGCCGAGGAATTGTTTTTTTCTACCCGGCTTCAGAGTGCTTGGAAGGGGTGGTTATGGATTTCTTTAACAAACAGAGGTGCTGTTTGCCAGCTGATTTCCTAGGCACTGAGGATGACTTAAACATAGTCCCTTCTTGAAAATGCACTGTTTGCATGATCCCAGGGATAGAATTCATAGAGCTCACAGGATGCAGAGATTGACAATCAACTTCAAATGCGGGACTCTGAGGACCTTGCCGAGCTTGGCAGAGGCCATGTGGGGGCTTGGAGAGTCGGGCTGGTGTCTGCAGATGGGGGACATTGGGGTATGGGGTGCTGGGCCTGGGCGTAGCCCTGTGAAGGAGGAGCAGCTGACACTGGCAAGCTCATGGGAGCTCGTCTGTGAGGACCAGCTGGGAGCTGATCCTGTGTGTTCGTGTGGAACCTTGGCAGGGGACAAGATGGAACACTGTCCTGCTCCATCAGGGTGACCTGAGCGGTGACGTGGGCCTGAATGCCTGCAGGCAGAGCGGGCTACTGAGGCTGACAGGCAGGGTCTGGCCCTCGTTTCCTAAGGACCTGGCTGGCGGAGAGTGGGAGAATGACATTGACCTTGTGTCTGCTACATGCAGGGGCTGTGGACACGTATCAGAGCTGATACGCTGCAGGAAAGTGTAGCCTGGAGTTTCCTCTGTTTGCCGCTCGAATATTTTTTTGCCTTCTGATTTCATTTTCCAACATGGTGTGTCTTGTCTATGCGGCGAAGAGGTTGGAGGAATGTATGTGGTCCAGACAAGGAATAGTGGCTGTTGACTGCAGGAGAGGAATGGCGGATGACGTGTGGGGCTGAGAACTTTCTCCAGGGGGAAGTCAGAGGGCAGGGGCGGGGCTGTTAGGTGACAAGGCAGGACAGCCGTATGACTCCTGGTTCTTGGCAGGCCTCAGGCTGATGGGAGGTTTTGTGGAGAGGACAGCCTCACCCTGGTCAGTCAGCACTCTGATGGGTTGTGCGGTTCCCCAGCACCGCTTACTGTCTCTGCTTGGTGCTGGTGGGTGAGCTTGCACGCACACATAGGTGCGCATGTGTTTCCAGATCCCCGGGTGGGACGGTGCATGCTACCCATTGGCAGGAGCCATGGTGTGGTCCAGGTGCTGGACCTGAGAGCATTTGCTAGGCAGGTTTTGTGGACAGAATAAGAGTGAGTTGTCATGTTTCCCCAGGGTACACACTTTACTTTTCTCCCGAGTCCAGGGGTGCAGTGGCAGGGTGACCTCCATGGGCGCAGCTCACACTTTGCTGAGTTGTGTGGCTGAGCAGCCAGCTGCCTGGCTTGGGGTCTGGCTCTGTCTGTCTGGGACTTGGTGGCTTGCTTGGCCCCAGTATCCTTTGACTTCCCCAGCTATGTGGAGAAGGCGGCAGCAGTGTCTCCTCCCTGGCCACGAGGGAATCTAGGAGCTGCCTCAAGCTGTGCCAGACACAGGCCTGCAACGGTGTCTTCATTTGTTTTCTGAGGCTGCCGCTGTCTGAGGCAGGGCCGGGCACCAGGGTCCTCAGGGTCCTCAGGGCCATCGCCACCTCCTTCCCCTGAGCTCCATGTGCAGACAGCCCTGCAGGCAAAGCACCCGGCACACAGCCCAGGGCCACACTGTCCTCAGCCTCAGGTGACTGCTGCAGGCCGCTGCCCTGCCTGCATCCCTTCCTCCCTGCAGGTCCTTTCACCAGTGCTCCCGGGTCCTGGGGCAGAAGCTGAGGTGCAGGGGCCCAAGGGCAGCAGGCCAGCATGCCCTGGCTGAGGGACTCGGGAGAAGTGCGTCCCACCTTGCTGTCTGCTGATGCCCCCTGTCCCATCTGGGGACTCAGGGCTCTGTGGAGTCAGCAGACAAGTGACTGTGACCAGCCAGTGAGGGCTGTGCTGATCCCTGTGGCATCCTGGTTCAGTCCTCCTGTCGTCTGTCTCTTGCTGTCACCCACACGGCCCCCTGACTCTTGGCCTGTCCCCTGTGGAGGCTGGGTCTGTCCCGTTCTGAGGCCTCTGAGATCCCTGCAGACTCCGATGCTCATGGCCTGGGAAGATGTCAGCACACGGCAGAGGCAGGTGCTGAGTTCTCACCATCTGCAGGGCTGTGTTTGTGCTCTGGGTTTTCTGCTGAGCTTTGGTTTAAGCAAATGCTTTGCACTCACACGTGGTGAGACCCTTGGGGCCCACTAACGGTCTCTCCCTCCCCTCTGACCCAGTCTGGGGCTACGGGCTGCTCTCGGTCACCATCATCAATCTGGCCTCGCTCCTCGGCTTGGTCCTGACCCCGCTCCTCAAGAAGTCCTACTTCCCCAAGATCCTGACCTACTTCGTGGGGCTGGCCATCGGGACCCTTTTTTCCAATGCAATTTTCCAGCTTATTCCAGAGGTAAGGATGGTGTTTCTGTGAATAATTGTTTCTTTTTCATGTTCCTTTAGTACTTTGGAGGTTTTAGCCTCCATAACTTTTGCAGTATGTGATGAGCAGGTTTAAGGTGGGGTCACAGCAGACACCGGGGCTGGGGACAGAGTGGGATTCATATCCCAGGGGGCTGCAGACACTCGGACAGGTGCATAGCCTCACACGCTTCCACTATGCTCGGCAAACCTTTCTCTCTGCACACCCTTCTCTTTCTCTCTCTTTCCTTCCTTCTTTCTTTCCTTCCTTTCCATCTCTCTCCCTACTTCTTCCTTTTCTTCCTTTTTTGTGTTAGGGACTGAACACAGGGCTTTCACATTGAGCTGCTTACACAGTATAATTATTAAATTATTAAGAAAAATTTTTTTGGCAAGGTTCCTGCTAACTTGGTAAATTCCTCAGATTGGGATCCTCCTGCCACAGATTCCCAAAGTTCAGGTGTTATAGGCACCCACCACCAGGCCCAGTGATTATTTATTTCTAAAGCATCTGCCATGTCAAATTAAATGAAGATATGCCACAAAATCCTCATATGTTTACTACTGCTGGAGAAAAACAGCAGTAGTAAACATATGAGAGTTGAGTTGACAAATATCCTTTTTTTAAATTATTAACTAAGAAGCAACCGAATACAATCAGCAGGCATCCGGGTAGAGGGCCAACACATACACAGCAACTCTCCCTCTGCTAAAATGCATTGTTGATCTGACATCGACTGTAGTGGGCGATTCAGTCAATCAACAGACAATAGATATGTGCCCATAAAGAAGGAGAGAGAGAGCAGGGCGAGAGGCGTGGGGGAGCCAGAGGGAAAGCAGAGCAGGGATGGCCAGGGGACCCTGCAGGAGACACCCGTGGAGCCGTGGAAGAGGCTGTGCTCGGGGACACCTGTCCTGGGCCGGGGACCCAGCTGCACAGAGCTCTCAGGCTAGGAAAGAACCTAAACTGCTTTCAGTTCTCACGGTGACACAGGACAACGCAGGCAGAACTCTGTAGGGACCCAGAATTTGTGATTACTTCATCTAGAAAGAATCCAGGGGAGGATTGATTTCGAACCCTAAAAGGAGAGAAGACAAAATTAAAATCCAGGGGATGAAACGCTTGCTTATCCACTAGTGACACAGCTAACGGGGCGGTGCAGATCTTCTGCTGTCTAGGCCACAGTCATATAATGTGGTTCACAGAGCACAGCAGTGTGTGCATTTGTGTTTATTATTTCACCTGCTTTCTGAGTGGAATTTTACCAGCTGGGCAGGGGATGTGGCTTGGTGGTGGAGTGCTGGTCTGGTGTACACAGCCCTGACTTCCAACTGCAGACTGCAAAAAAAAAGTGTAGAGTTGTGGCTTTTCACATTTTACTATCTCCTCCTAATCTGCGGTCTTAAATTTAAGCACTTCCTATGTGTTAGAGTCGCCCCGATTCTCCAAACTCCAGCTCTCGTCTTTTGCCCCTCCGACGGTGGGTTTCTCCTTCGTGATCTCGCAAGGTGCATTCCCAGTATGACCTGGTTGTGAGGATAGACATAGAGTTGGTTAAAACGCATGTCCTGAGGAGTCACGGTATTGTTTTCCAAAGATTGAGTTGAATTATGTAGTGTGACCTGAATTGCCTTCCCTCTCCCTGCCCCAGGCATTTGGATTTAATCCCAAAGTTGACAGCTATGTGGAGAAGGCGGTGGCTGTGTTTGGAGGATTTTACATGCTTTTCTTTTTTGAGAGAACGCTGAAGATGTTACTGAAGACCTATGGGCAGGTAGGTGGACTCCTTGGGCACGCGTAATCCTGGGCGCAGAACCGCTGCGGTGGAGGCGGGAACGTCGCTCCGGGTGGCGTCTGAGCCCGGCGTGGGCGGGAAAGGCTGGAACCTCAGCGCAGGTCTGGCTGGAAGGACGCTGGATTCTCGCTGTGGAACAGAGTGTGCGGAGCTGGCATCTCACTTACAGTATCAAGGTAGAAAGGGACCTGTATGCCAACACAAAAAACAGAAGCAACCGAATACAATCAGCAGGCATCCGGGTAGGAGGGGAGGCTTTGTAAATCTGGAAAGGTTAGGCCGAGGGGGAGCGGGCAGGCAGCCCCTCAGGCTCCCCACCCTTGGCTCCTCTGTCCACGCAGCACGATCACGCCCACTTCGGGAAAGAGGACTTCAGCCCGACAGACAAGACGCAGCCGCCCAAAGTGCTGCCTGCTGTCAACGGGGTGATGTGCTACGCCAACCCCGCCATCATGGAGTCCAACGGGCAGGTGCACTTCGACAGCGCCAGCGTGGTGTCCCCGCAGGTACGCGACGCCCTGCCCTCCCGCGCTGCAGACCCTGCGTGGTGCCTGTGTCAGGTTCGCCTTACACACGCGGGCAAGAGGAAGGTGTGTCTGCAGGCTCTGCCCGCCCTCTCCCTTGGCTTTACGCTGAACAAGCAAGAAACTGGGGGCTACTGCGTCCCAGGACTCATTGTCTCCCAAGATTGTTTGTGGAGTCGCCTCTCCCTTAGATTTCTGAGGTCCAGGTAGCAGGGTTACCTCGGAGCATTCTCTTCAATCCTTTCAGGATCCAAAACCAAACAATCCCTAGAGTGAGTCTGAAACTGCGAGAAGAGAGATTTGTACACCATTAGGATTGTGTTTATTGATTGTGCTTGTATCTCTTGAAGAACAGAATTCTCCGCTAAGCAAGAACCTTTGTCTCCGTCGCAGTCCTTGGTATGTGGTCTGTGTTCCGTTGTATAAAAACCAGGGCTTTACACATTGAGAACCATTAGTGTTTGGTCATGGAGCGTATTTATTGTGGTACGAAGATGCAAAATGTGTAGCAGTGTGTCTGCCCGCTTCTGACTGCCTAGACTGAGGGTGTGGCACTTGCTCTGGCAGTGGTGTGGGGCCGGCCTCGGTGCAGTAGGGCGTGTGCTCTGGGAAAGCTCAAGGTTACAGGGTCAAGAAGGCAGGTCTGGGGAGGGCCCGGTCTGCCAGCACTCTGTCATTCGGTTGTGAGTGCAGGGGCTGTGTCATATTCCTGATGCTGTTCCCACTGGCCTACCTGTGCGGCTGCTGGGTGTGTGGGGTGGTGAAGAGGGACCCCGTCTGGCAGGTACTTGGGGGCTGTGCTAGTTCTAGACTCAGGGGTCTTTTGAGGGACCAGCTACCCATGGCCTCTATGAAATCTCTGTGTCCATTGGAAAAAGATGTGATTCGGTTTACAGTGTTGGGACCTGCCTGTTTTTCCGATAAAGGAAAAATTAGTCTGGCCAAGTTTAGAAGCTGACTGTTGTGAATTTGATGTTTAAGATCCAGGTGCTGGGATGTTGCTGCCCTGGGTGGATGTGAGAGAGGCAGGCTTTGTCAATAGCTGCTACAAAGTTACACTCAGAAACACAAAGTGCAGGTCCCGGGAGAGTCCAACAGACTGCATAATTGGTTCACCAAGTACTCACATACCTCCTTGTACTTGACCCTAGGAGGCTGGGGCAGAGTGGAGACCCCCTGCTTTCCATAGTGTAACTGAAATGAAGCAAATATTGAGTTTTGCAAAGAAAGGCGCCAACATGGGGCTGGGTGGAGATGGATTGGGAGCCCGCTGTGTCCATGCATGGGCTTCTCTGCCAGCTTTTCGGAGGGTTTGATTTTCTTTGTCTTTGCTTGGAGGGGAGAAGGGGGAGCTTCTTCCTGGCTGCCTGCGTTGGGAGTTTCAGTTGGCTTCCTGTATGTGTTGCTACTCACAATGAGAATGGTAGAGAACTGCCCAGGAAGTGGTCTCCCTTGCAGGATGAGGTCAGGAAGAGGAAGAGGAGGAGAAGGAGGAGGAGGGGGAGGAGGCCGGATGGTGGAGGCTCCCTCCGTGCCTCTGCAGACCCTTGTCCTGTACTCGGCATCTCATCAGACTCCAAGTGCTGCCCAGACCCTGGACGCGGGTCCTCAATCCTCCCTCATGAGCTCTCACTTCATTGATGCTGAATTCTTTTATTCTTCTCTATTTAACCCTTTTCCACATCGTTGAGAAAAGCTGGCCTACTTCTGTTACTACTCCCCACAATGCTCATCCTGCCCTTCCGGACCTGAAGGAGGAGCCTGCGGTCCTGTTTGGGTCGGCTGTGTGCTCTGGGGCTGTGCGCCTTCCCCTCTCACCAGGACTTCCAACCTCGCTCACCTTCAAAGCCAATTCCCCTAACTGTCCTCATCTCCCCAGTGCCATTTCCTGTCCTTGCTGGCTGCTCCTGCCTCTCTCCCTTTGTCCATCCTCTCTACCCTTCCCCTGACCTTGCCACTTCCCAGCTTCCCAGATCCTTTCTGCGCCTCCAACCCCTTGAAAGTTTGGAAAATTCCAAAATAAGAATTTGCTCCCTGCTGCCCTAGCTACAGTCCGGGTGCTTACTCCCCTGACCCGCCCGGGGGCCTCCCAGTGCGGCAGATTAGTTGTGACCCCAACTCCTGCAGAGATGTATTCTGACGTGGGACTCACCTGTGCCTTTCGCAAAGCTTTCCCTGTGAACCACGTGAACACTTTTTTAAAAAATTGTATTTTATGGAAAAAATGTTATAAAACATTATCTTGTTATAAAACAAGGGTAGTGCCCCCAGCCCCACCCCAACCCCTACAATGAGGACAGGGACTGGGGTGTCTCAGCCAGCAGACAGTGGGTGATATTTAAACATGAGAATCTCAAAGGTAAATAAATGCAACTTGAGACCATACTCATAAGTGAAATGAATCAGACTCACAGGTATAAACATCATATTGTCTCCCCAGTGTGAGAAACTGAAAGAATAACTAAGGTCTAAAATGTACGACAGATATTGTGAAATGTGAAGAACTTGTTCAAAAGGAAAAAGGAACTAGGTTAGGGAAAGGGAGAAAGGAAGGAAGAGAAAAGGAAAAAGATAGTTCATTGAAAAGGAAGGTTTGCACCAATAGAGGTTGGAGAAATTTTTTATGCCCATATCTTGTTCTCTGAGTAACTACTTTAAAGATAACAATATGCAGTATATTAACTATTGTTATTCTCCTATTATTTTGTCTTTCTTCTCCTTATTCCTTTTATTTCTCTCCCTTGTCTAATGGCTCTGGGTAATGTTTCCAGAACTACGTTGCATAGCAGTGGTGATAGTGGGCGTCTTTGCCTTATTCCTGATTTTAGAGTGAAAGCTTTCAACTTGTGAACATTTAGTATGTTGACTGTTCATTTGTCATAGATGAGTTTTATCAGATTGAGATAAAGACCATTTATTCACAATTTTTTGTAGAGTTTTTGTCATGAATGACTGCTGAACTTTGCAAAAGTTTTTTCTGCATCTATTGAGATGATCACATGATTTTGTCCTTGGCTCTATTGATATGGTATATTACATTTATTGATTTGAGTATGTTGAACCATCCCTGCATTCCTAGGATGAATCCCACTTGGTCATGGTGAATAATCTTCTTGATGACTTGTTGCATTCTGTTTGCCAGTATCTTACTGAGGATTTTTACATCTATATTCATTAGGGATACTGATGGAAACCACTACAAAGTGGCTCTGAGCAGATTTAAAATTCATCAATTGGCTTTCTATGTTTACTTGTGAGTCTGTCCCAGACCTAAGCCCCATGTCTGAGGCTACCCTTGTGCATGAATCTTACAAGAACTTCGGCACTCCCAGCTCACAGCCTACTGAGGACAGTCAGAGGTGACTGCACACAGAAGGGTTTTGGAGAGTGTGAAAGTCTATTATTCCATCTATGGGCAGGACACACTGTTGCTTACTGGTCTCATCAGGAACTGCTTTGATGATCATAGGAAAAAGTAACATTTTTGTTAATTTTGTGATAGACATTTAAATGGTTACTGACGTGAGCTTTCAGATCCATGCAAATGTGATTAAAATGGTATGAAAGTTTGAATACTGGGTGAAACTTGAAGGCTTTTTACATTTTCTCTCTGTAATCACATCACATATGATATATGTACATACATGCATACCTATGCACATATATGTGTATATATAATTTTTCTTGGATAAATGGTCATTTTCAAATAAGAAAAGAAAGAACAGATATTCAAAAACAACTAGTTCAAGACAGGTCCTTTTCATTTTTCTAGAAATTTTTGCCAGAAAAACTTGACTAATTTCTATCCCACATATTGTTTACCTAAAAGTCTTTAAAATTTTCTTTCAACTATTGCTCAGCTGGACAGAGGCTTTGGTGGATACTTTAGGAAAAGATTCTAGTAACACCTTGGTTTCCAACTTGAGGTGCAAGAATCAGAGAGAAAGAGAGGACAGGTACTGGGTGCTGGCCAGTCTCCCAATCTTATAGATGAGTGTATGGTGAAGGGTAAAAGACAGTGGATAAAATACTGTGGTATTTGGGGGTCTGGGAGGGTCAGAGCTTTTGTGGCTAAGACAAGGACTTCTCTGAACTGCCTGGAATTTATTGAGTAAATCATATTGGGGGTGCAGGGAAGTGCAGGAAACATCTGAGGCAAAAGGCGCAACAGTGAGCAGGACCTTGAGAAATGCAACAAAGACATTCCAAGCAGTAAATCTTTGCTTAATGAGAAAGCTGTTTGATCACTACAGTTGGCAGTATTGCCCTTGAAAATCTGAGAGAGAGTCAGTGCCCACAACTGTAGTGTCATTTTGTCTTCAGAGACATCACAGTGTCACTACAGGCCTCTTCTGTGACTGTCGGTGTGAAGAGTTCTATTTCTGCATGCCAGCTGCTGGCTCCTTGGGCAAGGCCCTTAGGCCTGGGACAGACTCCTAGGTTAATAGAGGAAGCCAGCTGATTAATTCTAAAGCCTGCTCAGCGCTGCCTCAGTGTGATCTGCAACAGACAGGACCTATCTGACTCCGGTGAGAGAAAAGAAGACAAATTGGTGCAAACATCAGTGCATGGTGATGAAGCTACCGGAATGGGAAGACCAAACCACACATGCGTGAGCCTAGCCTAGGAAACAGAACATAGTAGAGCATCGCTAGCAGAGACTAGGTAGGAGGGGAGAAGGCAGGGTGGGAAGAGAAGGAAAGATGATTTTCTCCAAGCAAATGGTTTTTTTGAGGCTCAGCATGCATATAGGAGGGTGACAAAGCACTGCCGCAGGGCTGTGTAAACATGTATGACACCCATGGACCACCATGGTGATCCTGTGAGTCCCTGTGCCCTTCCTTCCCGAAGGGAACTGGCAGCATGACTGCTTCCATTATTTTCCCTTTCTGTAGTTCCGGATGGAAGCAGGGCCTTGGGCATGGTGAGCAGGAGCTCAGCCACTGAGCTTTGTCCCCAGCTCAGACTCCTAATTTCAGGGAATAAATGTTTTTCATAGAGAAAGTTGTGCTTTGTACTTGCAGTCCGCTGCTCCGTATTAGATCCCCGAGCCGTGGTCCCGTCACTGTCTCCAGTAGCAGCTCGCTCACTGTCACTGCTCAGTCACAGGCACGTCCCGTCGGAGTCACAATTGTGAGTTTAATCTTGCTGGTATTGACCCACGGCTTCATGCATTTATTACATATCTATAGGGCAGTGAATCATGCGTCTAAACTGCAGGAGAAGCGTACTGGGCCGGGCACTGCATGGCGCACCGTGCTTTGCTTGTTTTAACACGCTTTCAATTCATTTGCTCTAACTGAATATTTTCACTACTACTTGTTTTGCCATTTCCCGTATCAATAATACTTTTCTGCCCAGGATTTGCTCTAACAAATGCGTCTGCAGGGTGTGTTTTATACATGTCCTGTTGTGCCCGGGTGTGAAAGTTGTCTGGGGTAGAGGCAGGGATGACGCTGGCATCACGGGCAGGAGAGTTTTCTCACCTTGTCGAGCAGTAAGCATGCATGGCTGCTTTTTTTTTTCCTTGTAATAGAGGGACAGAAAAACTTTCTGCATCCAGAAGAGCAATCAATTCATAAAAGCCACGGGATGACTCAGAAGCTAGGATTAAAAAAAAAAGAAGCACCTAGGGTTTAATTTACCTGCCAGTCCTCCATGAGGGAGGCTGGGTTAACAGCTAGAGGAGTGAGAAATGGATTGTAGATGATGCACATGATTAATTTTACTAAAATTAATTGCCCTTCACACTGTTACACGTTTTTACCCTCTCAAGTCACAAGAGCAAATCCACATTTCCTTTACATTGTTAGTAATGCTTGAAAACTGCTGATTTTAAAATTGCCACATAGTTTGAAATCATGCCCTTCGTACTTTATCTTTGTACTTTTTTGATTTTTAACAGTGAAGTAGCTTTTCTTATTCTTACTGGTTATAAGTTTATTTTTATGTTTCCTGCTCATCTGTTTTGCACATTTTAGTTGTCTTGTCTTTTCTCTTAGTTAGCTGTGTGAATGAAAAATTATGTTGACATTGGTTAAACCAGGAAGGAGGACTTTATCCAGGGCTGGTGTAGTAGGGTTGACTCCACGGTGAAAGGGAAAAACAGTGGCTCGCTGGGAATTTTCTGCTAATTAGCAGGGTGTGTGTTTTTGGTGTTAGTGGACTGAAGATTACTGAGAAGAGATGTCAAGGGTGAAGGTGGACAGCTCTTACCACAGTCACTTAGAATTCTTGCTGAAGGTAGACCAGCTGACCAGGTGCCCCTGCAGGACAGCAGAGACTGTCAGGAGCTGGCTAGCCTCCCGATCTCCTGGGTGAGTGCACGGCGAAGGATAAAAGACAATAGTCAAAGTGAAGTGGTACACAGGGGTCTGGGAAGGTCAGAGCTTTTGTGGCTAAGACAAAGGCTTCTCCAAATTGCCTGCTATATATCGGGCATCTCATATCGGGGGTTGTGCTGGGAAGTGCAGGGAGGAGCTGAGGCAGAAGGCACAAGTGAGCAAGGCCTTGTGAAAGCGGATCAAATACATTCCAAGTGGTCTTTGCTTACTGAGAGAATGGTTTGATCTCCAAGGTTGGCAGGTGTTGCCCTGGAACTCTGAGTAAGATTCAGTGCCCTCAGCTGAAGTGCTGTTGTGCCTTCAGAGACCTCCCGTTGTCGCAGGCTGCTATAGGCCTCACCATGACTATTTCTGCGTGCAGCTGCTGGCTCCTCAGGCGAGTCACTTAGGCTTGGGACAGACTCATTGGTTTGCACAGAAAATCAGTTGATTAATTCTGAAGACCACTCAGTGCTACCTCAGTGTGGCCTCCAGCAGAGACCAAGGATGTTATCAGCTGCTGGGAGTGTGACGGTCTCAGGGGCAGGAAGGTTCTTGCTGCACCAATTTAGTGGTTTCTTGCTACAACTGGGCTTGCTAAAAAATGGATGTTGAAGCCCAAGGCTGGGGTCTGCTGAGAGAGTGGCTAGAGGAGCCTCGGGGAGGTATGGTCACAAAGAAAGCCTTTGTTGTTGATAGGTGTTAATATATGGTCCGGATGCTCATGCCTACTTCTTGAATTCTGTAAGCCTGTGGTTTCTCTTTTTACTTTATATTTTATTTCTCAAAAGTTTTAGTTTTGATATAATCAAATATATCAGTCTGTTCTCAAACTGTCTAGCTAAGTCTTAAGAAATTTTTCCTTTACCAAAGTCAAGAAAATCTTTTCTTGTTTTATTCTAAAAGTTTTAAATGTAATTGCACACATGTAACTTATTTTTGTGTGTGGTGTAAGGATTCAGCTTTTTTTCTGCATAGATAAAAAGTTACCTACCCTTCTTTTATTGAGTGGATCATTTTATCCTTGCTATATATCAAACTTCTGCAGGTCAGAACTGTGTGTTTATATATAACAAGGTTTTCAAAGTAATACTCTTACACCAGTCTATTTAAAAAGCTTCCTACTCAAATATTATACTGCCTTAATTACAAATTTTTAGAAAGCATTGAGTTTCCTAGACCAGTCTTCTTACCTGCTTTTTTGGTGTGTGTATGTGTGTGTGTTTATTCTTCCACATCGATACAATTTTTGCTACTTTTACATTGCATTGAACTTGGAAATCAATTGAGTGAGAGAGATGATATCTTTATGGCATTTCAGAATTGGTTTTATACTTTACTCTTTCAATGTCTTTAAAACAGTCTTTTAGATAGAGTCTGAGGATTTGTAAGTCTGCAAATGGTTTTTTTTCTGCTACAGTTTCTAGTTGATCCTCACTGATATGTAGCAGCACACTGGTTTTAGTATGCTCATTTTTTACACTGCAGTATTGATGAATTCTCTGAGTGTTATTTTTTGTTTATTCATTTTTTTTTGGTGGTTTTTCTTTTTGAGACAGGACCTCACTATGTAGCTCAAATTGTCCTTGAACTCACTCCATAGCCCAGACTGGCCACAAACTTGCAGCCACCCCCTGCCTCAGCCTCTTAAAGTACTAGGATTACAGGCATACACGCCACTCCTTGTTTATTCTTTAAGATTTTCTGTGTAGTTCTCAAACAGCAACTATGCTTTTCCCTTCATTCTTCCCCATCATTTTTATTCTTCCAAATATTAGAGCCTTTATTTTCCTCACCTCATGCCATTCTCTTACTGGAGTTGCTGAGGAGGAATCACCATAGCTGGTATTTCTCCTTAATTCTGATTTTCGTGCCAGTGACTCTAAGTTTAGGAGCTAGCATTCTTTGGTTTTCTCTTTTCAAAAATAGGATTCCTCAGTTAGATTAAGAAAGTTCCTTCATATTCAGGATTTGCCAAGCATTTTTTCAGTGCTTAGAATTGTGCACTCAAGTTTAAATTTGAACTACAACTAACCAAGCTACTTCGCCTTTCTAAAGCTCATGTTTTTCATCAGTGGATTGGAGTTAACTGGCAGGACTATTGTGGGGGGGTCAAATAAAATATTTTAAAGTCATGAGTAATGATAGCTTTGCAGTGACTATTAAACCCTGTTATTCCTACCGACAGTCACTGCCACTTCGCACCAGCGAGCTCTTGAGCAGGGGTGGGGCTCTCCTGAGGTGATGGCTTGGGACCCTGTGGGATCAAGGCCACAAACCAAATCCCCTATTCAGCGGCAGGGCATTGAGTGACTCGATAAAGTATGAGGCTGCGTCTCAGGTCAGGTTTACGAGCCATGTCAGGCTCAGCCGTGTGCCTGCTATGGATGCGCACGGGTGCTTTTTGGAGATTTGGAAACAGATGAGTCATTTCAGTGCCAGAGTGATCTACAGCAAAGGGCTCCGACAGCACAGGCCTCTGAGGCAGAGGAGAGCAGGGTTCCCTGGCCGCTTTCCAGAGAACAAAACCAAATGGCAAGTTTAAACACAGGAAAGGAAGGTAGTTGAAATTGAGTTGCTAAGTAATCAGGCAGGTGGTAATTGTGTATATTTATGGGATACAATGGAACATTTGGATATTGTACACCTTGTAGAAACCAGATTAAGTTCATTAACATATCTGTCACCCTGTTTTTTTTTCCTTTGTGATGAGAACATAAAAGTCTACTTTCAGCAATTTAAACTATAAGGTATGTCATTGTGTCTACTGCTGTTTTCCACTGGAATGCTGAGGACTGTGTCATTTACCAAGGAGAAAGGCTAGTTTCACCTGTGGATCTGAAGCTGGGAGGTCCGAGTTGGAAGCTCCTTTGCTGAGGTTCTCACTGGCGGAGACCTGCAGTCGAGGAGGTGGCCAGTGCTGGGAAGGAGGGCCACCTGGGAGACAGAGGCAAGCTGGCTTTTTGTACAGCAGCCTCTGAGCTAACACATCAACACATTAACCCGCGATTTCTGCCAATGGCGGCCTTCCTTTTAAAGGCTGTAGAGAATTCTACTGCATGCATGTACGTGTGTGGACATATGACCACACACACATGTGCTCCTGATATGCGTGTCACGTTTTCCTTATCCGCTCAAGGCGCTGATGCCTTGGGTTTTGACGCTGACTTGCTTTTCTCCCAGGACAGATTTCTTGGTGGGGGTGTTTAGAAGAGACTCCAATGACACAGGGCCGTGCATGTGTTGGGCTGTGCTGACCCTAGGGCCGCAAGGAAGAGAAAGCAGCGTGGTCCAGCTGAGGTGGGACGAGTGTCGTGACTCAGGCTGCAACTGGAGGACACCCTGTGTCCCCGGGAGGATAGGGCCCCCTTGAGATGTGTCTGCCTCGTCTGCCCAGTGTGATGAATGGGAGTCACAGAGCCGCGTGCTTATCTGAGGGTACAGACATGGTTTGGGGTGGGAGGGAAAATGCTGGGAGGATTTTCAAGAGAAGAGGTTAGGAGGATCAAACCTCAGACAAGTGGGGGACGGGAGAACATTTGAGAAGTGCGGCCTGGTGCGTGAGTGCGCACGAGTGCTGAGTCGCGTGATATTTTAAAGCAGTTTTGGTCATGAATGTGGACATTTTCACTACTTTTGGGGTCACGATTGTCACTGGGGTGGTGAGAAAACAGAGGCTGCATCTAGTAAGTAGATATTGGAAAAGGCCAAAAAACAAGGGCACACTGGGGTGAGGGGCGGATGGGGAGCAGGACTCGAGGTTTGTAACCTGAGGGGACTAAGCCATGGCGGGAGGAAGGGCAGGCTGACGCGGCTGCAGAAAGGAGGGGTCACGGCCGCGACTTTGAGGGGACTCTCTGTGGATGTGGCCGAAGAAGAGACGCCAAAGTGCACTGCTAAGGAGGAAAACGGACTTCCCACTCCTGGGCCGAGATGTCGTCTCCGGTCCTGGAGTCTGCATGGTCTCCATGCTTCTCACAGATGTGACACAGCCATGTCCCCCGGAGACAGCCGTGCTGTTGCAGGCAGGGACAGTGTGTCCAGGATCTGGGGGACAGAGCCAGGAGGCCCCACCTAGGACCTAGAAGTAGATCCAGAGGCACTGTCCTGAAGTCCGCCTCTGGAAGGCCACGCTGCTGCGCAGACCTGCTTTCCTCCCTGGCCGCTGAGGCCTGGGCAGAGTCAGGAGCACTAGCCAAGGAGAGCAAAGTTCAGATTATTGCAGCTCCGTGCAGGGGTGTACTCGGGCTCACAGATACCGCTCTCGTACCTGGATTGGTCAGCACGGTCAGTTCCACTTTACAGATGAGGAAATCGAGTCCCGTGAGAGTAATATCAGCAGTACCAAGGTTTGAACTGAGAACACTCAACATTCTTTAAACAAAGCTAAGGTCCCTCTTGACTCACATGCCCCACATCCAGTTTTGTTTTTTGGTTGCACTGAGAGTTGGACCCAGGGGTTTCACACTGAGCTACATTCCGAGCCTTTTATTTTATTTTTTTATTGTGAGATAGAGTCTCATTAAGTTGCCCAGCTTGGGCTCAAACTTTCTACCTTCCTCAGGCCCAGTTTAAAATGTTATGTATATATGTAAGTATGTATGTGTCTATTTTTGGGATGAGGTTTCTGTGTGTTGCTCAGGCTGGTCTTGAACTCCTGGAATCAAGAGTTCCATCCACCTCAAACTCTGGAGTGTCTAGGGTGACACTCCTGGCAAAGCCTGCACTTTGACATCCGGGTAGAAATTCTTACGTGCTTGATGGGAACTTTTGGGAAGTCCTCGTGCCCTAGGTTGTGGTGGTGAACCTATGGCACTCATGCCACGGTGGGCTGTTTGTATCATTGAAAGCTCTGAAAGGTTCGCCCCCTCAGCACGAGGTGCTCCTTTGAGATGCTTCTAACCAAGTGATGTGGCAGCCAATGTGCAGTGTGGCTGGCTGCCATGGAGGGGGACCCAGGGGTGCACCTGTGCTCAGAAGGCTGTGGTAGCAGAGAGATGTTGCTTTCTGAGATGATACAGCTTGTACCATCCTGCAGGGTCGATGGAGACTGCTGGCTTAGTAAGACCCAGAAAATGTTACTTTGGGGTGAAGGATATATCAAGTTGTTTATTTTATTTTATTTATTTTATTTTTTGAGACAAAGTCTCACAATATAATCCAGGATACTCTTGAACTCATTACATAGCCCAGGCTGGCCTCGAACTCACATGATCTTCCTGTGTCAGCCTCCTGAGTACTGGGATTGCAGGTGTACACCACCATACCTGGCTACAGTTTACCTCTGCCACAGAGAGTTCCCGGGACCCCACCCCAGCCTTGTGTGTGATCACAGGGGTTCAGGGGCCCTCTGAGGCTGCTGCTGTGTGATCCAACAACTAAGACCCTGAGGTGTGGAAAAACGTGCAAAAAAAGAACACGAATGCCTGGGCTGCATGGCAGCGGCTTACAGCAGTGTTTTGTTTAACTTCTGTGGGAGCCATTGATACAGGTACTCACTCTGCCCACAGCGACTGTGACGTGTGTAACCCCTGCAGTCCAGGTGGTGACAGATATAAGGGGACTCAGACTTTCCCAATGTACCCAAACTCATATTTGTTCCCTATGCCTGACTCCAGCTTCCAAGTGCAACTGTTGCCTTAATCCATCCTGATTTCTACCACTTAACTCGTGGCAAACTCGTGGTTAGCTGAGGATTGCATGCGAGTGGAACTTGGTTGGTGTTTTGATTCGCCCAGCCCAGAAGGGCTGATAAATGATGATCTGCCCCATTTTGCCTGTGGGCTGAGCTGTCTACCAGCATCTTGACTGCATTTATAAAATTGCCTTGGAAACAATTTTTGGCGTGGTTTCACATAAAGCTTTAGTATGACTCGAGGGAATGCCTGGTTTGCCGGGACTGGTGTGCTGCATTCATCTTTCTTCTTGTTTGTCTGTCTGTTCTTTTTTGCTGCACTAGCCTTACGCGGGGCTGCGGCCGCTTGTCTCAGGGACCTTGCCACCCCCGTGCCCGCTGCCAGAGCCTGGTTTGCTAGTGGACGCTCTGAAAAACACTAGAAGTGCATTTATCTAAACATGCTCCATACTAAATTGCTCTCCCTAATCAGGCAGGACTTATCCCTATTTAGAAGCATCAGTGAGGTTTTACTCAATTAGGCTTGATGTCAAGTTAATTTTCCCCCATTAGTATAATGAAGAATTGCTACATTGCTCTGTCACGCATGCTGATTGATTAAAAAAAAAAAAAAGGAAAATAAATGCCAGAGCATTTTCCCCTTTGAAAAACAAGGAAAAAATATGAGAGGCTCAAGTAGATGATTCTGGGTGTCAGAAAGAGTTGCTTAACCTGTTGATGCTGAAGATTGAAGTGTGTTGTTCTTTGCATGACACTAACATATGTTACTCAGAAAAATTCAAAGAATGAGAATTTGAAGAGAAGAACTTTATGATGTCTTGCTGTTATGGGTGTTCCAAAAATGGGACACTAGGCATAAAAGGATTAGTTCCACTCTGCAGAGAGCCTGGTTCCACACCAAGCAAAGAGCAAGGAGTATTTAAGTACATGCCATCCTGCGGCAGGCCTTTTAGGGGAGCTTTTCAAGGACTTTCTAAAAGAACATTGTGTTAGGAAGATTATACAGGCATGTTACAATTATAGGTATCTGATATTTGTGCTTTTAAAAAATATGCATTTTGTGTTCTATTCTTTACATGCTGCACTGTGCAGTTTGGGAGCATGGACCCAGGACCCGGTGAGTAGCTTTTCCCCAGTGCAGGCCACGGTGGACACGCTGGTAAAGCAACAGGGGCTCATGTTGACTGTGAATGAAGTCCTTGTCCCTTCAGGGGGCAATCGGAAGCCAGAATTTATTCTACACTCTGCTGTTCCTTATTGTATGGATTTTATATATCCAAAATTAAGACCCTGTGTTAGAAAGAGCACAAGGCTGAAGCACTCTTTAGTGGAAGCGTGGCCTTGCCAGAATGCTTTTTGGGTCTGACATCACTATGTTTTGTAGTTGAGTCTTAGTGGTCTGCCTGCCTGCCTGCCTGCCTGTCTGTCTGTCTCTTTCTCCCTCTTACACACACACACACACACACACACACACACACACACACACACACATTCATTAACCATATATTCATCTGTCTATATAACCAAACCTTCCAGTTTTATGTCTGAGGCAAATGTTCTGTTACTTTTATAGTCACTAATACTTCACTCATGGTAAGAGTAAAAAGAATGCAGCATATTTGAAGACCAATTTCAATGATCACTCTTAATAAATGTATCTTTAAGTTTGAGCCATCTCTCATTGATTTTACTGGAAGTCTGCTTTTTTTAGAGGGAGGATTTTAGTCCCTTTTTGAGCACCTTGTTTATTTTAATAAGTGGTGAGTTTCTCTGGCCTTTAACTTTGCTTACCATGTGTAGTGATGGCCAATTTATTCAAAATCATTCCAAGTTTTGAGTTCTAATCAGGGGAAAGGGAAGCCATTGTCCTTTTGAAATGGTTGGGTATCGTTATTCCACGGAATCTCCTCCCACCTAGGAATAGCAGAGAGCTCTATGAACATGACTTTACCAAGCCTGTGTCGCAGCCCAGGAGTGGTGAGAAGCTGAAAATGTTTAATAGCAGAGAAAGTGGCAATAACAGAATAATCCCAGTGGAAGGTTTGGAAAACACGTGGGGCTCTAGTGTGATGCTTTCTAGTTTATCCTCTTCTATTTGTGGTTTATAAAATACATTTTGGAAAAACTAAAGAAAGAGTTCCATCGTCAGTAGTTTCCTAGACTGAAATGGAACATCCAGACGTAGAGATCGTTTTGCATTTGGAAAGTGAAGCACAAGAATTCTTGATTGGGCAGACATCATTTCTGTAGGGTTTATTCATGTTTTCTCTATTTTTTTATATTATACTTAATTTTGGCCAAAATTCTAAGGTCATGCAATGTTTATATTAAAACGATGAAGTGATCTTAAATTAAGCCTCCGAGATATCCAGGCTCCTTCTGTGGTAACATTTCAGGTTCTGGGTGACATCCAGCTTGTGTGTCGAGTCAGGTGAATCGTATGAAGGGGTGGGAAGGTGGTACCCATCATTTGTTCACACACTTTCCATGCACCTGGTACCTGCCAGGGTCTGGAGATGCTGTGCAGATGACGGGCTCCTTCCCCGGAGCTCTGGTCGACCCCGGACGCAGCCCAGCAGCAGGTGTTAGAAATGCCATGCGCACAACCCTGTGGGGTCTCGGTCATCATGCTGCTTTGGGCAGTCAGTGATGAATCCAAAGTGACACTTTTGAGTGGAAACGTGCTTCCTAAGAAGAGGCATCCTTGTGAAGACTGGGGGAACAGCGTTACGGCTGAGGAAAGGCCAGTGCCATCCCCAGGGGGGCAAGCGTTCGGCGGGCTTAAGGGAGACGCTCAGAGTACCCCAGGCACGGTGACGCTGGGCAACCCAAGGGAGGCCCTCCCAGTGGGCACTGCTGGGTTCACTGCCCGTCAGTCTTTTTTATTTTTTTAATTTTTTTAATTAGTACATATTTTTACTACATAGAGGTTAAATTCACAGGAGCCGGTACACGTACATAACAAATCTTGATCCTTCTTTATTTCCCCTTCCATCTCCACCCACCTCCCTCCTGCATCACTAGATCTGAAAGAGACTGTGGTCCCCAAATTACACTGTATTAACTGTGATGAACTCAGGAACAGCCAGACGAGACACCGCTTTGGGCTTCCACGGGCGTGGCAGTCTCCCCCGTGACTGCGGTGCGGTTTTAAGTGTGGCTGAAGTGTCAGCAGCCCTGGAAACCCAGACAAGCTCAGGATGTTTGCCGGGGCTGGAGGTGCGTGAATCACCACCCCTCTCCCCGGCGAGGCCTGGAAACAGCGGTGGGCAGCGCACGCTGTGGAGCTCAAGGCGCTTTCTGGAGCTGGTCTCCCTCCAGGGGTCTCCCGACCTCTGCTCCAGTGGGCTGTGGAGTCAGTTCAAATCCCCAGTTCTCCTCCTCCTCAAGGTGCCATTCTGGCCAGGTCCTTACCTCTAATATTTTTATTTGCTCCATGGTCACCAGGAGAGCAACAGTCTTTCCAGGCAGTTGAGAGTACTTCGCAAACAGCTTTCAACAGGTTAGTTTGTTACTGTTGCTCTGATTTTGCGCTCCTCCCCCAGACAGTCTGAAAACAGCGCTCACTGACAAAAAACTGCCAAATGACAGACAACAAGAGCATTTTTGGATCCTGTATTGCTGTAGTCCTGAGTTTTCCTGAGCCCATTCTTTCCACCTGCTTGTAGATGTCCCTGTGTTTGCCTTTGGGAAAGATCTGAATAGATGCTCTGGGGACAAAGGTTTGAGAGAAATTGGTCACTGTGACTGTCCCTTTCTTTATTACTCAGGCAGCAGCTGGTCACTGAGTAGGGAACCACACAGAAAGTGAGCCCATGCTTCCCCACGAGTGCTACCCTGGCTCATTTGGCACAGGGGTCCAGAGGCGGTCACTGTTGCTTTGTGGAGGTAGGACTTGTCCCCGTGCCTCAGTTCCCTCATTTGTCAGTGGGGATGGTAACCTCACAGGGCTGTTTGAACAGTCAGTTAGTAGCTGCAAGATGCAAACCTTGTGACAGGGAGGAGGTGTGGTGTGACAGTGCATTCTGTCAGGACCTCATCCTCGGGCTGAGGGTCCTCACAGTGTGTCCTTAACTCCCAGCCCCGTCCTCACTACACAGCACCTTCTCCAGCCCGGCCAGTGAGTCCCTAGGGTGGCTGTGTGGCTCCTGCCACTTGAGGTCCCCTCGTGAGGCAGGGGAGGCCTCTGCTTGCTGAATGCTGAGACAAAGTTGCCTGTCGTCCCCATGGAAAAGGCTCTTTTCCTGTCTGGGGTGCCAGCCGGTCTGTCCCCACACCTGGCTCTAATTGCCTCACTGTCTCTCTGCCTCTTGTGACTATGCTGGTTTCTTGCCCTATGACTTCCTTTGTCACCAGAAATCACGCTGTGTAGACAGTTGGTCTCTTGTGTGACCTGGGGAGGGTGCTTGTATTTCAGGTCTTCTGGGGGGTGTAGCTCAAGTCACCCGACCTGTTCTTGCTTCCCACCTGTGCTCCTCAGTACCTAGGGTACTGAGCATGGCTCTGTTTTGCTTGGGGGATGGGACTTTCCAGATGCTGGCCACTGCTTTCTACAGCTCTTGTGATGACTCACCGATTTCTGAGTTGCCCAAAGTCCCTGAAAGACTGCTCAGGAGAGGTGAGAGTTTCCTGGTCCCGGGAGACCCTTAAAGAGCTTTTTGTAAGAAATGACACCCTGTTCCTGGAACATGCAGAGCATCAATGCTGGGCGTCCCTTCTTATCTGCAGCAACAGTGGGACACCTTGGAGAGCGGGGTAAGTAGTCCGTCAGAATTGCTGTAAATATTTAGTCACTTATACCTAAATTCCACAGGCAAAATAGTTGCAGGTTTCTTGGAAAACCTTCAAGTTTCTCCTAAATTATTATTAATTTTCATGGCAGTAAAATGCTAGTCTCAGACTGAGAATGAAAGACAATTATTTCAGCTTTTAAAGTCTGAAACAACTCTGCTCACATCCCACAGAAGGATTGGGAGGGAAACACTTTCAAGCCTTCTAGAAATTGTTATTTCCTTGTTAATGACTATTTTCATTAGCAAAGAGGGTTTGGAGGTAGTTTTGAGATTTTCCTGAAAGCTAATGGTTGCAGGCTCAGTGCATTTGACTTGGTTATATGCATTAAAGGTAAGATTAATTTCTCCTTTCCATGGGAAGCTTCATGTTGGTTATAGTGAGCCCTGAGACCAGCGTTTCAAAGGTGTGGGAAGGGCCGGGGAACTTTGGCCATACAGTATAAAGGCTGAAATCATTAAGGGATTGAATCATAGAAGCAAAGCCCATCGAAATTCTACATTTTAGAGTGGCTTTAACTTTTTAGAATACATTCATATTTACTTAGCTCTGTTCATTACTTTTCCATTAAAGTATATGTAACAGGACAGCTGGAGTCTGCAATGCCGCACTGCGGGATGAGCATTCAAATCAGAAAGAGCCGGTTCATTCCAATGAGGACATAGAACAGACAGAGGAGGGACTGTGTGCAAACCCTGGGCAGGGTGCAAGTGAACGCAGGGGGACCTAGTAGCTGAGCTGGTGACAGTGGGGCTGTTGGCATCTTACACTCCACTAGCCTCTTTATGAATGAGTGTCTTATGAGACATGATCACAAATATGGTGAAAGCTGCTGCCCTGTGCCATCCCTTGGGAAGGCAACTTGTAAAACCATGGCACGGCGTCCTCATTTGTGTCATTCACCAGATCTGGCACTGTACATCTTCTGGCTCTTCCCCAAAGTCAAAACGATCATGAAGGTACAGTGTTTTCAATAGATTCAGGACACTGAGGCAGCCAGGACTGTGCAACTGAAGACACTTAGGAAAGAGGACTCCAGAGCTGCTGCAGAAAGTGGCAAGAGATAGGCTGAGTGTGTTCACAGTAAGGGGGTATTTTGAGGGGGAATTAGTGGCAATGTCTTTTATTGTATGATTTTTTAAATTTAAGCATTCACCAGACATCTTATATCTTTGCTTTCAATTTTCTGACCTTATCATTTGACTGGCTGACATGCCCTGAATTCATGTCACTCTGAACTACAAGCATTTCTTCTGCAGGATATTTTACTCGGAGTTTTGCTGACTCAGAGGATTCACCATTATCCCTGTAGTTTAGGCCCCTGTGGATAAACTCTCTCAGCCAGCTATTGCGGGCACACTTAGATGTCTGGGCACAACTGGCTTTGAGGAGTCACTACGTAAGTTTGCTGTTGGAGGGAATAAAAGAGTAAGTATCAGGATTAGATACTGTGATCACCTAGTATCGCGGTCATGGCGCCCACAGTGGAACATGGTGTGAACATTAGTTTCATGGTTTGCTGATAGGTAGCATCCATCCAGCTTGGGCATGATGCTACCCCATTCAGTGCTCCTTGGGCAGGACCTGTGTCTGTACCAACTGTGACCAAACCATGAGCTGCTTCCTGAGAGAATAGCAGTTGATGCGGAAGAGGACACTATGTCACCATCGTGGGGGCCTCACAGTGCTCATCGGAGCGGGGCTGCCCATCTGACAGCCATGCTCCCCCGATGCACTGGCCCCACAGGCTGTGGGAATCTGAGGCAGAATGGACTGTAGAGTGTCCCAGACTTGGCAGAAACCTCTTCTGGTGCAGGTCCACTTGGAAATGCTGTGTGCCTTACATATGACCAGGTTTCTGTCCTCAATGTTTTGGATTTAGGAAAACCCCAACTGAAATGTCTCACTGCAGACACCTGTGCCCATTTGCAGCACCAGTGGATGCACCAGCTGGGGTCCCAGTAGGAAGAAGGTGGCATTCTGAGGTCAGGACTCTTGCGGTAGGGTTTGCATGAGGTGTGAAATGTGGGGAGGAAGAGAACCATAGGATGAGAACCCACACCAGGGCCCATAATGCAAAGGATGGGGCAGGAGAGGAAGCAGGTGCTGGAACCTGGAAAGACAGGACCTTTCACCTTCACAGGAGGTCACACATGGCTGAGAGGCATCTACAGATGAGCGCTGAGGACTGGACACTGCTTTCTGTAACCCCTCGCCCTGGGCTCTGCAGCTGGGCTCCCTGTGCTCAGTCTTAAGTAGGAAAATGGGTAGACCAAGGTGGCCTGGCAGGACAGCCCAGGACAGGGGATGGAGAGGAGTGGAATATTGTCTCAGAAGGGGTTGGCATGGGGGCTGTTTGTCACAGGCCTGGCCCTTTGACCTGTGTTCCACTCTAGACTATGAACTCCTGCTGGCCGGAGCTTCCTTTAGACTCCTGACCTTGGAGGCACAGTTTCTGCCTCCTGAAAGAGGGATGCTCACCGGATTATAAAGTGGTCCAGCCCGGACAGCCCCAGGATGACTTTGTGCAAATCCTTTCTATGCTTAGGTATTCATTTTCTTCATCTCTGAAAATGCACTGGAAAGGATGCTCTGAAGTCACAGGTGGGCATGTAAATGTGAGGGGCCACGTGTGTAAGACTATTTCACACCCATCACAGACACAGTGCATCTGAATTTACAAACTCAGCCACGACGACCTTTATGGTGGGTTTTGCTTTTTGGCTAATTACATCTCCCAGCTCACCTTGAGCTTTGGTGTGATTTTTCAAGAACATCATCACATCCAAGGTCACACAGCATTGTTAGAATTTTTCCTCTTTCCCTTTTAACAAGATCCTGTGTCCATCCAGCTTTTCTAGAGCTTCCTTATTGTTGGGACCAGCTGGCGCTCAGCCTGGGACTTCATACTCACCGTCCGCTGGGCTCATGTGCCGCCTCTTGGCCGAAGAGGGAATAGCCTCAGGTTTAGAGAAAAATCAAAGGAAAAAACAAGCCTAGAACAGCAACATCAAGGAAAAATGGGAACAAACAGGAGAGTACAGTACTCACTGAGTTAATTAAAAGAACTCTAACTTAGCACTTCTTTTTCTCATTCACTTAGTTTAGGTGAACTGTAGCTTCTTGCAAATGTTTGCCTAGTTTGGTTTGTTTCATTTTAAAAGCATTTTTGAGTACAGGTTTGCAGTACATAATGATTACAGTCACTTTGGGGAATTGGTACATGTACATGACACATCTTGATTCCTTTCATATCCACCTTCCAAAACTATAATAACATCTGACTTTAACCTTCTCAACAGCACGATTTGGGACCTAAGCTCATGGGTTGAGATGAGGCATAGCTAATAAAGTCAGGTGGTTATATGTGCAATGTGTTAATTCCTTTTGCAGCATTCAAGGTGTCTGTAGACTATATGACATTAGGTTGTAAAGAGTTGGCTTTGCAAACTTTTCTCAATCAGTAAATGAAGAATTTGTAGATACCGAAACTTTTCTCAATCAGTAAATGAAGAATTTGTAGTTTGCAATTTCATAAGCCGAGTTGGAAGGTGAAAACATTCTTTGAGGTACATTGGGGCACTGGGTCTGTACAAGGCCCAGGTCCCATTATCCATGGCTTTGGCCCCAGCATCTTGTTCTCGTGGTCATCAGCTTCTGTCGCCTAGGCTACCTCCTGGTCCTGCACCGTCAGGACCATTTACTATGCTGACGTTTACAATACAGCCAGTGTGAAAAAACACCACATGTAAAGACAGGCTGGATGTCTTCTTATATAGGTGAGATTTACTTCAGAAAATAAAGGGGGCCAGAGATTTATGCTAACACTGCTTCAAGGGTTTGGAAGAGTTTTTTGAGAGGTGAGTTTTCCCTGGTGCAGATCCCATCATAAACAAGGAATCCCTCCTCATAAATCTGGAGTATAAAGCACTGTTACTCCAAAACCCGCATATGTCCTTTGTATCACGGGTAAACTCACTGCCTCTCTGTGCTTTAATCTCTTCAGCTCTGCAGTGGCTAGAACAACCCCAGGTGTTCTGACCTCCACCCGAAGCACTCAGAGCAGAGCTCAGCTTACCAGCAGTACTGGAGGCCCTGCACTTACTGGTTCTGCATGATGACAATGATGGTGACTTAACAGTGGCCGTTCTTCCACATATTTGCCCCAAGTGACTCTAGCTCTATCTGCAAACCGAAAACAGAGACTACTAAAAAAAGAAAAACTATAAAAAGAAATTCCCTGAAGACTCAGACTTGCCGCCAGTGAAACAGTGAAAAGATGTGTTATGGGCTCTAAAGTCCATCCTTAAAGTGTTGGTCCCCAAGTGTTTGGAGCAAGGTTACAGTAAATAAATGTAGAACACCTCAGATTGTTGACCTGGAGGAAGTGCACTTCATGTGGACATATGTTGCACTTTCTTAAAACAAAACAAAACAAAACAAAACAAAACAAAACAAAACAAAAACGCCAGCCTGGTTCCCCAGCATGCACACGGTTCTTAGGGAGAGACAGTATGTTCCCAACCACCAGGTCTCCTGCAGCATTCAGCACAGCATTGTACGAACTGCAGGCGTTCAGTTGGGAGTGAAATGCTCTCCAGATGATTGCCAGCTGCCTGCCTGCTTAAAAATGGATTTGCATGTTGTAATCCTTTCCTGCAACTTCTGGCAAATACTTTGGTTGGCATTTATCATTTGGTTTTGTACCATTGCATTTTATGGGACTTGAAATTCCTACAGAGGGTCCATGATAGGATTTTCCATTTTTACTAATATTTCAAGGTGGAAAGAAGTGCTAGTGCAAAGGTGAGCCGCTTCGAGCACACTTGGTGGAGTCGCTTGAGAATGATTGAGACTTAGAGCTGGAGGGGACCCCGTCACCACAGCTTGGACCCCAGCATGGCTGGGATGGGGTGGAAACACTGCAGCCACTGGGCCGGGAGGGAGCCAGTCGAGCTGCCTTCTACCTTCGCTTCCTTTCACATTTGGAGAAACTGACTGTGCTAATTCTTTCCTGGTCACACAGGGCCAGGGAGGAGTTGGAATAAAGGTCTCTTGTTGTCAGCCTGCTTTAACGGTGGCTTTCACATTTAAATTGCAACACTGTATTCTTTGGGTAACTTTCTTTAAAATATGTTCATAAATCAAATTATTAGGTTAATATGTTACATTATAGGCAGGTAATTCTAGGAACTTATTCATAGAGGTTTGGTTTTGGGGGAAGCTGGTGTAAAGTATGTGTTAGTGGCTTGATCAAGGTGAGCCTTTCCAGCCATCTATTGTCAGGGCTTGCTGTAGCTGCAAAAGACTTTTGCTGGAAAGTTCATCTCTCTCAGACATAACCATCTCCTACTTTTCTCTACACCAACCCTTAACCCTCACCCAGAAAACTGTTGGTTATTGTGTTGATCGGTCTTCTGCTATTTTACAGGAGGGCAAAAGGGAGTCCAGCTCTTGTGGCTGTCTGAAGGGCCCCAAGCTGTCCGAAATCGGGACGATTGCCTGGATGATCACACTCTGTGATGCCCTCCACAACTTCATTGATGGCCTGGCCATTGGCGCGTCCTGCACGCTGTCCCTGCTGCAGGGCCTCAGCACGTCCATCGCCATCTTGTGCGAGGAGTTTCCTCATGAGCTAGGTAAGAGGCGGCTCATGGGGAAGGCCACCTGTCAGGCGACACTGTGTACCGATCCCGCAGTGCCCGAGTGGAAGGGGCCTTGCTGGACAGGGCCGAGTGTCCTCCATCTCATGCCCAGCTGGAAAACCAGTCTGACTTCTGTGGCGTTTCCTTCTTCCAGGGGACTTCGTGATCCTGCTGAATGCGGGGATGAGCACACGGCAGGCCTTGCTCTTCAACTTCCTCTCCGCCTGCTCCTGCTACGTGGGGCTGGCTTTCGGCATCTTGGTGGGCAACAATTTTGCCCCGAATATCATCTTTGCGCTGGCTGGGGGCATGTTCCTCTACATCTCTCTGGCAGATATGGTAAGATACTGAGGTGTTTGTTTTGTTTAATTAAAAACTTAGGCAGGAGTTAGGAGTCACACTTACTTGGACAGGGTTGTGAGTGGATGGAGGGAAACTTTCTGCTTCCCGATTGTGGGCCTTGCCTTGGGGTCTGGGATTTTCCTGCTTCAGCCCACCCCATTGAGCCTGGGCACTCAGTGTGAGTCCACAGTGGGTCTCCCGATTCTAAAAATGCGATCTCATTCAAAGAAGGTGAAACGGTTTGCTTTTACCGAAGCCGGGGTGTTTTCCCAGGCCCCTTGTGCCCGTGGAAAGTGACACTTGTCTTCTAGCAGTCTGTCCTTGTAGAACTTTCCTCTCTTTTGTGGGACCTTCACACTTCGACTTGTTAGAGGAAACAGCTTGGTGTTATTTCAGAGCTCTAAATGCTGAAAGCCTTTGCCCACCACAGTCGGGAAGGTAAACACGTGACGTGCTTATTCAGTGTGCTTCCGTGTTTCTGTCTCAGTAGTGTGTGTGTGTGTTCCCAGTAGTGTGTTTCAGACAGAAATAGCTCGTGCACTTGTGAGTCATGGACAGCTTTGCAGAAAATAACAATTGTTACTGTATGAAAATCAAACTTTTTTTGTACTTGAAACTGAAGTTATTAGACATATAACTTAATAATTCGATGTTTTTTGTGTCTACTCTTAGCTCCAAGTTTAACTGGATGGCTCTGTGCTGTGCCGTGCCGGTCGCTGTGACAACTGGGACTTCCTTCCTGGATGCCCCACTGCTTTTACCTTTGTCTTCACAGAATCTGGGCCTCATACCCTCTTCACTCTAAGTGGCCACTTCCCCTTTTTCAGATAGTAGAGCACAATCTACTGGCCTCGCTCAGTGAGGGGAGCGCTACTAACTAATGCTGCTGCTTATTCTTACAAAACTTTTGCTTTTCCTCTGGCTGGTTTCACAGCCACATCCATTTTACCCTGGTAAGAGTTTTCTTAAGCCAGGCACATGGGCGAGCTGGACCCTGCAGACCTTGAAGGGGCATTGATGCAGTGCACCCGGCGTATGCAGCCAAGCACTTTGCAGTGTGCCCTGCAGAGTCTGCGTGTTTATATCTCCTAGGTGGCCTGGTCAGTACCCATCTCTGAGAGAGGAAGGATTCTAGACAAAACACCTAGGGTTAGAGTCTTTTCTCTGTGATGATGTTACAGTCCTTGATCCTGGAGTAAGGCACAAATTTATTTTACAGCCCTATGATTTTGTGATGGTAGAGCAAGTAGGAAGAAACAAGTTGAAGCAAAGGAAATTAAATGTGGGATTATTTCTGCCAGGTGACTGGTGTCATTCCAGTCCCTGCATTCTGGCAGGAATGGAGAGAAAGACACAATCTCCATGCAGACTAAAGAATTACTATTATTATTACCACTATTAGTAACTAATTGCTATGAGAAAAATAGTTCTAAAATGCTATGAAAAGGAGAAGCAGTGTGTGTAATGAGACGGGATAATAGAAAATCTAGCACAAAGTAGGTCAGGCTCAGGAAGCACCTCAGGGAGAAGCAGGTTAAGGAGAAACCTGAAGGGTTTGCTCCGTGGAAAGACTGGAGGCAGAAGAGCTCAGGCTGAGGGTGTGGTGAGCGTGTGGATACTGAGGAAGGGGTGAGAGATTGCGTGTGGGGTTCTGGAAGGACAGTGTGGATGGGACACACGCATTCACGCGCACGCACACACACACGCGCAGCAGACCGAGGCTCGCCCACCCTGCTGGAGGGGCCAGCCTGCACCCCTTCAGTTCTCTAACGTGCCGGGCATCTCGGCTGCCACTCCACAGTTAACTCCTGGAGGCCACAGCCTGTTCCCCCGCCATGGCCAGCGGTGTGTGTTTTGCATGTCGCCACCAGATGGCGATAGCTGTCTAACAGCGGGTCTCTTTCCAGTTCCCGGAGATGAACGACATGCTCAGGGAGAAGGTGACGGGCAGGAAGACGGACTTCACCTTCTTCCTGATCCAGAACGCGGGGATGCTGACGGGCTTCACTGCCATCCTGCTCATCACCTTGTACGCCGGGGACATCGAGCTGGAGTGACGGGCGGCATTTCACAAATAAAAACATCTCCAGAGGGGTTTTTATGCTTGCTTAAAAGATGCTTTTGTTTTTTAAATGTAGGTCAAGAAAACTGATTATTGGTTTCAGATCTGTGAAAGAGACTCTTATTTGTTGTCCAAATGCTTCGGAAGGTGTACAGTTCCGGTCTGAAATGCCTGGCGCGTGAGGTGTTTGCTGAAGGCCTGGTTTCCAGTGGCTCATACACGTTAGCAAATCGCCAGGAATGCGTTTTATAATCATGTCGACTGGCATCGGGACCCAGGGGAAACACAAGATAGGTCATGTGAGGCTTTACAACTCAGTGGGATCAGTTCCCAGCGGTTTCACAGTGGCTTTCTTTCAGTTAATTTGTTCTAGGGCTTCAAGAGCAGGTACATGAAAATGTGGAAGAAATGCAAAACACAACACAAATATAAATGATTCCGTGGCCTCAGTGAATCCAAGAAAGAAAGCTCAGTGTTTGTTCTGTTTTGCATTTCTGTCAGGATCTTGCAACACTGTATTAAAAGCCTTCCAAAATAATTTGACCTAAGAATCAATGAAGACCAGTGAGCCCTGCTAGGCTGGGCTTAGGGGTGCGTCTTTAAGTCAACTGCAGCAGACCCCGGTGAAGGCCTGCGAGCACGCAGTGGGGCCCCCTCTGCACCTTTACAGGGCTGGGGATGGTCAACTGCAGGGGCCAGGGGTAGCTTTGTGACAGGGAAGAATACGTTGGTATGGAGAAAGAAATTGAATGCCTAAATGAAATACTTAAATGAAACTTTAAGTAATTTACTTTTAAAGATGAACCGAATTAATTAGAGAATATTTCCATGCAAATGACAGCTGGGCTGCGGTGCATGAGGGGCTGGCGAAGCAGGAAGCACACAGTCCTTGTGACAGAGTCAGCAGAGCCAGTGTCCTCATGTTCAGTCTATGTTTTTCCAGATGGTGAACTTTGGGAAAAAGTTCGGCACCCCGGGGGTTATTTTTTTATTTTTCATGGAAGACGGAGCCTGTTTACCCAGATAATAGAAAATGAGTCTAAAATGAAACATCTTAATCTCAGTTCACGCTCCCCAATCACATAAAGAAAGATAATTTGACAGCGAGGAAGACGATCGATAAAAGCCAATGATCAGCTCAGGAATTACATTTTCCCACAGATTACAAAGTGCTCTCACATAGCAGTGAAGCAAATATGATGAACATTTAACGTATGTTAATATATATATTTCACTTTATGATTTACAGCTTAAAAAATTGTTTCACCATAGTAAACACCTGTGAAAGTATGTATTGTGCCATTCATAATTCATTTAGTGTATATCATTTTTTGAGTGATTATCATGTGCCTGGTATTGTGGGAGAGAGAGAAAAAATTTGGAAATTGGCAATCTGTTTATTTTTAAAAAATATTTAGCGAACAAATACTACCAAGATCTAGTTCCCATTTTAATAAGCAAGATCTAGTTCCCATTTTAATAAGCAAGATCTAGTTTTATCATTTCATCTTTTTTTATTCCATCTTACTAAGTAATCTTTGCCTTTCTAAAGCATAGATTGTGTCTCGTGTAAGAAACTACTTACAGCATTACATTAAACGGAGAGTTTGACCACCTCTCACGGTGTGTGCACTGTCTGGACACCTCCTCCACTTCCCTTCTGGCTTCTTTCCTCGACTATGACATGGAGGCGGCAGAACAATGACAAGCAGAAAGGAAACTGCACCTGCTGGAGGTGACAGCGGAGTGTAGAAGCCTGACTGTGGAAAGCCTCGATTCCACTTAAATTATCCTTGATGGCTTTATTAACACAAACACAAACCTGTCAGTCAATGTATCTCACGCTAATGCATTTGGTACACCAGGAAAGAATTCTATAATCTTTCGACTTCAAAGATGCTGCCAGGAAAAACCAAAACTGGTTTCAGAGTTTGGGGTGTCGCTCAGTGGGAGAGCTGCTTGCCTAGCATGAGGAGGCTGTGGGTTCCGTCCTCATCATCACAAACCAAAGCTGATTTCAGTGTGTTGCACATTTGGGTCATATACTTCTGTTTGCATTGTGAAACATAAAAGATGCTTATGAATAGCTGGCACTTATTAACTACTGTATCAGACCCTCATTACCACAATAACCAGGCCTCACAAACCACCTGAGAACTCAAGGGCTCACACGCAGGGAGCTTCCGAGAGGAGTGGAGGGGAGATGGTTATCAGCTTCCCCGGCTGTCTTCCCTGGGGCTATCTGAGTGGCTCAGGAAGGCCTTCTCCTCTGTGGGCTGCGCAGCCCCAAAGCGAAGGGAGTCAGCGTATGGCATAGACCCCTGTACTTGCGTGTATGTCACAGCGTGATCCATGACAGCAAGACTTGGAACCAGCTGAGCTGCCATTGGTGCATGGGGGGGTGAAGAAAGCATGGCAGATACCCGCAGTAGACATGATTCCACCTCGGAAAAGCTGGAATCCATCGTCTCTAACAACATAGACAGAACTGATGCTAAATAAACCGGGTGCAGAAAGACAAACACCGCGTGTTCTCACCTATGTGTGGAAACTGGAGGGTGGGTCTCATGGTGTGAGGAGCGAGCGGAAGGCTGGTCAGCAGGCCATGGAAGGGTGTGGGGAGTGGAAGGAGAGAGGGTCATTGATTGGCAAAGGGCTCAGGAAGGCAAAGGGCAGAAAGAACTTCTAATGCTTTATAACAAGATCGAGTGATCGAGGTTGGCAACAGCTAATTGAATAGCCCAACATGGCTAGTAGAGAGGTTACCGAATATTCCCGACATGAATGATACATGTTTGAGGGGTGGATTTATAAATTACCCCAATCTGGTCATTATGAAGGTTGAATGCACTACAATTGAGGCAGGAAATTAAGGCAGGGCAAAGCAGCTGGGTCACTGGATTTGACCTGCCAACTGCAGAGACCTGTTAGTCATGGAGGATGCCACCTTCAGCTCTTCACCGGGCTGAGCTGACCCCTGCACCTGATAGAGTCTTCTGGCATGGGATCGAATGGGTTTTTGATGGGATGGCCTAGATGTGCTGTCTGAGGGGCTCTTGGCTGCTTGAGCTTTCGCCAGCCGCTCTGAAGGGGGCGTTTCTCTCCCTCTTCTAACTGGCCCATGCTCATTCTGGAGGGCACTGCTTTTCAGAGCAGTTTTTCTTCTGGAGTGCTTGCTTTGCACTTCTGGTTCTTCTCCTTTTGTCCTGAATAAATGTTAAACTTTCACATTCATGGATGGGTGAACTGATCCCACTGCCGGTTACTACTAATAACCAGTGGCAGAATGTCGCAGGGCACCCGTAGTATGTATAGCTATTGTGTGTCAGTTAAAAAGGACAAAGGAAGGAAAGGTGGTCCTAGGAGGCGGGCAGGGGTGGGGAGCGAGGGAAGAAGCAAAGCGGAAGGGTCAGGATATTATACACATCACTGCCTGTATGCGCCGTAAACACAAGAAGAATAAGAATAGGAAGAAGGAGAAGAAGAAGGGAGCCTTCCCAGAGCAGAGCACTGCTTGTGTTTAGTTTGTGTTTAGTTGGTGGTGAAGGCCTTGCTTGTGTTTAGTTTGTCATAGGTTGATCCTTTTGTAAATAGAATGAACAGGAGGTACTAGAAAAGTTAAATTAAAATAAAGACCTAGAAAGCCCAAACTATTAGCTGCATTGGACGCACAGTGGATCCCTCTAGCTGCTATAGATGCTAAACCGCCTCTGTGCACCTGGCTCCTGCGTCCAGCGCCCCCTCCCCATAGCTGTTCTGGGCCTGGTGCCCATCCTCAGACTCCTCTCCTACACACAGCTGACTGCCACCTATGGGTCTCCCACCCTGGGGCAGCCACAGCTCCACTGTCCTCGGGCCTTGGTTTGTGCAGCAGCTCTTGCTCTGCCCCAGCGGTGCCTTGGGGCAGAGGTGAACTGGTCTTGGTCAGCCCAAGCTCTTGGCTGCCTGTGGTGACTGGAACTGTCAGCAGGGAATGCTTGACCCTGGAAGTTGTGATTACAAAATACGACAGGAAAAAGACAGGAAAGTGGGCGTATGAGCAGGGGGTTTGTGTCGTCTGAAGCCACGTGAAGTTTAGTCTTGGGGGTGATGAGGACAAGCCCAACACTGAGTGACCTTAGGTAAGGGGGGAATGAGGTGGAGCAAGTTGTATGAGAAAACGTCAGACAGAAAAACGTCTAGGATATTTTGAGCAATTGGTCGAAAGTGGCCATATGCTACGAGTAGGTAAAATCTCTTGACTAGATGAAAGAGCTTCCTCCTAACACCACTTCCTGAGCATTCAATACCACTTCTGTTACAATAAGGGCCTATTCTAGGTGCTTACGGAGTAAAGTTCATGACTTTCCCATGTGGACATGTCTGCGGGCCACTTTCCTTCCCCTAACTCACCCCTCATTGTGTATCTCGGTGGGAAAACCTACTTGTATGCCTGGAGCTGAGGGTCTCTGCTTGTTCACAGCCAAGTATTTTTCCCCTTGGGAGTCACTATATTTGTCCAACTCCGTGTTGTTACCTTAAAATTAGGTAAGAGCTTTGCTAACGAATTGGGACACATTGACCAGCAATCTCAGCAACTGTGGAGAAAGGTGCTCCTCACAGCTTCCTTTATCTTTACTTTTTGTATTTCAATAAAAAAGTCTTCTTTTAATTCGTGGATGTTAACCCTCGGAATTTCCCCAGGCACATGTGAGAACTGTCCTCGGCACAGTCCCTGTCGGGGCTGGTTGTTCAAGGTGGGAGCAGTTCAGAGTATTTTAGAATCATGGTCATTGGTGACAGTGGGTATAAGGTAGGAGCCAACTGTCCTGTGACTGCAAAGACAGAGTGGTGGCAATGACATTAAAACCACTGCCCAGCATGAAGGGAGGGATTTGTTGACTTTTTCTGCCAACTGTGAAGTCTGCTCTTTTTCTTGCACTAGTAATAGCTCCGGGCCTCTCCTTGAGCCAGGCTGCTCCTACCACATGGGGGCTTCTCTTTCTGCCCAGCCAATTCCGGGCCTGGGCACTTGTAGGCAGGTCACTCAGCCGGGCCAGCTGCAGTCTCCCACAGATCTTCCCAGGAGTCTTGGAGCCTTGGTGCTGGTCTTCAGCGTGGGATTCCAGGGCTGCTGGGAGTCTTGTCTGATGGAAGGAGAAGCCAAGGGCGTGACTCAAATGCTCATAGGAAAGCAGAGGGCGCTGGGAGTGGGGTGGGAGGTGGAGATGGACCGCAGTGGAGGAGCTGGGGTGCTGCCCTTGGTTCTGGTTCTTTCGTCCTCAGGTTTTCGTTCGGCACTTCCTTCCATCCTGCGTGCTATTCACATCTTTATCATAGCTCCTAAGTCCTTCTTTTGGCTTCAGCCAATTTTACTTGTGTCTCTTTTTATTTTTCAAGCGTTGAGATACTGATTTCAAACACAATTTGTAGCTCCTGATGTTATCCAATCTCCTTAGCCCTCTGTAGATCTCCGATGTTAGGGTCTGGACTTCGCTCCCTATTGTAGGCAGCATCTAGCAACATCGTTATGTTCCAGTCATGCTGAACAACTGTCATTTGAAATTTCCAGAAAATCTCCAGTTTGCTTCTAGTTCACTCAGAAGTTAGGAGAAGCACAGCAGATGCTTTAATTTTTGCAGCCAGCAGTTAGTCCATCAGGCAGGATCCTCGCTCCTCAGGAGCGGCCCGGGGTCGCACTGAGTGTACTGACATGTGGAGGAACTAACATGACCCCCGTCTGTCTTTGACCAGCGTTCAGAGCAGATAATGGAGGTGAAATATTACTCTGTGCAAAGAACAGCAGAGGCAAGATAACTGAGTAACTTGGGAGCCTTGACAAGCCAGGCAAACTCAGACCTTTAGATCACCCCAAGGAAGGTGTCTAATGTATGGTGTGAATCTGGGCCATACTTCCCATGTCGTGTTCACAGGAAAATGCTATTTCTTGACAACTGTCACCTGCTTGTCAGCTTGATTTCTGTAGGCACTTGGCCTGCCTACCTGATAACTACGCATAATATCTAGGTGAGTGTTGGAATAAATATATCCCATTTTCTTTCAAATAATACTTGAAATTAATTGTTTCAACTTTGCTCCTCTTAAAAGTAAGGTGAACTATCTGAGGAAATTATGTTGGGGGCGAGAAAAAGAATGCTGGACTTGTTCAGAGCACCCATCTGTCCCAGGGCTGTGACACCATGTGTATGAAACCCGGGTTACACAGCCACAGGTGTCACAGCGGGACAGAGAGAACCACAGTCAGTAGAAGTCAGGAGCATTTCACGGGGTGGCGGCCCTTCGCAGCTGGCTGTGGGGTTAACAGATCCCCAGTTCCTCCCTGACCAGTCCTCTTCTTTCCTGCCTCAGCCTTAGTCTGTGACTTGGCTGTTGGAAGCAGGCTGACACTGGAAATTGATCACACGTGCTGGGTAAAGTAAGGTCTGTTGGAGAACAAAGAGCGCCCGAGACAGGCCATGTGAACAAGCTGGGGGTCCAGGGAACCCCAAGTCCTGAGATGATCCAAGCAATGGCTTGATGGGCAAAAGTGGTGGCACCTGCCACCAACCTGCCACGTGTCTACATAAATGCACTGTGAAGGCTGAGCCAGTCCTTTCCTCCCACCCGCAGAGAGGGCTCCGCTGACCCCAGCTTTCTGTCTCTCAGCTTTATGTCTCCACTCTCTCTCCACCCCCCACCCCCAGACCTTTGAGAGCTGTGCTGGACCCGGCACTTAGTGATACTGAGGAAACTCTGGAGTGTAAATCGGTGTTGGGATAAGATGTCCCAGATAATGTGATGACTGGGGTGTTTACAAAGACAAAGAAAACACAAACAATGAAGTGAACTGAAAAACCCAGGCTACTCTGCAGTAACCACACTATAATCCTGAATTTTGTTGTATTTGTGTGACTAGGTGTAAAATATACAGATGGGAACGACACTTTCTAATACATGAATGGGAGTTGGTGAGCCTTCAGGAGGGAGGCATGGATGAGTCCCCGCAGCGCTAGGAAGGAAGCGGTCCAGTACATACCTTCGCCTTGGACTTCTAGCTCCAGAAATGGGATATTTCTGCTGTTCAAGCCACCCAGGTGGAGGTGCTTTGTTCTATGACCTTAGCAAACAAATACTGCTGCCTGAAAAGCAAATGGTGTGAAGACCAAGTGATAGGATGCAGAAAAGAAAGTGGGAGGGTGACCTATGATGCCATCTCCAGGCAGGATTAGGAAGCCTCCCGTGGGTCCCCATCCCTAGGACCTCTGGGCATGTGCAGCAATAACTTTTCCTAGTTGTGCAAACCATCTCAGGTTGCTTTAGCAATACTAGCAAGGGTACAATTTACCCATCAGCCCTCCTCAGGGTTCATCCAAGCCCTGTGCCCAATACTGCCCCTGTCATGGTCCTGCCCTGTTCCCCCAGAAGTTGATCCATCTAACTCAGCAGGCGTGGAGGGCTGTGTCCTCCTTCCCCATGCAAGTCTGCTGCTCCTGCGAGGATCAGAAGGGAGAGTGGCATCAAACTCTTCCAGTGGAAACCAAGCTAGCCGGCCTGCATCATGGCAGTGACAGGGTCACGTCATCTCAGAAAAGCCCAATCAGACAGACAGACAGACAGGCAGACAGACAGACAAACAGACTCATCCTTTCGTCACTGTGTATCCTATCCTTAATGGCAATTTGGGGAGAACCTGATTATTCCAGGAAAGAAGGAAGAGAAGCCATTGGCGTCTGTGCTCTGGAGTTACCTTTGGGGCTGGAGTCTCTGGTGGAGGAAGCTGTCATCTCCGTGGTCCCGCTGTGTGGAGAGGCGTCAGTGTGGCTGGGAGGGGAGGGGGATGTCTCCAAAAGGAAGAGAGGGAAGGCACTAGGGACGTGCCAGCCCAGAGGGTTTTGGATTGAAGGCACCTGAGGCAGCAGCAGAGGCATGGAGAGCCCTCTGACCACCCCTCTGTTCTGCGAAAGCAGAGGGTGGCATTGCCCTGTGAAAGGTGTCCTCCTGTACCATAAGTGGTAACATTCTTGTCACCAAGGACCGGAAGGTAAAACCTAGAGTTCTCTACAGACCTTGCCTAACCAGCTCCCATCTGTTAATCTGGTTGCTTTGCTCCACACGCAGGAGTACTTCGTGTGCAGCGCAGGATGTGTGTCACGCACTCTCCTCTTCTTGGGGACTTCATTTCCTCACAAGGCGGCTGAGCCATGGAGACCTGCGGTAACTAAGCAGGCACGCATTTCGCCTGCTCATTGCTTGGTTAGTTCTTGGGTCCAGGATGGTGCTGGAGCTCTGCCTTTCCTACAGGTGGAGAATGCAGGGTTGGCTTAGAAGGGGGCTTTCTTTGAGCCCATCTTTTGCAGTGCTCTGCTGCATCCCCAGGTTGCTGATGCTGGCTGCCCATGTCAGGCTTGGGGCACTGAAGGACCTTCTCACTGGCTGACCTCACACCTCAGACCCTTCCACCGATCTCCTCTTCCTGAGCTGCCTGGTCCTGTAGGTGCTGAGGGGCCCTTCCCACGGCACCTGAGGGTGGGCTTTGAAGGGGAGAAGAGTTCTTTATCCTCCCCTCAGCCACGGAACCCTGATTTCTGAGTGGATCCCTAAGTAGCTGTCTCTTCTATTGAGGGGCAGCTGTGGCTCACAAGGTTGAAGCCTTTGGAGGTCTGCTGGCCTGAGTTCACCTATTTACTCACTTGTCGAGAAAAGGTGTGGGAGCCTGCATCAGGAGAGGGCTTTGGCTGCTGATGCATTAAGAATGAAGATAGGAAAAGAAGAAGTTAAATTATCATTATTTGCAGATGACATGATACTCTACATAGAAGACCCCCAAACCTCTGTTGAAAGACTCCTAGATATAATAAATAAATTCAGCAATGTAGCTGGATACAAAGTCAATACTCAAAAATCAATAGCATTCTTATACACTAACAAAAAAATCACCAAGAGAGAAATAAGAGAAACTACACTCTTCACACTAGCATCCAAAGAAATGAAATACTTAGGAATTAATCTAATGAAAGATGTAAAGGAGTTGTACAGGAAAAATTATAATACCCTGAAAAAAAGAAATCGAAGAGGACCTCAGAAGATAGAAAGACATGCCTTGTTCATGGATAGGAAGAATAAATATTGTGAAAATGGCCATTCTCCCAAAATTGTTACACAGATTCAATGCAATCCAAATGACAATACCACTAACATACCTCATAGATCTAGAGAAATCACTCCTAAAATTCATCTGGAACCAGAAGAGACCTAGAATAGCAAAGGCAATTCTAAGCAGCAAAGCCAAGGCAGGAGGCATCACAATCCCTGACTTGAAGTTATACTACAGAGCTACTGTAATAAAATCAACATGGTTGATTTTATTACAGTAAAATCATGGTTTATTACAGTAAAATCATGGTTGGGGTACTGGAATAAAAACAGACCTGAAGATCAATGCAATAGACTAGAAGATACAACTACAAACATACTCAACCACATTATCTTTGATAAAGGGGCCAAGCATGTTCACTGGAAGAACGACAGTCTCTTTAATAAATGGTGCTGGAAAAACTGGCTATCCATATGCTGAAAACTAAAACTAGATCCATGCCTGTCACCACGTACTAAACTGAAATCTAGATGGATCAAAGATCTAAATATTAGAACAGAAGCACTAAATCTGTTGGAAGACAAAGTAGGTAAAAATCTTGAAGACATAGGGGTAGGTAGAGAATTCATGAACAAGAACCAAATTGCACGGGAAATACTTCCCAGAATCAATAACTGGGATCATGTCTTATTAAAGAGTTTCTGCATGTCAAAGTAATCTCCAGCAGAGTGAAAAGAAAACCCACAAACTGGGAAAAAATCGTAGTAGTGAACTGTCCCTCAGACAAAGGACTTCTGTCTAGAACTTATAAAGAATTAAAAAAAAAATCAGACCCCTGAAATTCAAAGACTCAATCCAAAAATGGGCATCTGAGATGAACACACAGTTTTCAGATAAAGAAATACGAATGGCAAATAAATACATGAAAAAATGTTTATCATCATTGGTCATTAGAGAAATGCAAATTAAAGCCACACTAAGATTCCATCTCATCCAGAAAGAATGGCCAGGATCAACAAAACTACCAACAACAAATGCTGGAGAGGCTGTGGGGAAAAAGGAACTCTTCTGCACTGTTGGTGGGAGTGTAGACTGGTGCAATCACTGTGGAGGTCAGTCTGGAGATTCCTCAAAAAGCTGGGGTTGGAGGTCCCATTTAACCTAGCTATTCCACTGTTAGGCATATTCCCAGAAGATCTGAAAACATCTTACCACAGTGATATATATGCACCAATGTTTATTGAAGCACAATTTGTAATAGCCAGATCTTGGAAACAACCTAAGTGCCTGTCAACTGAGGAATGGATAAATAAATTGTGGTACTTTTATACAATGGAGTACTACTCAGCTATAAAGAATGATCACATTGAGATATTTATAAATAAATGGATGCAACTTGAATCTGTACTCATAAGTGAAATAAATTAAACTCACATGTATAAATACCATATAGTCTCCCTAGTGTAAGAAATGGTAAGAGTACATAAGATTTTATGGTAATCATGGTTCACCATTATGTTGCTTTGAAGTCTTGTGTTTTCATTCATTGGTTGGAATGGTTTTATTCTGTTTTGTTTGATCTTAATATATGTGATGGTATGAATAGTTACTTTGAAGGCAAGACAATATGGCAGCTGGTGTTGATTTAATATCATCTTGCTCTGAAGTCCTACCATGCTCTTGTTTTTCTATTACCATTGGTTCTATTGTGTTGTGTCTTACTGGATTTTAATATGTATGATAGTATAAACAAAATTTTTATGGAAAGTTAGATAATATAGCAGCCATTGTTCATCTTCGGTTATTTGGCTCAGAATGCCTTGCAATACTTTCATTCTCTTGAGTGGTTTTATTCTATTTTATGTTTGACATTATTCTGTGTAAAGCTAAGCTCAACTATTTCAAAGAAAGAGACATTATGATAGCTACTGTTAATATCCAATTGTCTTGTTGTGAAGTGCTGTGTTGCTTACATTGTTCTGTTCTGATCTGCTTAGATCTGTCCTCTTTAAAATAAAAAAACAATAAAAAAACAATAAATTGTTGTGGAAAGGTTAAAAAAAAAAAAAGAATGGGACGAGTCTTCCCCAAATGCTTTCTCAGAGCTGAAAGGAACGGTTACAGACCCTGTGGAGGTGAAAAATCTTTCTCAAAAGGACTTGCAGGCTGTGAAGAAACTAGATCATCCTTCAGCCTGTTTTAAAACACAGAATTTGCTATTGCTATTTCAAGATCAGTATAAAAATAGGCAACAGTGAGCAGGGAACATTTTATTCAACATAACACTTGTATTTTTTAGTACTGGCCAATTGTCAATCAATCAGTAGGTTTTAGCCACGAAGTGCTTCTGCGATTTTAAATTGGAAGTTATATATTTTTTCATTTATCGCTTATAATTGCACTTACTAATTGTTACTTTTGTTAAGAGTGCTTTTCCTTTTGAAATTTCTTCTGTGTATTAATTACAAAAATAACTCTTTGGGATAATTATAGACATATTTTTGTATTAAATTTTTAACTATAAATTTATGTTCAGTAATATAAACATTTAGATTTGATCTTGTATCACCTAAAATATTTATTTTGGCTTGTTTTTAGGTCTGTTGATTGCTAAATTATTTACTTTAAATTTGAGAAACAGCAAACGTGCTGAAGGGGAAAGTATTTTGGAATCAAAGAGAGCAGACTTCTAATCTTACCTTGATGACTATTTACTGTGTGAACCAGATCAGCTTCAGATCTGTAAAATATGGGTAATAATTTCTACCTCACAGAATTAACTGTGACCATGCATAAATCGTGGCCTGTAAGTGACTGACACTTCAGTCACATTGTTCTGTAAACCTCTGTATCCTCCAAGTAGCACTCAGAAGCGTGAGTGGTTTGTGTTCCAGGGCTATAAGGCTGAAGAGCTATTGCCAATTACCAGCAATTTTAATTGATGCTATTTTATGTTTTCACCATTCTGAGCTCGATTGTTCCCTCTTGTGTATGCATATTGATCATATTCCTGCCATTGTCACTTAAAATGTTGGTTTTAGCAATAGGTATACAAGATCACTAGGATTTCTGCTTGGATTCAGGTTGATTTATTAAATGACTTTTTAACTTGAGCTTACCCAATAGAGAGATTTGCTTTAATTTTAGTTCTTCTTTGACAACTTTCAGTTTCTTTTAGTTTTTGGTGATTTTTAGATACACATTATTAATCTCAAAGTGCTACAGCTCTTCTCCTTTCTCATATTGCCTTGGTTGGAGAAAATATGATTTAATATTGCCATAATAGGATCCTGCTATTTTCACAGAACTTTATACTCATCAAAATCCTCTCTTACCAGTTATATACTTTCATATTAACTATACAGACAAGAATATTGCCTTCATAATCTAGATGAGGAAATTCCATGCTGGAGAAGCTGTGATTTGTTTGGATTTCAGTGCTAATATCACTTTTTCAAGACTATTTCCACCATGTCTAGTAGGCTCTTAAAGGTTTTGGGATCCTGGGATCTAATAGACAGCATGGCATTACAAATGGTCTTCCAGCTTACAGTGAGTGATCCCTTGTCCCCAATTCAGATGGTGGAGTGGACTTTATCTTAGCAGATCTACTTGCAGACAGCCTTGCAGTCCATCTTGATGAGAGCCTCTGGGTTGGCAGGTTTATTGTATTTGGAATGTAAAACTCAAGACACACAGTACAAACTCTTCTCCAAAATGCACTGGGTCTGTTTTCACCACAGAGGAAAAATAAAGATTAATTAATTCATTCAAATGATGTTCCATGGAAAATATTAGATGTTCCGTCTATAAAATATTAACATTTTTTTTGAGAGAAAACAATCTGTCTTCAAATCAGTTCAGGAGATGCCACCTGTAGTACTGTACTCCTCTCATGAAGATTCTCCATGGCCCATCCAGGACTGTGGAGTTGGCTCAGTAAAGCAGCCTGTGTGACTGCTCTGACCCAGCTTCTCCCAGGTTATCAAACCACACAGACTACTTTTGTCCACCATGACGGAAAAGCTCAAGTTAGTGTTTCCCAGCACCACAGTGGCTTCATTCACTCACCTGTGTGATTTGTCCCACATCCGCCATCTTTCCTGAACCTTTGGCAAAGTGGAGGTTGCCTGACCCCTCGGAAGCCTGGGCCTCTGCGTCTTTGTTGTCTCCTTGTCTTCCTGGTCACAGGAAGGGCATGCTTCCTAAGGATCCTGCAGGGTTAACAGGGAGCTCACTGTCTGCCTTCTGCTCGTAGAGCTTGTGCTATCTCCTCTTCCATTCTCTGCACTTTGCATTCTCTTTTTTGTTTTCAGAACGTGTTTCCACTCTTCTGTGCCATCAGGCAGATTTGAGAGGAAGGAGGATGCTGTGAGTGAACAGGCCGCTCTGGGCCTAGATGGAGGCACAGACGTCAGGCCCACAGTGTTAGCTCTGCCTGAGGCAGCTGCTGAGCTGTCTGTAAAATGTCCTGGGAATGACACCTGCTCACAGGGCCACAGATCCGCGCGCTCAGTACGCATGACTGATCCCAGCGGGGCCCATCTTCCTGAGTCAGGGTTACCGCTCCTGGAAGCCAACTGCACTTACGGCAAACACTGCTGCTGGGATCATCATGATTACACTTTGATATTTCTGGATTATATTGTTATTGTCTTTATTTGATCCTGATATGAACTGTTTTTAGAAATTTACATTATGGTGGCCAGAGTTCCTGTTATGAAACTGTTGTATTATTTTGCGGTTGATTTTTAATAGCACATAAAATAAAGAGCAGACGATTTTCTCTCCTGCTTATTTGAATTTCCGAGCTACACAGCAGCGGAGGCAGAGCTGAGGGGGACGTGTCAGGATGTGTCTTAATGAGCCTCAGGAAGGCAGAAGGAGCAATTATGTTAAACCTTCTGGAGATTCACAGTCATCAAGGAAGCCACAGTTAACGGCAGAGCCACCCCGTCCTTATTCTTCTATTTTATTTTATCATTTTACTTTATTTTATTTTTTGTTCAGAAAAATTTGTTACATTTGGCCAATCATGAAGGAACAGCTTCATTATACTGAAACTTACTCATTTGCTCTCATAACCTATATACTGGTCCTGAAAAATCAAGCAAAATTAGGTCTCCATTTTCTGTATTATACTTTTTTTGTTCCTTTTAAAACCTATTCCTCTTTCCTACCATGGGGACACTTGCTCAATAGTTCTAAGTGTGAAGCAGTTTGTATGAATCAAGGTTCATTTCCTACTGAAGAGAGGAAAAAATTACTGATGCCAATTTAGGTTTATTTGGATTGGTCATTAACCCCGTTTCTAGAATTCTGACCTTTGAAAAAGTGGACCATCTTAGTTGAAAGAGACCTGGAATGTTCTGCCCACAGCCAGATAAAGAGCGGTCAGACAGATTTCCAGCTGGAGGAACCCGTGTCCTACAGGAGGAAGCAGCTTTCACTTGCTTTTATTTTTACAGTGAGATGAGTTGTGTGAAAACTTTTCTGGAATCCAAACCTGAAGGACACTAATAACAATAATAACAGCTAAAATGTGAGCCCTTGCTGGTTCCTTCTTGACTTCATGTTTCTTTCTAGATTATCTTTGGGAAACCTGAGAATTCCAGTTTGAAAATCAGTGATAAGCAGAATTCAGGAATATGCTTGTTTAATTCTAAAGTATTTTCGAAGCATGCTGGGTGAAATGCTTATAATATATATAAAGTTTTCTATGTTTTGATGGCCACTTTTGAGGAGGGGTTAGCAGTAGTGAGACAGGAGGTGTTAAGGTTTTCTGGGTCAACCTGTGAAATCAAGAATATAATATAGGTAGTTATATAAAGAGAGAGAAAGCAAATGCTCATAAAATTATTTGACAAAACTCAAAATAGCAATCCTTTTTTGTAAGGCATCTTGGTTAATGAGAAGAACTGAATTATTTTAAAAAAATAACATTTGCCTTCACTGGGGATCAAGTTAGTGTTTCTTACTGCCAAATCAATTGAAAATGTTTAAATCTTTAAAAACAATTCTTCTTTACTTTTCTGGTGCTAGGCATGAATGTGGGGCTTTGTACATTCCCTCTGCTACTGAGCTACATCACTGTCCATGTGAAGGCAGATCTTAGCTGAGAGTGTGCTGCCAAACACAGTGGTGAGTGGGACTGACTCAGGAGGCTGACAAAGGACCATTACTACTAAACTGAAGAGAGTTTAGCCTAAACCTTGGTGATGAAGATTGTCCCAAAGCAGCCTCCATACATGGTGGACTTCACCACAGTTTGATATATAAACCAACCTAACCTGAAAGTATGATACCCTTGTAACCAAGTGTCTGAATCTCAGCCAATCACAGCAGTCATTTTCCAGCCAATCAAGGCTGCCAACTGATCGGCCGGTATGATGGGAATGCCTGTACAAAACAAGTGCTGAGAGCAGCCGACCAGGTTGTTTCTGTGTCTCACATCCTCTCTGTCTGTACATAAAATTGCACCAGGTGAGGTGCGGTGTTCCAACGGTCTTTGATCTGGAACGCTGCATGTTCCAGAAAGCTTTGTTTTTAAATTTTTTTTTGTTCAAGTAAACCTTGTTAAATTTAATTGGTCTCAGTTTTCCTTTGCCTAAAGCAAACTTCAAGACTTAATTGGCTTTTTATTCACAATTCCAGAATCAGGCAGCCTTCAGAATCGAACAAGTTCAAAGAACTCTGCAGCTGCTGCATATCCAGGCAGTATTTATGGATGGAGAGTGAAGTGAGGTACAGCACATAATTGGTTTGTCATTTTTGAATCTGTTGGCTGTCTACAATTAACTAAAGCTCTGCTGCTATAACTATCAGAAACTCAGCCACTTGTTACATGAATATGCTCCTAAATTAATTAGTTTCATTTTGAGCGAATGGCTCTGTAATTGGTTTGGGATGTTGGGCCCCATAGAGGAGCCTAGTACAAATCAATGACATCTTGCACGATTTTATTTGACATGTTATAGTTTGAGAGCTGTTGTTCCGGGATGAACTTAAGCTTGGACAGAGCAATTAGGAGCTTTTAATTTACGTTTTATGTGCTTCTGATTTTAGTGACAGCAGTGAAACATCCTCTCACTGTTATTATATTAGCAATATTTCTTCCTTTGAACATGAAATAATAATTCTCAACGTAGATAAAGTTTTAGTAAGAGATGATCTGAGCCAGTCTCCATGGGAGACTTTTCTGAGAAAGAATTTGTCAGAATGTGTTACATTTAAAGAAAACGCATAAACTTTGATCCAGTGATTTTATTTCTAGGAATTTGACCCAGTGAGGGTTAAATCAAAGTATGTGCAAGTTAATTTATTTATTGTTTATGTATCATAGTGAAAATTGGAGGATATCTAAATGCACAGCAATATGAGGTTGTAAAATAAATTATTGTAGAGATGCAAAAGAGATTATGTTGTAACCATTGTGAATTGTACCATGCAGCTTTATTGACATGGAAAAATGGCCACAATATAATACATTATTAATGGTTAAGAAAGTCAGAGGTGTTATACATAGTATGAATCCACTATTGTGCAAAAATACATGCAAGCTTAAATACTGAAAACAAAATGAAGGAGTCCTCCTTAAAACATTAACAGTGCTTATTTATGAAATTGGAACATAGATCATTATTATTTTTTAAAAATTTTATTTAAAGAGAAAAAAAGCAAAACACAAAAAAGGGTAGAAACAGTACAGAATTAAAAAAAAATAGTATGAAATCACTAGTTGATAAGTTACATTTTGTTTTCTCAGATATAGTTGTTCAAGTTACAAAATTAAAGCATACAAAGTGAACATTCAAACAGTGAGGCTGCAACAATTCTGTTCAACAAACAAAAACTCAGCAACATGATTATCAATCCTATACACTTAAACATACATGCAGTTATATCCTTTAGGGCACTTTCTTTTCCTCCTTTTGCTTTTTAAGTCCATTATCTGTTTAGTTATATCATGTTTCAGCTTGCTCAGTACCTTACTGATCTGTTTCGTTGTTGTTATTTACTTTGTAATCAACTTGTATAGTTCTGTTGCTTTGTTTTTGATTTTCTCCTCATCTATTTCCCATGGATCAACTTTGGGGGATTGGGAGTTTTTGGAAGTATTTTGTTACTTTGTTATCTTTCTTTTTAAAAAAATTATTATTATTATATTATTTTGAAGGTAGTAAAATACAGCAGAACAAGACAGAACAAAGCCAGTTGAGACAGTGTAGTGAAATCGGTACAAAACTTCACAGCAGGTTACCAGGATAACAGTAATACATACAATAGTAAATCTTATTTTCTTCACAGTAGTTCTTTCAATCAGGTACAGCAAAATGTAAGGAAATACCAAACTTATAAAAACAGAATATTGAACAGAGCAATACCATTAATCAGAACAGAGCAAAACAGTGATAAAGATATTTGCCTTCTAAGAGATGGCAGAAGGAAATCCCCCATATTTGCTATGTTGCATATGTTGATCCTCCCAAGAGATACTCAGATCTCTGGCTCCCATTTGCTAATGGGGAGAGGGAGGGATGAATGTTTGCCCACGTGCCAGTAGGCTCATAGCCACTTACCAGAGTGGTGAGCTGGCTGCTTGTTTTCCCAGTACCCCAAGTTCCAACATGGCACGGAGCTCAGAAAATGCCAATGGTTCTCGCTCTGGGGTGGCTGTGGCTTGTCAGGCCACAGCCACTTATCAGAGCGGTGAGCTGGCTGCTTATTTTCCCAGCACCCCAAGTTCCAACATGGCATGGAGTAGATCATTATTTTTAGTACAATCACAAGCAGTACCATTTCTTGAGTGCTTAATAACTACAGGTGCTCTGGGAAACAATTTACATAAGTGGCTTTGTGGAGTCATTAAGGCAGCACTGTGAGGTAGGTTTGTTTAGCTCCTACAGTTGCAGGTCCCTGAGGCTTCCCAGTTCTCCCAGTGCAAATGGGGAAAGTGAGCTTTGAGTGAGAGGCATCTGCCCCAGAATTTGTAATCTCTTGCATGGCACATGGCTTCTCCTTTGTCATGCTAACTTATTTATTCTTGCTCTAAAGCATTTCTAAAGAATATTGGGTGTAAGTACACTCAAAACACTAAATTGCCATGTATCAGATTCAACCATTTCTTCCCTTCATGGCTGTTTCTGGGGACTTACATCTTTCATCCTTTATGCTGGCCTCAGAGGTCTCCAACGAAGGCTCAGGAGGTGGAAACCATTCTAGGTGACTGCAGAAGGTGGATATTTCATTTGCTATTGCACCTGCAGCCTGGTCCCCTCAAAGTATGTTCTCCAAGATGAAGAATAGTCATCTGTGCTTCTAAGGCAAATTGCTTCATTTCAAGAGGTGGTCAGGCTCTAAGAGCTACAGTTATTAATCGGTGCTCACTAAGCTATCTCATCCATCCTTATCAGTTTTAGGGTCTTCACCATGTCCTCTCAGGAGTAGAGAAGAAGTCCTGACACTCTCAGAGGATGAGGCAGGAGGACTTAAGCCCAACACAGGCAACTTAGTGACTGTCTCCAAATATAAAATCAAAAAAGGGTTGGGGATGTAGTTCAATGCAAAGCCTTGGGTTCAATTAAAATTAGTACATTAAATGTTCATTGCTTATTCCCATAGTAATATGTCTAAGCAAATAAATTATCAAGCAAATTATTACTTGGATTTAAACTTTGTGATACACTATTCCGGCATGCCAGGCTACAGGTGCTCTAAAAGTGATTGCTATTAAACTCCGACATTTCCCTTTCACTGAACAAGAGCAACTGTTCTTTCTGCTAGATTGCTCTTTAGGATAATGAATTCTGCCACCAAAGGTCTCTGATCACCTTGCTACTTTGGTTCGTGTGATTACTGGGTTGTAGTGCATGGCCAATATGATCATTTTTTTCAGACCTATTTTGTCATGTCTTTTGTTTCCAGCTCCTTGGAAACAGAATGAGGATAAATTCATCTTTCTTAGGAGTTGTGAAAAATCATAGTTTTATTTATTGAATGCAATTAAAATAGCCTGTTGGGAAAGGATGCCAGATCGCAGCTGGACAGGTAGGGTCAAGGAAGGCTATTACAGGAAACACAGGAGAAATATTGAAACCCAGGTGAATTCAAAGGGATTACAGAGATAAATCTAGTTGTTGAACTTGGAATGTAATGGTCATCACTGATGGAATCATTTTAGAGTAGGAAAAAAAATCACATTGTAAAATGGAGAATAATAATACACATACTAATGGTGGGGTGAGGGAAAGAAGGGATTAGTATATAGTGGTAGCTCTGTCATCTTTTCTCATTCATTTATCCAACCATTTAACAATAATTAATAATCTCTGCAGCAGTGAAGACACAGGACTGAGCAGAGCCATGGGGCCTGGAGTTTCCCAGATGGTTGCTGTTATGGTTTGTATCTGGACGTTCCCAACTGCCTCTTGTGATCATAGATGAGGTCCTGAGAAGTGACTGGATCATGGGTGCAATTATACCTGATGTGCTGTTAGGAGACAGGGTCTGACTGAAAGAGGCTGTGTGACCTGAAAGAGTTTTTCTCCCTCCTCAGCTTCTCTATTTAGTCTCTGCCTCCTGGGTGCCATACTCTGAGCAGGTTTTCCTCTGCCAGAGCTTTCCATCCTGTCTTAGCTATTTTTCTCTCATTGCTGGGACAAAATACTTGATAATAAAAATTAAGGAAGGAAAGGTTTATTTAGCTACAGTGTGTGGAAGTTTCAGTCCATAATCAGCTGGTGCCTATTGTTCTAGGTGGCAGAAGACAGCAAAAGCAGCAAGAACAAAAAAGGTAGGGAGAGCAAGCCTCTCTTTCCTCCTTATGTCATACGCAAGCCACCACCCCATAGGGTGGGTGTAACACTCCTATCATCTCCCTGCCCTCCTCTTCACAAGATGATGATGTTTATACAGTGAGCACCCTGGCCCCATGATGAGTCACTTAGTTAAACTTCTGAACTTGTCAAGTTGACACAGTGTATCAGCCATTATACACCTTGAAGTTTTGCCCTGGAGCCAGCTAACTGTGAACTCAAATCTCCCCAAACTGTGAGCCAAATTAAACCTCTCCTCCTTTGAGTTGTGGGTGTTGAGTGTTGGTGCCGGCAACTTGGAAAGTGACTCAGACAGTTGCTGAGTATCTGGGAGTATCTGGTGGCACAGTGAGAGGATGCATGGCTCTCCTGCGTCTCACCCCTACAGATACGGGACCCTGGCTACCTTGGGAAACAGCGGAGAGGACAGGGTAAAGAGCTGGCTTTCCTTTTTGGGCTGCACAAAATGTAGATTGAGTCCTATACTGAAAATACTTCACTTTAGACCAAGGGGGATTTTACTGGACTGCTGTACCATTTTTAAACTGCAGGTGTGATACTCAAGAGGTCAGGCTGGGTGTTGCCAATGCAGAAATACCACCTACCGTTTCTGTGCATTCTGCCTGAGATCCCAGGAGGAAGTTCACTGCATGAATATCTGCTAAACAGCGAACTTTCACAGTTCAATATATTTGCTCAATATAAAAGCAGCATTCAGCAAAAGAATAATAGCCAATGATAGTGCTTCTTCAAAACAAGATCAATGTCCTGTCTTTCCTACACGTGTGGCCATCTTGGTCAACTCTTCCAAATCCCTCTCTGAAAGTCAAAGCTGCCCAGCTGCTTGCTGTTTTTCATCCAACCGTGGGTGTCACAGGGGTCCAGGCTGCGTGGCTTTCACACTTCCTTCGAGTTAACTTCTGTCCAGGGAACAGTCAGGCTGTGATTTTGGAGAGCATTTTTGCAGAGAAGACAAAGTACTATTTCCCCATCTTGAGATCTCTTCCTGGGTCTGAGAGTGGCCCTGACCCAGCAATTAGCAGGAGAAAGGCATGGGCTTCACACACAGGGTGGGGCCCTGCTGGAACATGAGGACCTGGAGCCTGCAAAACCTGAACACATCCATCCCTCTACCCCCGGTCCACAGAGGCACTGACTCACAGGCAGAGGCTGGGGCCTGACTGTTCCAGGCTGGCAGGGGTGCGAGCACGGTGCCGCTTTAGCATGCAAGCGAACCTAGTCTGGGCAGCACACTCTGCCCACACCCCTGCCAGCCTGGAACAGCCAGGCCCCAGCTCCTGCCGGTGCGCGGGCTGGCAAACAAGGAGTAGCACCCCACACACTCCTCAACACCCCCGCCTCGCCATAGACCATCTTGTCAGGAGAAGCACAGTCTGTGATGACAGCTATGAAGGCGAAATGCAATCGGATGCCTGTGGTGCTTTGGTGTTTCACTAACATTGCCGGTCTAGGGCCAGTGGTCTGATCCCAGGTTCAGAGGACAGCGGTACGCAGCGTGGCATCTGGGGCGATCTCCTTCTGAGGGTTGCAGCTGTTGTTGATTCCCTATGGTCTTGTTTTGGAAGTTCTGTATCATTGCCATTGTTTTGCTGGATTGGGTTGTACTCTCTTTTGTTTTGCTTGATTATGTCAAATCCGATGGCAGGAGCAGCTATTTCAAAGATAGCACGATGTATTATGGTAGCAATTTTGGATTTACTATAGGCTTATTTTGAAGTCCTTTATTGCATTCATTGTTTTGTTTTTATTTTTGGTATTCTATTCTGTGCTGTTTGAATTTTACTATGTCCAAAGTTAACTGCAGCTGTCTTGAAGACATCAAAAGGCATTATGGTAACTATTGTTGATTTTGTAATGTTTTTAGGCCTATACTTCTTACACTGGTTTGTTTTGATTGGTTTTATTCTGTTTTATCCTCTTTAAAATTAAAACCCAAACATATCCCTGCAGACCCCAGCAGCCGGGCGGAGGGCAGCAGATGGGGAACAGCATCCCAAAACCCGGGGCGCTGAGAGGATGACACCTATCCTGACACCGTCAGTGGGCCTTTTGCACCAACTGTGCCCAAGGACCTTTAGTTTGAAATAATCCTCAAGCCAAAAGGCCATGTTTCAGGGTGACATATTTGGGTAGACTTTTTATTTTCTTATTTTGTGTTTAGTTTTAAAGGGAAAAAATATTTTGGAGAATAAGATGGGCAGAATCAAACACTTTTACTATGGTTACAAACAGTGCCTTGTCCCTGTGCCTTTTTCTAGACCTCTTTGGAGGCTCGGAGACTCACTGCTCTGCCCCTGAGCCACTCACCAGAGAACGGGGATTGAGGCTGTTGGGATGGGCTGGTGGGGTAATCATAGTTTGTCCATGGGCTGGACAGCCCGGGTTCCTTGCAGAGAAATGGATACAGCTTAGTGGCCCACCAAGGGTAAGCAAAAGGCTGTGAGGTAGACAAGCTGGGGTGTCTCCTGAATCAATTATTTTTGGCAGGTTAGTGATGCATTTTGGTAAAATTAATTTTTTTCTTACAGTAAAAAAATCTCACATCCCAGTATTATTTTTCTTTACTAACTTGTTAGAAGACTCGTTGTTCATAGATACAGTAAAAAAATTTTTGCTTTTGTTTTCATGAGTCAGGATCTGGCGCTGGCAATCCTCTTGCCTCAGCCTCCTGAGTCCTGGGATTACAGGAATGTGCCGCCACACCCAGCAAAGCCCTTTAAAAGTGAGCAAGTGTATAGAATTGGTTTTATTGTTGTAACATTTTATTAAGGTGGATGTAATTTTAGAATTTTACTTAAAATTTCAGCACCTACAAACCAAGGAGGGTAAAGGAAAGTTTACAGAGTGTTGTACTCTGCTTCAAATTGTGCCATCTGCAGCATATAAATCCCTGTTTCTTTAGGTGTGTCCTATAAAGTGGGTGGATTGTGTGTGATGAAAAGGATTCAGAAGATGAAAAGGCAGCATTCATTATAGGCCATAGAGGATCCTCTAAAACTCCTGTGTGAAGCACTGTCTGAAGGGGCTGCTCACAAGTATTTAAGATTTGGTGTCCTGTGGACAAGGTGAGGGTGCTTGGAGTGACTTCAGGGTGGATGCAGGGAGAAGGTGCTGTCTACCAGCCAAAGGCAGAGGCCAGAGAAGCCACCATACTTGCTGGCACTTTGGTCTTGGGCTTCTGCTCTCCAGAGCAGAGGGAATCAAGTCCTGTGAAGTCTGCCATACAGTGGCACTTTTCTCTGGTGCCCTAACAAGATGACAGGTACCTTTTTTCAGTGGTCCCTAAAGAGGTCAGGGATGTGAAGAATCCTTTATGCTCCCTCACGGGAGGTGAGAAGGGTCTCTTTGTAAAAATTGAGAATCTGGGTCTTAAAGAAGATAAAGAACTTCTATGTGGAAGAACTGAGAATCGACTTACTCTGAATATTTACAACATATTAAATTTTAGTAAACATGAATCTCACTGAATTTTCTTCTTGTTTGCCAGGCACTGCATGCTAAATGCCTTACAAGAATCAGTGTCTTTGTCCTCACAATGGAATTCTGACACATGTACTATTATTCTTCTCTGGATGGCAGCAGAGGTTCCCAGATTTGAAGTCAATTCCCCAAGATCACACAAGCGCCAAGGGATGGCATTGCAATGGAAGCCCAGATAACCAGACTCTAGAGAATACTGTGTTATCCATCATCTAAACTACTTTCTACTTGAACGGATCATTGGGAGGGATGATTTATGATGTAGCTCAAGGCAGAATTACATGGAGCACCTATATGAGGGCAGAAATATAAATTCAATGATATATTAATCAGGGAATAGATCTTGAAGGTATTTTTAAAAGGCAAAGATCAGATAATATTTCTTACAAAGCTGGCATATGCTTGGAAATATTAATTTATTGCTAGAGCACATAGATTTACTTTTGTGGTCAGTTAGTTAATGCAAAGATCAACAAAAGAAAAGCCAGTAGCCCCTGAAATAGCTCTACATTGACCGAGTGGCAAGGTCAAGCTCTCTTTTATCACAGGGTCACACTAGAATTAGGTGGTGGAGTGAGGGACCAATGTCCTGTAACTCCCAAGGGTGACTGAGCTATGCTACAAGATATATTCACGGGATTATAAGCCCATAAGAGACCTGAAGGTAAAATTAAGTCTCATAAATTGGCATTGATATAATGTTCTTTCTGTCTCATGCTCGGAAGGCTGAGGGAGGAGATAGTCCTAGTGGTGGTGTGAACGATACCTGTGAATGCACCTTAACTTCCTGCCTCAAGTCCCATTGTCCCTCTTCGTGCTCCGGAAACATGCTTCTGGTGCTTCTCCCCTCGACACTCATCTCAGGGCGTCGTCTTCTGATTGGCCCTTCCACCCTCCAAACCTTTGCAGAAACCCATGGTCTCTCCTGCACCATGAGTGCCCAGCTCGTCTTACCTAAAGTGTTCTCATCCTTCTAAGACTGCGTCCCCTTACACGGGTCTCCCTGCCCCTGTCCCTGCGCAGTCCGTCCTCTTCTGCAGAATCCCCTTGAAGGATGAGGCCGGTAGTGTCACTTTTGGGTTCACATCATCCCAGGGCTTCTTCCAGCTCACTGGAACAATGGTTGCAGCTGAGGGCAGGGAAGTGTGTGGGAAGATGCAAAACTAGGAAAAAAATTAGATGGCGCCTATTCACAAGGTGTGCAAGGTTTCAGGAGGTAAGGAAGAAACCAGTGATTTATAGCACGAGGGCTCTGTCTTTATACAAATAATCAATCGTATAGAATGAAAACTTATTCCTCACAAGTGTTAGGTGGATATTATTATTACTGGTGGGGTAATTCAGGCAATTCAATGAAACTAGTTGAGCTGAAGGGTACAGTTTTCAATGTTAACTTAGAACTACTTTTTCCAAACTAGACACTTGCTTCCTTTCACCTCAGGTCTCAGAAATGGGTCATTTCCATAGGGTCTGCTGCAGAGCAGTGGATGCTGTCACATTTATAAACGGGCTCCTGAGTGCCTGCACAATAGAGAGGAGAGAGGATAGCAGAGGGCAGAGTCTGGGGAACTCCAAGCCCTGATGAGTGGCTGCCTCCTGTGGGGTGCGTGAGGTCTGCTGGAAGGGCTTGGTAACTGCGGCTTCTGTGGCCCCATCCAGGCCTGTGCTGCTGGAATAAGCTGGGAGGGGCACGTCAGCAAGGAGGCTGAAGCAGGAGCAGGACCTGGCTTGGAGATGTGCTGCTGTGATCTTTTAGAAAACCAGGCACCCAGGGTTATGACAAAGAGAAAACCATGATAAACCTCCTTCCTGTGGGGCGCCATTATCCCGCTACCACTGGGGCTTGGTTGCCAGCTGTCCCCGCCCCAGCGCCACCTTGCACACATGCCGTGGCTCACCAGGGGAGATGCGGAATTTCAGTGGAGCCCTGCTGATCAATATCAGCCTATCCGTCTCATTGGAAAAGAGAATTCTAAGGAAATGTCATGTCACTCTGGGAGGCAAGAATCACCGTGGGCCCCATTTGCTGGCTTGTCATCCTCTGCTCTGAATGTGGCTTCTTTTGGTCTTAGAGTTTTATCTCCTTGCTCCTTTCTTTATCCCAAGAGAGGCAGGTGATTAAAGGGGTCAGAAGGCAGCACACTGTTACCATGGAGACCAGGCATTCCTGCTCCTGTACGGGTTGTTTTCCATCTGTACCCAGCTGTGATTCTAGTGTGGTGACAGATTTTAACCAAGTGGAAACATGAGTCTTTGAAATCTTCCCTCACTGGTCTCCTCTGTGGGAGAGAACAAACTCACTGAGCAGTTTTCACAATTCTGAGTTGAGGTGCTGAGGAATCGTGGGGCTGGCTGCTGGCGCTTCTTGTGTGCGATTCCTGGACTCACAGCTCTTTTGTTGTAAGCTTTTGTAGCATATTGTAGTCAGGAAAGGGAAGACATGGTGCTCATGTTCTGAGGGAAGGAAATGGTTCTACTGGTTTCCACAAAGTAAGTGATAAAATTCTACTGGATCATTGCATGATGGTGTACACCTGTGACCCAGCACTCAGGAGGCCGAGGCAGGAATTTTGGTGCAAGTTCAAAGCCAGCCTGGGCCACATAGTGAGTTCAAGGCCAGTCTCAACTATATAGTGAGATTATGTCTCAAAAAAACAACAATGAAAATAAATAAATAAAGGATTTTCATGCACTATGTAATGTCAATGTACATCACACTAGGAAGTGATTCTCTTATATCCATTTCACAGATGAGGAAATGGCAAGACATGGCATTTAAGTGGCTTGTGTGCTTATACCAAGCAGCGCTGAGATCAGGAGCAGATGAGGTAGTGGAGCCTGGCACCTGCCCATGGATGGAGAGTCTCCTGCTGGGATGGTTGTGTGTGTGGTGACCACATGCTCCATCTCCATGGTAGAGGCCACACTCATATTGCAGTGGCAAACAGGAACACCCAACACCCAGGATTTGGAGGCAGATTTATTTATGTTGATGGGCACTGATTAGGATCAGAATATTATGCAATGATCTTGTGTGGTACTGGGATTTTATAGGATAAGCAAGCAGGAGGTACAGAAGCAGAATGGCTTGTCAATTGGAGGTTGGTTTATACAAAGTACATCACAGTGACCAGCCGTTTCTAAGAGAAAGAAGAAACTGGAACTGGAACAGGAACTGTTACCTGGGCAACTAACAAATGGAAGTCTACTGGCTGGAGGGTGGGGGTGGAATTTTCTGGCACAGTGTCACAGGTGAGGGTGCAAGTCCTGCACATGGCTGTTATCCTAGTTAGCGTGCCTGACCTCCGGTGCCTGCACCACCACATGTTGGGCTCTCCTCTTGGGAAGCAGGCATCAGTCTGTGTTTCTCTGGTCTGAAAGAGAGGATCCATGAGACCAAGAACAAACTCCAGTTCACACTTCTCGTTGCCTGCCTCCATGGCTGATTTCCAGGCAGCTTAGGTAGAGTTCAGACCACCGACTCTGCTAAGGACTGCATCTCTGGCCATCTGTCACTGTGGAAACAGTGTTTGGTTGTTTTGCAGGAATTTAGAAGGAGCCCTGCCCAGCAACCATGGTTGACACCATGGGCCTACCTCAGAGTGGGCTGGTGTCTGATGGACACCTTTTGATGTCAGAGGCTGAGCCACTGCTGCTTTCCAAGCACACATCCTCAGAGGAGCCTCACAGTTTGATCGCACATTAAAGACTGCATTGCCTGGGCATCTTCTCTGTCGGGTTTTAACCACCTGCCTCTTTATCCCTCACAGACCCAGAGCTGTGTGCTGGGAAAGCAGATCTGAGACTTGCTCTCTTCTCTCAGGATTTTTTGGGCACCTTGTGAACACACACTTTCTTTTTGTAAGCAGCTACTCTCTTTGCAGTGTGGAGGGGAAGGAGTCTGACTGATTCAGTAACACATAAGCTCCCTGTGCATATGTGAGTAGGTGGGAAATGCACCGAGCAGCGAAAGACCAGGAACAAGCTGAGCTTGGAGCTGGGAGCCTGGTTGCGGCTGTGGTGTGGGGCTGTACCTCCTGCTGGCGCGGTAAGAGTGGATGGGCTCTGCACACTTCTCAGGGGTCCTGCTGGAGTTCATGTCTCCTCTAGAGGAAACTCCCAGGGTCCTTGAGACACAACTCGCAGGGCTTTTTCGCTCTCCCATCGTTTACTCGTGCATTCTTGGATCAGCTGCCAAATACAACGCATGCATCCAAGTGAGTGTCCCAGGCTCTCACTCTGGAGGAATCCAAAGGAAGAACCAGAGTAGCTCATCAAAATTAGAGAACTTTGACGAATCCATGGTACTGAGATCACAACCATCAGGCTGTGGCTAAGTCCATGTGGTCTAGACACTCGTGTGTGTGTGTGTGTGTGTGTGTGTGTGTGTCCTGGCTCTGTCACACACACTCCTTGCAGCACTGGTCCATCAATTATGCAGGGCCTCAGTGATTCAGGTGAAGAAGTTGGGTAAATAACACTGTCTTAGGCCTGTTGAGAGCTCATGCTGAGTCTTGAAATGCTGGTATTTGCCAAGCTCCTCACTCACCCTCTGGACCTCCCTAGGGCCTGATGATGGACAGTGCTCAGTCATGAAAGAGGAGGGAGAGGTGGGCTTGAAGATGTGGGTTTGGCAAAAGGGAACTCAAAGCATGTGCTTTCTCATCTGGGAGAAGAACTTCAAGTAAATGCTAATTCAAAGGTGGCAGAGGATTCAAGGGGCAATAGTCTCCCTGATGTTCTCCTAAGGAAATATATAAGTGTCTGTTTTTCTTTCTTTCTCTTAGTGGAAAATACCACGAGGTCCACTGTAACACATAGAGAAGTCTAGGGCCTTCAGAAATCCAAAAGTTTCAGTTTAAACAATACTTCCAAAATGCTTCTACTTTACTGGATTTTTTGTCTCTTGTTAAAGAGATGCAATATCAATGGGAACAGAAAGTTGGCAAGTGCAGAATGGATGGAGAGTTGCCTTGGAAACAGTGGGAACAACCAATCAGGGAAGAGATAGCATCATCCAGGAAGTCTTCCAATTGCTCCCAGCAGCCGTCTGACTAAAAGTGAACCCTGTAACCATCACTGTGCTCTGTGCCCAACTGTACAACCCCAAATCTTGGTGAGAGTAAAAGAACTTATTCCGAATACTCAGCTCTGTGGCCTGAAGATAAGTGGAGTCATTTAAGCTGTAATTCTTCCCTTCCCTTCTGCAAACAGCAAGAAAGACCCTGGGAATGGCACTGGTGATGAGCCCGTGCATCTCTCCTCCCACGTTTTTGAGGCACTTTCTGCTCATGGCCTTTTGACTCTGTGAAGCAGTCAGCCTTGGCCCCATTCTCTCTCAATGTCACAGATGAGCACTGAGGCACAGGACCTGCTCAAGGCTGCGCGAATGATGAGCAATTCCAGTGGGACTGGATTCCTGAAGTGCCGCTGGGGAAGCCTTTCCCTTCCTGCTCAGGAGTGGTCCGGAGGAGCCTTGCGGGAGGATAAAGGAATTTGGTGTCTGTTTCCCTAAGGCCTGAAACAGATCCTGAAAGTGGAGTGGGAGCTCAAGATTGAGGGGCAACAGGTGGGTCCCTCTCCTCTCCACCGCATCCTCCATCTCTGCTCTCACTGAGACCTCAGAGTCTCCTTTCTGCAAGGCAGTCCTTCCACAAAGCCTTCTGGATGCAGCCCGTACCCACATGTGGATCATATCTATCTTGCCTGAATGTCCACAGCATTTCAATCTCAGAGCAGTGTGTGTGGTGCTCAACCCCTTTTCGTACTCTCCCGTGGACGAGCATCTCTTGCCTCATCACTAGATTATGACCTCTTGGAAGGCAAAGTTATAAACTGATGTTGTGGGCCCTTGTGCCCCCATTCCCGGCAGCATGAGAAGCACTGTTCAGCTGTACCCATTGGTAGGATGAGGAGTTGCAGCCCCTCCTATGTGAGAGCTGGGCTGGTTGTTGGCTTGCTTTTTGGTGCATGTAGAAATGTAATATTCAATTTTATGTGATCATATCCTTTTTATGACCTATCAAAGGTACTATAAGCAAGTAAACAAATTGTTCACTGTATCAGAACATCCTCTTAATTGCTACCAGCTTGCTGATTTCTCTGTGCTAGGGTAGTAAATTCAGAAACCAGTTTGACTGCAAGAATCTTAAACTACTTTGCTGACCGCAGTACAAGCATGAGCTATGTGTTGCCGTAAACTTGATCCAGAGGAGTTTAAAACAAATGAGCCAACAGCCGCTCCTACACAGGAAACTCCTAGTCAGACTGCCCTCCTCTTCCCGGACTTACTGTTTTCCAAACCCAGAGAGCTCTCCAGCCGGTGGCCTAGAGTGGAGGGGATGGAGGAAGCTCTGCTTCTTTGCACGGCTGTGCTTGGTCTCTCCCCTTCTCAGACCAATATCCCTCACCCGGAGAGTCTGGGCCACGCACTCAGGAAGTGTGACAGTGTCTCTATTCTGTCAGCACAGTAACTCACACTCTACAGTAAAGGTTCAAACTTGCAAGAAAAACGGAGAGGAGCTAATTTATGCGAGCTTCCTTCATTCCAAATTGGAACTTTACCTTTGAGACTATTGATCGCTGATGTGGTGGCCCCTAAATTCCTTTCAGCTAGGATCACAGGGATTGAAAAGATCCTTAGAGAATAAATTAACCACCACAAAGGCTGTGCCAGGCAGCAAGCAGGAAGGGAGTGGATGCTGCTTTGGCAGAGTCGGGCTGCTCTTGACCAGGTCTTCAGACTCCCTGGTCCCCAGTCTCTCTGCATCCCCTGTATGCTCCTCCCCCATCAGTACCTTACACAGGTAATCTCCTCCCTTGCTGGGGGAAGAGGCAGGATGACTGGCAATGGGAGGAAGGGAGGTGTTGGTCAGGTCCCCCCCTGTGACAGAGGCCCCCAAAAGAATTGATTTAGGAAGAGAAAAGACTCATCTGGGCTCAGGGCTTCCAAGGTGTCAGTCCATTGTACCTGGCCCTGTTGCTTGGGGATGTGGTGGGCAGTGCCCCGTGGTAGGAGTGCCTGGCAAGGAACCTCGTTCATCTAATAGGGGCTGAGAAGCAGAAAGAGATAAGGGACAGAGCTGCATCCCAGTGCCCCTGCAAGGGCAATTCCCCCAATGGCCACATGGCCTTTCTCTGGGCCTCACCCCACGAAGTACCCCTACCTTCCAATAGTGCCATAGGCTGCAGACCAGGCCTCCAGCACAGAGCCTTTAAGACACCACAGGTCCTGGGCTGTGGCACAGAGACACACAGGGTCGATTCTGAGGGGAGAGTTCATGAGTCACCCTTAGGAGATGACCTGTGAGTTCCATGATGTCACAGGGTTCGGGCAGTGCCCCCTCTACCAGGTGGAGAGACTCCCCTCCTCTGTCCCTGTGCAGAGTGTTGGTTTATTTCTCACATTTGTCCCCTGCTGAACTCCTGATGAATACAACCCTCAGTGGTGGTCTCCTTTCCCCCAAGAATGCCCTCCACCACTTTCTATAGTGTTGGGTGTGCAATTTTCTTGTTAGGAAATGATGAACTGCAGCACAAATAGTGGGTATTATCAGCAAATAATTTGTAAAACTTTGATAAAATATACATGTTTTGGAGACGTTTTTTTTTATTTAAAGAGAAAAAAACAGAAAAAAGGTAGAAACATTACAGAATTTCAAAAAAAGGATAAACAATAAGAGATCACTGGTTGATAAATTACATATTGTCCTTTTAGAAATAGTTGTTCAAGTTACAAAATTAGAGCATACAAAGTGGACATTCAAGCAGTGAGACTGTAAACAGATCTGTTCAATAATCCAACAAGAACTTAGAAGTATGGTTGTCAATCCTGCATACTTAAATATTCATGCAGTTATATCTTTTATAGCACTTCCTATTTCCTCTCTTTTTTACAATACCAATTACACATTTTTAAAAAATTTTATTTAAAGAGAAAAAAAGCAAAAGAAGAAAGGGTAACAACAATATAGAATTCTAAGAGAGAGAAAAAAAGAAAAAACACTAAGAAATCACTAGTTGATAAATTACGTACTGTCATCCTGGATGTAATTGTTCAAGTTACAAAGTTAAAGGGTACATAGTAAATATTCAAACAGTCAGACTATAAACAGTTCTGCTCAAAGATCCAACAAAGATTCAGCAATATGGTCATCTATTTTACACACTCAACAATACATGCAGTTATATCCCTTAGAGCACTTTCTTTTCCTCTCTTTTTTACAACATCAATTACACATTTTGGGATTTATTACTTTTATAGTTCTTATCACTTTTTACACTAGAGACACAATGTGATACTTATAAATATGATTCTTATTTATTTCACTAATGAGAATAGTTTCAAGTTGTCTCCATTTGCCTATGAAGGCCTCAAGATCATCCTTTTTATAGCTGAGTAATATTCCATTGTGTAAAAATACCACATCTTTTTCATACACTCTGGATTTGTTGGGAATCTTGGTTGTTTCCAAGATTTAGCTATTACAAATTGTGCTGCTGTGAACATGGGTGCATGTATATCACTGTGATATGAACTTGTCAGTTCTTTTGGGAAAATACCCAGGAGGGGAATAGCTGGATTGAATGGAACTTCCAATCCTAGTCTTCTGAGAATTCTCCATATGGATTTCCATAGTGGTTGCACCAGTCTACATTCCCACCAACAGTACAGCAGTGTTCCCTTTTCCCCGCAGCCTCACTAACATTTGTTATCAGTTGATTTCTTTTTATTTTTTTAAATTTTTTATTTAAAGGGATAAAACAGAAAAAGGAGAGAAATATTACAGAATTTCAAAAAAAACATAAACAGTAAGAAATCACTAGTTGATAAATTACATATTGCTCTTTTAGAAATAGTTGTTCAAATTACAAAATTAAAGCACACAAAATAGACACTCAAGCAGTGAGACTGCAAACAGATCTGTTCAACAATCAAACAAGAACTAAGAAATATGGGTAACAATCCTGCACACATAAATATACATGCAGTTATATCTTTTATAGCACTTCCTATTTTCTCTTTGTTACAATAGCAATTATACATTTTTTTATTTAAAGAGAAAAAAAACAGGAAAAAGGTAGAAATATTACAGAATTTCAAGAAAAGAAGATAAACAGTAAGAAATCACTAGTTGATATATTACATATTGTTCTTTTAGAAATAGTTATTCAAGTTACAGAATTAAAGCACACAAAGTGGACACTAAAGCAGAGAGAATGCAAACAGATCTGTTCAGCAATCCAACAAGAACCTAGAAATATGGTCATCAATCCCACACATCTAAACATACGTGCAGCTATATCTTTTATAGCGCTTCCTATTTCCTCTTTTTTTTACAATAGCAATTATACATTTTTAAAATTTTATTAAGAGAAAAGAAAAAAACCCAGAAAAAATGTAGCAACAATACAGAATTCTAAAAGAAAGAAAGAAAAAGGAGAGTGAGAAAAAGCCCCACTAAGAAATCAGTAATTTATAAATTACGTACTGTCATCCTGGATGTAGTTGTTCAAGTTACAAAGTTAAAGGGTACATAGTAAATATTCAAACAGTCAGACTACAAACAGTTCTGCTCAAAGATCCAACAAAGATTCAGCAATATGGTCATCTATTTTACACACTCAAACATACATGCTATATCCCTTAGAGCACTTTCTTTTCCTCTCTTTTTTACAATAGCTATTAAACATTTTGGTTTTATTACTCTTGTAGTTCTTATTTACTTTTTACACTAGAGATAATATGATATTTATAAATATTATTCTTATTTATTTCACTAATGAGGATAGTCTCAAGTTGTCTCCATTTGCCTATGAAGGCCTCAAGATCATCCTTTTTTATAGCTGAGTAATATTCCATTGTATAAAAATGCCACATCTTTTTCATCCACTCTGCAATTGATGGGCATCTTGGTTATTTCCAGGATTGAGCTATCACAAGTTGTGGAGCTATGAACATGGGTGCACATATATCACTGTGATATGAACTTTTCAGTTCTTTGGGTAAAATACCCAGGAGGGGGATAGCTGGATTGAATGGGGCATCCAATCCTAATCTTCTGAGAATTATCCATATGGATTTCCATGTACTGGCTCGACTTTGCCAAGTTATGTTCCAGTTGTTTCTCTCTGCTTCTCCTCTTATTTAATTGCTTATCCTACCTGGTGGTTTTTTTCTGTTGATGTTTTGGGGATTGTGGTCATTTTTGTCTCTGTCTAGTATGTCTTTCAGTACTCTTTCTAGGGTTGGTTTGGTGGACATGAATTTCTTCAGTTGTTCTTTGTCTTGGAAGTATCTTGTTTCTTCATTAAATTTGAATGAAAGTTTTGCTGGGTACATCAGTCTGGGTTGAAGGTTGTTTTTTTTCAGGGCTTGAAATACCTCACTCCAAGCTCTTATTGACTTGAGGGTTTGTGCTGAAAAATCTGCCGTGAGTCTAATGGGCTTTCCTTGATAGGTGAGTTGTGTCTTTTCTCTGGCAGCTTTTAATATTCTGTTTTTATGCTGTATGTCTGAGATCTTAATTATTATGTGTCTGGGTGTGGATTTATGTTGATTGTGACTGTTTGGTGTTCTGTATGCCTCACTTATCTGCATATCAGATTCTTTCCCCATGTTTGGGAAATTTTCTGCTATTATTTCTGTAAATACTTTATGCATGTCATTTGCCTAGACTCCTGTATCTTCACTAATGCCCATTATTCTTATATTGTTGCTCTTGGCATCATCATGAAGCTTCTGGATTGTCATTTCATGCTGCTTTGTTATTTTTAAAAGTTCTTTCCTTTTCTGATCACTAACTGTGATCCTGTCCTCAAGGTCTGAAATCCTATCCTAAGCTTCCTTTAGGTGGTTTTGAATGCTTTCAATAGAATTTTTTGTTTCTTGGATGTCTCTTTGAGTTTGTTTCATGAATTCTGCTTGTTTTCTATATTGTTCATTCAAAGTTTCAATCACATTGTTTCTATATTGTTCATTCAAAGTTTCAATAACATTTGTTATCAGTTGATTTCTTGATGGCAGCTATTCTTTCTTGAGTGAGGTGAAATCTCAATGTTGTTTTAATTTGCATTTCTGGAATGACCAGTGAAGTATTTATTTGCCATTTGTATATCTTTCTCTGAGAACTGTTTGTTCATCTCAGATGCCCATTTTTGGAGAGGGTCTTTGAATTTGGGGAGCTTGATGTTTTCAATTCTTTATATGTTCTGGATATAAGTCCTTTGTATGAGGGGTTGCTAACTAAAACTTTCCCATTCTGTGGGTTTTCTTTTCACTCTGTTGGTGATTTCCTTTAAAGTGCAGAAACTTTTCAATAATATGAGATCCCAGTTGTTGATTCTTTGAAGTGTTCCCCATGCAGTTTGCATTTTGTTCATAAATTCTCTGCCTACCCCTATGTCTCCAAGACTTTTACCTACCTTGTCTTCCAGTAGATCTAGTGTTTCTGCTTTAATATTTAGGTCTTTGATCCATTTAGACTTTAGTTTTGTGCATGGTGATATGCATGGATCTAGTTTCAGTCTTCAGCATGTGGAGAGCCAGTTTTTCCAACACCATTCATTAAAGAGGCTATACTCCTTCCAGAGGATAGGATTTCAGACCTTTGTCAAATATCAGGTGACTGAGTGTCTTTGTAGTTGTGCTTGCATCTTCTAATCTGTTTCATTGATCCTCAGGTCTATTTCTTTGCCAGTACCATGCTGATTTTATCACTGTGGCTTTGTAGTGTAGATTCAAGTCAGGAACTGAGATGTCTCCTGCCTTGTCTTTGTTGCCCAGAATTGCCTTTGCTATTCTAGGCTTTTTCTGTTTCCAAATGAATTTCAGGAGTGTTTTCTCTAGATCTGTGAGGCATGTCAATGGTATTTTGATTGGGATTGTGTTAAATCTTTATAACAGTTTGGGGAATATGGCCATTTTCACAATGTTGGTTCTTCCTAGCCAAGAGCAAGGAATATCCTTCCATTTTCTAATATCCTCTTCAATCTCCTTTTTCAGTGTAGTATAATTTTCAGCATATAGGTCTTTTACATTTTTAGTTAGGTTGATTCTTAAGTATTTCATTTTTTAAGATGTAATTGTAAAGGGCGATATTTCCATAATTTCTCTCTCAGTGAGTTTTTTGTTTGTGTACAAGATGCTATTGATTTTTGAGCACTGAGCTTGTATCCAGCTACATGACTGAACTTGTTTATTACCTCTAGTAGTCTTTTAATGGAGATTTTTGGGTCTTCTATATAGAGTATCATGTCATCTGCAAATAGTGATAATTTAACTTCTTCCTTTCCTATCTTTTTTCCTTTTATTTCTCTCTCTTGTCTGATTGCTCTGGCTAGTGTTTCCAGAACTATATTGAAAAGGAATGGTGACAGTGGACATCCTTGTCTTGTTCCTGATTTTAAAGTGAAAGCTTTCAGTTTTTGTCCATTTAGTATAATATTGGCTGTTGGTTTGTCATAGATGGCCTTTATAAGGTTGAGGTAGACACCATGTATTCCAAGTTTCTGAAGGGTTTTTATCATGAACATGTGTTAGACTTTGTCGAAAGCTTTTTCTGCATCTATTGAGATGAGCATGTGGTTTTTGTTTTTGGCTCTGTTGATGTGGTGTATTACATTTATTGATTTGCATATGTTAAACCATCCTTGCATTCCTGGAATAAACCCCACTTGGTCATGATGTATAATCTTCTTGATGATTTGCTGCATTCTATTTGCCAATATTTTATTGAGAATCTTTGCATCAATGTTCACTAGTGAGATTGGTCTATAGTTCTCCTTTTTGGTTGGATCTTTCTCTGGTTTTGGTATCAGAGTAATACTTGCCTTGGAGACATTCTTAATTGTGAAATTGGGACAAGGAATTTACATGTATTATTCGTTTCCCATTTATGACCTTCCTATGAGCCAGACATGTTATCTTTTTTTTTTTAATCAGAAAAGGAAAATTAGACATTACAAATTTAGTCATCTTTCCTGGATCAAATAGCTGGTGTTACAGAAGGCTTTGAACTGTTTTTACTCCAGACCCTGTGGATTCAAACACTATGCCAGACTACTTCATCTTGGGATTTAGACTTTAAAATACTTTTCAAAATGCTCTTGGCCACTTCTTGGAAGTATAAAGGAGTAAGTGGGGTTGTCTGATCATCAGGGATAGTCTATGGTTCATACCTGGGCATGGTGTTGGGCAGGATATTAGGGGAAACCTTGCCCCTGGGACCTTCTGCTGGACACACCCCATGACTTCTCATGTTGGGTGCCTGGGTATTCCTGTTTATTTGGATGTCAGGACTCACATTTTACTGCTTAAGCCCCATGTATCACTTAAGAGTTACTTCAAATGCTACCACTTCTGAGAATTTTTCTAAAGCTCCTAAAAACCATTTTCTATACTCATAATAGTTTGTCAACATTTTATGCATGTGCTGGAGGCCGTGTACAGGACTTTGTTCCTCTCATGCAAGGGTTTCTAAGAAGCAGGTCATGCAGTGGACAGATCCTTACCCTTGGTGATGCCGACACTGCTCAGGGCCTTGCACATATAATTGCTGTAAATGTTTGCCAAAACGGAATCAATACCTTTCCTGACCTTGAATATGACCCTCATTTTACTCTGAATGGAGGAAATTATGTTCTGAATTACAGATTCTGCTTCTACTAATCTTTTTTCTAGGAATTTCACAAAGCAAATACTTGAAAATAAAATATGACAGGTAGGAAAAAAAAAGCTTTGTTGATTAGGTAATTTAATCTTTTCAGGCTTCCAAATTTTCTCCAAAACATATAAACTTTTTTTAAATAATAGATTGAGCCAGATATTTATTAAATTAATAACTTCCAGCATTTCTGTTTTACCAGTGAAGGAGATACAGCACGCACCACAGGCTTCATATCACTTAGAGCAGTGCACACTTGCTTCTTAGGAACTGAATTGCTCAGTTCCTAAGAAGAATAACTCATAGGCCCACAGGAGGCTGCAACATGCTGAGTTCATGTGCCTCGCTGAAATCAGTATAAAAAAATATGATCCAACTCCATTTCACAGATTTCAGATTTTACATGTTGTAAACAGTGTTCAAAAGCTTCACCTTCACATTGCTAGTAAGTGAAAAGTTAACAAACAAACAAACAAATTTCTTTCTCCTAACTAGACTCGGAATTAATGTTTATTTGTTCATTCATTAAAACTTTTTCTTTGTGCCTGAACTAACTTTTTCCTTAATGGGAATTTTGATTTTCTAAGGTAGCTGCTTTTCAAAATCAGCCAAAATGAGTTCAGTGTGCTAAGACACAGTTGATTTCTGTTATCCAGGTCTTTTGGTTTGCATTGCCCTGACCTCTGTCTTTTGAAGGAGGACAGGACATTCACTTTATGTGAAGAAATCATGCTCATGGCTGTAATTGTGAAGGCTTTGCTGTCTTGCTTTCCGTCCCTGGTCCGATGTTGCCTTCCTTCCGGGGACATCAACAGAACCGCGAGAGACCTGTGTGGCCCCGAGTGCTGTGTACTGCCCCCGGTGAGCTCCAGAGAAGGAGGAAGGGAAAAGAGGATCAAAGTCACTCTGTGGACACCTCCAGCAGGCCTAGGAGGGTGACATGGAACAGCAGTTTCCTGGGTACATACGGCTTCAAATGATTTACTGAAATCACATTCCTTAGATGTAAGTTCTTATGACAGAGTGCATAGGCAGGACTTTTTTAAAAAAACGGTCCAGAGGGAAAGAGAAAGGATTTTATGGGACCCATGGTTGGACAAAGAGGAAAGGAAAATTAAATCATTTAATTAGCACCGACTCCTCACTTTCCCGGAAACCTGCAAGCAGCTTCCTCTCTGACAATGACCCCTTTTCTCCTCCTTTACTTCCTAGAAGGTTGAAGCGCAAAGCTTGGGACTTTCAGGACCATGCTATTTGATGCCTGTTGGTCTCCCTCCCCACTCTGCCTGCCTCTGTCTCCTGGGGTGCAGGGAGGCTTCATGGGGTGCTGGGAGGCTGGGAGGGGCGGCAAGTCCAGGGAGGTCTCCTGCATTGTCCTGAGTCCCAGCTCCAAGCCAGGGGGTGCTGCATCTCCCTGAGTGTCCTGAGGCTCTGGGGGCCCCTTCACTGCTACAGTTGGGTTGGGTGACATTGATGGGCAGGATGGATAAAGGCCAGGCTTCTGCCACACTGACTGTGATGCTGGCTGACCGGGGAAGCACCAGGGCCGGCTGGTCCTGTCTCCAGGTGACCAGCTCCCATGGTCATAGGTAGACAGAGCACCTGTGAATGGGTCGGCTACGATCTCCTGTGGTGTGTCTGAGAGTAAAACCAGGCACTGACCTCACACCCAGTGCTAAGGGGTCCACGCTATAGGCCGGTCCACATGGCACAAAGTCCTCTTTGCACTGTGCTTTCCTCTCCCTCCAAGTTCTGTGTGGTGGGCGCAGTTCCCTGAGCCTGCCCCTGTGCTGACTTCTGGTTAGAATTGTTGCTTTTCCCTCCCTGAGAATGCAGATTTCCCTGTCTGATCACACTCTGCCTTCTCTCTCTGGTACCAAGAATCGAACTCAGGCCCTCATACCATAAGTGCTGTACTGCTGAGTTGTATCCCTGGTCCCACTTATACTTAACTTAATGAAGGTGAAGAGTTTATAAAAACGCACTTCATATATATATATATATATATATATATATATATATATATATATATATAGAGAGAGAGAGAGAGAGAGAGAGAGAGAGAGAGAAAGAGAAAGAGAAAGAGAGAGAGAGAAAGAGAGAATTTAGAATGTAATATGAGATTGGTTTTTGCCTCAAAGATGCAATAGTTTTAAATAAAAACCTGAATAATTACAAAATTGTAATTATATCCCAGTAAAACCAAAGATAAATGTTCTAAGCAAACAAAAAAATTGTCCTCCTCCTCCTTGCTGTCACTCCTTCCTGCCTCCCTGTCTGGAAGGCGAGAACCACTGGACTCAGGAGGGATGGGCAGTGGAGGCAAAGACCTGGGCCCTCAGCCACCAGGCCAGCCCGGTGTTGCTCTGTTTGTGAGAAGAACATTTGCTTCAGCTGCTGCTGGCCCTTCTGTCACAGCATCAGTATTTCCTAACTGTTGCAAATAAGGAATTGGATACAAGAAGCAGAAAATGCATAGCGATCCCTCAAACAAATAAAACTAGAAATTCCATTGGACCTGGGTTTTCCCCTTCTAGGTACCTTCCCAGAAGAGTTAAAAGACATCACATTATAGTGATTCAGGCACACCTATGTTTATAGCAACACAATTCATAAATAAACCTTGGAAACGGCCTATATGCCCATGAACAGAACAGAGGATAAATAAATACCACTGTGTGGCATTTACACACAGTAGAGCACTACTCTGCCACAGAGAGGAACACACATGGTCATTTGTAGGAAAAAGATAGATCTTGAGAACATAATGCTAAGTGGGATAAATCAGACACACAAGCTTAAATATTGCACGGTTTCTCCTGGGTGAGAAGCCCAAAGTATAAATAAAGAGAAAAATGAAAGATAGGTGACAGGAGGTAGGGAGATGGATCTTTCCCAAAGGGACAGGGGACCAAGAGATAGAGGAAGGGTGGACGGGGGGAGGGCGGGAGGGAAGGAAGGGAGATGTATCCAGTCCACACCATCTCCACACACAGTAGACACTGTGCACTGCAAACACAGACTCATAGGATAAATAAAAAATTGCACTGGAAATACTGAGTGTGTGAAATATGATGGCTTAAACCCAGAATTCAAGAGAGGGCTCAGTGACTCAATGGAAGGCAGGGGGATATATCAGAAAGCCAGGTGACGACGTCCAGGATCTTCCCAGAGGAATCAGAAAGGGATAAAAATGCGGATCTATTACAAAGAGAAGAGGAAAGGAAAACAGAAGTGGTTACATTGGTACCTGAATAGGAGGTGTTTCTGATGGAAAAACAAACAACAGAGAAAAAGAAATAATTGAAAAACTAATGGCTGAGCTTTCCTCAAGTGCAGGAAAGATATTCATGGAATTAATCGAAAGATCTTATACAGTGTGAAATGGAAGCTGGGTGTGGTGGTTCACACCTGTAATCCCAGAACTCAGGAGGCTGAAGCAGGAGGATTGTTGTGAGTTTGAGACCAGTTTGGGCTACAGAGTGACATGAAGGCCAGTTGGAACTGCATAGTGAGACCCTGTCTCAAAAAGATAAACAAACAAACAACAACAACAAAACCCATCAAAAACAACCAAAAAAGTAAAGGGAAACCCACATGGGTATGTATTACAGTGAAAAGGAAGGGGATCCGAGTTTAAGAGTAAAATTCAAAAAGCTTTTAAAGCTTAAAGCAAGTCACCTCCCCCTAACGAGCACTGCAGTACTAGGCTGCTCAGTATCCATGCTGGAGAGTAGAATACTGTATTTCTTTATTTACATTTTTTGGCAGAGAGGACAGAACCCAGGAGTCACACAGGCCAAGCACATTTCTACCACCCTGTTGCACTCCTGCAGCTGGAAACCATTTTTAGAGTGATGGTAAAAACATCCTCGGTTCCGCAGTCTTCCCAGTGCGTTGTCACTGAATGTGTGAGAAAGAAATCTTCCCGGGTATGGTGCTTAGGCAGACATCACGCTATGCTCCTTTCTAAACTGTTCTGTTCTAGCCGCAAGATCAGCAAGCATGAGCGCAGTGCCAAACTTCGTACCAGTGCTCTTTCTTGTAAATAAAGTCTTATCAGGAGAGTCCTGCCATTCATTTACATACGGTCCCTGCCTTCTCTCCCGCTGTGATGGGGAGGCTAAGCAGTGGTGGCAGCACTGCATGTTCCAAAGCCTAAAATATTTACTCTCTGACCCTTTAGAGGAAAAAAAAAAACCAAACAAACTTGCCAATTTCTGCTCTGGGGTAAAGTACTCGAGCAAAAGAGAAATCTAGGAGACTTTGAAGTGAGTGAAGTTAAGGTGAATAAATAACTTGTAAAGTTTAAATCCAAGTGGAAACACATCGCAACGATTCCAGAACTGAAGTGCCGATGTGCTGGGCATGGGGTGAGGAGGAGGGAAGCTGGAGCAGGCGGAGCTCTTGGCTCCCACCTGCAAGCTGTGGGCATGGGGTGGGGGCTTTGGGCTGAGCAGCGCCTTATACCCCAGGCACACGGGGTGGGTGGGGTGAAGTCTGGAACTGTGTGTGCTTCCAAGCCGGGTCCCTGGCTGTGCGGAAGGCACGAGGTTGTGGGCACAGAGCCGGCAGAGCGCTGCCTGCCAGGGGCAGGCTGCCTGGCTGTGAGAAGTTGCCCCCGACCTGGCCACTGTGCTAAAAAGCATGGCAGAGTAGAATGGGCAGGCTTGAAAATGATGGGTAAAGCAGACAGGTGCGTGCTCTCAAGCCAGTGCAGCCTACTGGGAGCGTGGCCATAGACCTGCAGAGGTACGGTGCCCTCACCAGGGAAGGAGGGAAGGAGCGGGGACAGGAAGGAGCATGGTGCATGGAAGTGGGAAAGGACCTGTCAGGAATAAGTCTCCAGGCAACAGTCATCAGAGCACCCATAGGTGCTCGGCGTCAAGCCACCCAGAGAGAGATGCTTGGAATAGATTTTTGAAAAGCGATCTTGAGGCCAGAGAGTCAAGTGACTGCGTCTCCATGGAAACAGAGGCATGGCATAGTAGTTGTCAAGTGATAGTTATTACTGTGTTTTTTTCTGTATTGAGTTGATTGTTCAGAATTGAAGTAATATCCAATATCCCAGCGTCAGAAGTTTTGCTTCCCAATTAATGATCTAGGTGACTTCGCTTGTCAGTGTCTTATTAGGATTTAGTGAATGAAAGGAAATTATCAGGGTGCTCTTCAAGAGTCTTTTATTTTTTTCTGATGGAAAAATTTCTGCCTTATTAAAAAAATACTTAATGAAGCCATAGTAAATATGACTGATTTAAATAAAATTTGAGTAACTCATTTAGAACCTTATTTATCATTAAAAGCTGCCAGAAAGATGATAATGTGTGTGTTACAGAGAATCAGTTTCATTTATTTTGAATATAGGTGACTACCTAGTTATGACAAAGCAAGAACTACAAGGCATCCACTTTATGAAATATTGGTATGAAAACTGCTTTTTTGTTTTTTGAGACAGGGTCTCGATGTGTTGTTCAGGCTGGCTTCAGACTTGCAGTGATCCTCTTACCTCAGCCTCCCAAGTGCTGGGATTACAGACATGTGCCACACCTAGCTTTCCAGAAACTTTTTATTCTGTTCTACTTAATTTTTGTCATAAGGCTGTAAACTTATGGCATAGGTTCTCTTTTTGAATCTCTTTTCCCATCGTTACAATGCACAACCATATTAAGAAGACATGAGAATGCATAAGGGCCATTCATCATGGAGAATAACTACTAATCTCCAGTAACAACAAACACTGACTTCCACTGTTATATCTTAGCACTGACTTCCACTGATGTAAAGTCATACAGAAAGCACATCCTGTATTTTGGAGCTTGTGAAGGGAAAATTGCCCTAAATGATCTTAGTAAGACTGATCATCACTTTGTCCTTCCCAGTTTGTCTGATGTCAGAAAATGTTCACGTGGTGAAATTTCAAATTTTCCACCACTTTGCTGAACCTGTACCGAGAAAGACAACATTTGGAGAATAGTCACATTGTAGCCGTAATGATTTCAGTATCCTGTAAATCTGCAAATGGCTTCCAGAGTTAAATACGTAACCCTCCAAATACTCTAATGTCACAAAAATGTACGGCTGTGAGGGAAACTGGGGAGGCTTCATGATTCTACAAAGAATATGTAACTAGAAATGAGGTCTCTAGTCATAAATCATTGTCTAGCGTGCTCACAATGGCAAAAGAAAAGGTTATCGGTACATTTCTTAGAAGAATTTGGAAGCCAAGCCTTGTCAGACTGAGCTGTGTAGTCATCATCTTGTGTCCAGATTTCTTTTGTCTTGTGAGGACACATGAGATGGCCAGAAATGAGACAGGAAGGAGCTTCTCACCAGATGCTGAATCTACCAGTGCTTCTGTCTTAGGCTTTCCAGGCTCTAGAAACGTGGAAGATAAATTCTGTTGTCTATGGCATTTTACTGCAGTAGCCAAGATGGACCAAGAATCTCATTTTGGTAAACGGTGTCAGCACTCAGTCTGAGTTGAAAGCCAGTAGTCTGAGTTCTGAGTCTTCTCCTCCTCTTTTTACAAATGCATCATCACGCATCACTATTTGTGATTCACATGAGTGAGGACTTCCTGTGCGTTGGTCGTTGTGCTCGGTGTAACGGCAAACTTGCTTTTCAGGATGAATTCACTGCTTCCCCAGAGCTGAGTTTCTGGTGGTGCTGACTGGAGACTGGGTAGGAATTACACTATGGCCACAGTGCCAGGATAGTGTGGGAGTGCTGTGACTCACTTCTGGAGATCAAGGAAGGATACCTGGGGAAAGGGCTATGTTTCTGCTGAGCTCTGAAGTGCGTATATGATTAAGCAGGTGATCGCCGGTGGGAGTAGGTAGAGGATAAAAGCCCATTCCATGCAGGAAATGGCTCAGTGACTCTGAACACTGGCGTACTCAAGGAAGTACAGTGCAGGCGTCGAACTCTGGCTTGAGGAAGAAGAGAAAAGTGTTAGGTGATTAAGCACTACTGCGCCATCCACGTTAAGATGTTTGAATTTCATGAAAAAAGATGGGAGCTACCAGAGGATAAATGAAGGATATTTGATTTGATTTGTGCCCTCAGAAGATCATCTTAGAAGAGGTATTGAAGAGTGGAAGTTGGAAAAGAGAAAATCTTGGGCCAGGAGGGAAGTTGGGAAGCTTGGGAATAAAGCGGGGAAGAGATGGTGGCTCCCCTAGATCAGCAGGAGAGCGGGCGGGAGATATCAGGAGCCGGAGAGGTAGGAGTTAGTGATTGATTAGTTGTAAGCAAAAGAGGCACTACAACTGACGTCACACTTGTGACATGGGTTGGTGGGTGGGGTGGCAGTGCCCTCTGAGCAGGGAGGGGCACCATGGGCCTAAGACTGTTCAGGTGGACGCGTGCGCCTGATTTTGTTTCTGTACTGCTCTCTTTCATGGACTCTGCTTCTTCCTCATGTTCACATTTTAAGACTTCTTGCTTACTGGGCTATGTTTCATTTTTCTCTTTAAGTGTTTTGTTTTCACTCTGTAAAGAGTATTTCTAATCAAAAATAGTTTTTTTTTATTTGGTCTCAACCAAAGTTTATAAGTTTTGAGATGCCCCCAGAATATAAGAAAACTATTATCAACTCCTCCTCTCAAGTCTTTGCTTTTAATTTACATTTCTTATTCCTTTTACACTTTGAGATATTTAATAATACTTGTCTTCATGCTGGGCTCTCTATTGTCACTGTGTATCCATTATGGGGAAATTTTAAACTTATTTTTAGCTTGACTCCATGAAAGACTAGTTTCAGCTACACTAAACCACAAATAGGCTTCCACTTTGTGACAATCATGAGATGTTAAAGATTGAAAATTGCAGCAAAGAGATGACACAATTAATAGCCATCTCTGTTATTTTAGTTTTTTATTACTCTTATAACAAATTACTGCAACCTTTTGGTTGCATAAGGTAACCGGCATTTGTAATTTATAGTTGTATAGCTCCGAAGTCTGCTGAGGGACTTAGCTGGGCACCACTGGGGTGTGGGAGTCTGTGTTCTCTCCTCATGGACTCTAAGGAGTCAGTTCCCTTGCTTTTTCCAGCTTCTAGAAGTCACTCACATTTCTTGACCTATAGCCCCTCTTCCACCCAAGCCATCCAAGGCATGTTGAGTCCTCACTTTCTGGCCTCTTATTCCACTCCTCTTGTCTGCTTTAAGAAACCCTTGTGAATATCTGGAGCCATCTGAATAATCCATGGCAATCTCTCTCTTTTCAGGCTGGCTAATTGGGTTTCATCTTCAGCTTTAATTCTTCTTTGCCATGTTACATAAGGTATGTGTAGTTCTGGGTACTAAGCCATGGGCATCTTGGGGTGGCTGGTTTTTTTGTTTGTTTGCCTACCACACCTATAAAATCCAAGTAGCAATATTTTAACTATTAAGTGTTTTCTTTTGCCTTGTGAATTTATATGCTGGTCACCAGTGACTTCCACATCACATAGCAAAATGGGCATTCTTATGTCTCCAAAACCCTCAGTCTTTACCTGGCTTCCAAAATGGCTTCCCCTCCACTTCCCCTTTCTTTCTTCCCAGCATGCCTTGCTGGGTGCTTCTGTTCTTGGGCACATAATGTTGGAGTGCCCATTGGTTCTGTACTTTGTCCTCTCCTTTTAGCATCTATACTCACTTGCTTGGCGACTTCACACTCTCATGGACTTGAATGTCACTCTCATGCTGATGACTTTATAATTTTTATTTCCCTGGCTGGACCTCTCAAATTCCACACTTACACACTCAACTCCCTTGTCACAACTGCACTTAAACATCTAACACATGTTTCAGTGTCAGCAGGAACTTAAGCTCCTCACCTAGGCCAGTTCAGCCTCTGACTGTCCCTGTCTCAGTTGGTAGCAATCTCATCCTTCCAGGTTCTTAGGACAGAACTCTGTAGTCTCCTGTGAATCCTTTCTTTTCCTCCACTTCATGTGTCTTCTCTCAGGAGATCTGTTGGCTTTGCCCTTGACATGGACACATAATTCATCAAGTCTCAGTTCTTTTGCTGCTGTTACCTTGGTTTGCAAATCAGTTTTAGGATCTCAAGATTCACAAAGTACTGTTAAAACTTTCTGCAGTGAGAGAAACCACACTCAAAAGTATGGCATTCAAAAAATTGAGGAAAAAAATTTGCAAAAATCTCTGCAACTTTTATACTTCCTGACTCTTGGATTCAAGAACCACAAAGTACAGTTTGTCTTAAATTCCAGTTTCTCAAATGTTTTATTCTTTAAGAAGAAAAGGAAATCATCTGGCCTTTAAAATTACAGAAATATTTCATAGCTTTCTATAGCTGATCAAACCCAGAAATGTCCTGAATGTGATTTTGGAAAAGGCAAATTCTGATATTTACAGATTCTGATTATATTTACTTCTACTTTGACCAAACCATAATAACACTTAGCTTTACTGGTTCTAATAGGAAACTTGAACAATAAATTCTGGTTATGCATGCAGGCAGGCCGGCCTCCCTATACAATACTTTTAAGTACATCTGTATATACTTTTAACTGACTAGAGTAATAACATTAGGTTAAATGTGAACACTGAAAAAAGAATTTTCACCATGAAGAAAACTGCCTTTGATTTCATTATCAACTCAATCTTCTATAAAGATGAAGGCAAAACTGAAATATTCAGCACTGGAAGGGATTATTTCAGGTCAAATATTTTGCTGCATGTGATTTGATGGTTTTGGATTGAACTGTATGTTGAAGGGTTGTTTTTTTTTCTATTGCTACAAAAAATTCATATTTCTGTTTAGTAATTCTAATTAAATGCTTCCTCCCTACTCTCCTCCTGGGGTTGTTTGTTTGAAAGAAATATTCCAAAAAATTTCTTTGCAATTCTTTTAGAGTCTTTTGCAAGCTTTCTTCATTTTTTGTAGACGTATTTTGAAATAATTGCTGCAGCAGCTTGTACTCTGGAACTTCCCATACTGACACTAATTGTCTCCTAGAATATTGATGAGAATACAGTTTGTCCCCAGTGATGATACAAACTATTTTTTTTTGTCTCTTCTGCAAAGAGATCCTGAGTCTTCTGAAATAAAGCAGCCCTTGGACAACTTTTAAGAGTAGAAACAATAGTAAATAAGTAAAAGTGAGGTTACAAAAGCTCAGGAAGATGGATCTGAAAAACAGTTAAAGGGAGAGAGAGCAGCCCCTCGGTGCATCTCTCACTACTCCGCACATACACAGACCTCAGGGCCTCCAAACCAGCGGAGCTCGGGGCTCTGTCTTCCTTGCATCCAGGGGGCTGTAGCCTCAGCACGAGCTGCAATATATATCTTCCACTTGGGATTGGATTTTTTTTTAAAAGATTATTACACATGTGTTTATATTCCTGTGGGGACTTGGTGCATGTACAAAACAATATCTTCATGCCTTTTCTCATTCTTCCCCTCCCCCCCATCTCATGGTCCTCTCTGCATTTGAGAAAAGTCCATCTCCCTACCTCCTGTGATCCGTCTTTTATTTTGCTCTTTATTTACATATTGGGCTTCTCATATAAGAGAAACCATGCGACATTTAAACTTGTGTGTCTGATTTATTTTACTTAATGCTGTGGTGGAAAGATGCATCCATTTCCCACAAATGACTCCTTCACCTCAAGAGCATCTTTGGGGAACCTGCTGAGAGTCAAGGACAAAGAAATTGCTCAGTCACTTCTGGCATTGCCACAAAGTGGACGGCAGTAGTTTTCTAGATACTCACGTTGAAGCGGCAAGTAGTGTTGATGGAGGCTTTCCATAGCCGCTCCCACGGGGTTTAAAGTCCCAGAGGAGCAGGTCCTAGTGCAGCTCTGGTTCACCTCACTCATCTGGATGATGCCAGAAGGGGCACACAATGGAGGAGCACTCGTGCCAGGTGAAGCTGGCGTGCCTGGAGCTCACCTACCTGCCTTGATCTCTCACCCTCTGGTTACTCATGTGCACCCTTGGACACACATATGACTTCTTTGCTTCTCAATCTTCTTGATTTGTGATATGAACAACATAATAGTAATAATACCTGCCATCGGCATTGCTAAGAGAGCTGTATTTGTTCCATTAAGTAAACGCTGACCATTATCACTGGGTAAGGGTTTCATATTTTTAGCAATGAAAGTTTTAATTAAGATGCAAGCCAGACCACCCATTCTAAAATAAGAGTGAGATATTTTGAAGCAGTACATTTGAATTCCAGCATTCTGAAAACTTGTAGATTGGAGAAATTTTACTGAAAGAAAGTATGTTCTGAAACCTGGTAATAAGACAGCAGGGAGGGGAAGGGGAACACAAACAGACGGAAGATGTGTGATGTCCACACACGGCTCCCCAGAGAAATGTAATCATTATGGATGGCAGACATGTCCTAAAGAATAAGAATTAAAAAAAATTGGTGGCCACGAGTTTAGTGTTCACAGTGTTTTCACTGGAAAGGGAAGTTCTGAGTCACAGAACAGAGAGCAAAATTAGTTTTGTATAAGCTTAGGTAATATTGATGTTTCTTGATCATGGGCTTTATCTGATTCTGAGTTTCAGTAGTGAAATCCTCTGAGAACTAACACAGGAAGGGTTTTGCTTTTTATGTTCAGTTCTTAGAGAATGTCATTGCTAAAACTCAGACTCAAGTCAAGTTTATAACCAATGCTTGGAGTTTTTATTTGCTATGGATGATCAGAAAGGTAGATGATGCTATATTGAATTTATGTTCATTAATAGTATGTACCTGAAAGTGCCTTGTGTTTTCATTACAAAATGTAACATTGACGACAGCCACAAAATCGGCACACAGAAAACACACTGTTGGTCTTTAAAAATTATTCACAGCAGTTGAGAACTTTCAGCCCTTGGCTTGGTTCCCATGAACTGCCCTGGATTCTCGGGTTCCAGAATCTCTCTCACCTCTCCATCATCGGTGAATGCGCTCAAAGAAAGAAAACTATAGTGCACTTTGGCTCAGTGTGATTCAACTTGAAAGATAGACATCTGTTATGCACAAAGAACAGTATCAGATGCCAAGGACCAAGAAAAAGAATAGAGAAAGATGAGCACAAAAGCAAATACAACCATGCACAGGTATTTGTTTGGAGCTGGCCCTATGCAGGAAACAGTCTGTGTAATGCACAGCATCCCAGCGTTTGCTGCTGGGGGAATTTTATACTATGATAATGGAAGGCGTCATAACAAGGTGGCACTGGGGGAGAGCTCTGAAGGATCTGAAGGAGGGAGGCTTGTAAAAGGACTTTTCTGATGGAAAGAAAAATGACCGGCAGTCAAGGACAGGCACTGAGGCAGCAGTAACAGCCTGAGGAGTCACGAGCACGGAGTGGTGGCTGATGAGTCTAGAGAGCTGGCGGAGGCCCTCAGCCTCGGCATGAGGCTTGGCTTCCGTTTGCATCCGGTGAGCAGCTAGAAGAAGCTTTTGAGAGAAGATACTAAAGGTCAAAGAATATGGAAACCAGTGAGGCAAATTCCAGGAGAAGACATGGTGTGGAGTAGCATAGCCAGAGTGGAGGCAGAGCAGAGGCTGAGCTGAGGGTAGACCCAAGGGTTGTTTTGGGTATGGGAGGGTTAAATGAAGAAGGGGTTCAGGGTGATGCTGAAGTTCCTGGCTGAGAACTAGGAGAATGGGGGCCTTGCTAGGAAGAGGAAAGTAGCTAGAGGAGAGAACAGAGTAAGCTTTTGATAGATGATACTTAGGTTTGTGTGGAAATTAGAAAGGAGAAATTGATGGAAGAGGTGAGTCTTGGCCTAAAGGTGTCCACTGTCAAAGTGACCTCAGAGAGTATCTGGTTTTGTAGAGAGAGTGGTGTACTTGGCATTAATATTTTGGGGGGGGGCCGGATGACTTTGGGGAGCTCTCTGAGTAACCACGGAGTCAGTGACTGAGGTGAGGAGAGAACAAGATGGGAGTAGTAAGGACGGTCAGGAGCAGGGAGTGCAGTGTGGGGGGGTGGTGTACCCCAGTGGACCTCAACCCTGGCTGCCCAATTCAGTGATCTAGAGAACTCTAAAAAACATTACAGTCAGCTGCATCTTAAATACGTAAGGTCAGAATTTCAAAAACTACTCATGAGATTTGTTTTGTAGCCAAAGTTGAGATGCTCAGATTGATGTGGGTAGAAAATAATTTGGACAAAGAAGAAATGAGCCAGGTTGCAACGCCATTAAAGAGATGCGCAGAGAAAACCTACCCAGAATGTTGGCTGCATATCTTTGTAAATTGTGCTAGGATGGGGGCAGAAGAGCCCCGAGAAGCGTTTGGATGCACAGGCCTTTAGAAAAACCCAGTTTTTGAAAGAAAGGACCCATCTGCTGTTAGAGAATCTGTCTGGTACTTAGTACTTTTGCAAGTCAAAGCTACAACAAGTCTGCATTGCACTAAATGCTGCACTCTGGCAAAAGAAATAAAACTGGCTTCCAGCCCAAAGTTTTCTATAAACCACTGAAGGAAAGAAAGAACAATGAAAATCACAGTATAATTTCTAATAAAGATGTCCGTGTCTTCTGGAAGGCCTCTCTTTACAAAAACAAATTATAGACATTATCATTATTTACAATAAAAACAAACCCAGCAGCTGATGCTCACCTTGAATGCCTTGAATACCTTAGGGATGCAGAAAGTTTTGTCAGTGGTGGGGTCTGCAGAGTGGATTCTCCTTTATTGGAGAGGTGGAAGCTCTTACTGGGATTAAATTTAAATTTTATTTTACCCTGGCAACCTCTCTTGAATCAGTTTTGCAACTCTCAGCAAAAGCTGTGTTTGTGTCCTGCCTTTTCACAATTTTCATCCAGGCAGCTGGTCCTGGGGTGGACTTCTGTGGGTCCCTTGTTGCCACTCTGGTCTCTGTGGCTGTGCAGTGTGCATGTTTGTGATGAAGTCGTTCTAGATCACGGATCTCAGTAAACTTAGGGAACCAGCATTTTGATGAACACACAACTGTAGTTGGCAGGGGTGATTCTGTGTGAGGGCTCAATTTTGCCTTCACAGAAGGGACACTGAGTCTGGGCTATGCCTTTTGTTCTGGCTTTCCTGCTCAGCGTGGTAAAGTTAAGAGTCACCCAGGAGAGACAGACAGGTAGGCAGAGCCCAGATCACACTGCTCAAGAGCTGCATGCATTTTGAATTTTTATTCTTTAATTGCTCTCACTTCGAGTGCCAGGGACACCAGTAGCCCATGTCGTGTAGCTCTGGAGTCTGGAGGTGGAGGCAGGAAGGTGCTCTGGCCATGCGGGCATGGATGGTGAGGCAAGAAGACCCAGGAGGCCAGGCGGCAGCACAGCAGGGACCAGCAGAGGTGCCAGCTGTCCTTACCTTGCAGTTTGCAGCTGCCAGCCTGGTCCACAGTGTGGTACAGATGAGGACTCTGGCCCTGGGTTTCTTTACTGATGAACTTTTTCACATGTGTTTGGGTATGGGTGGTGGTGTGGGGCCAAGAGTTCACAAAAGCCAATTCCTACAAGGGAAGATTTCTACAAGGAGCTCAGTGAATCATCAAGAAGCAAAGCTGATTTCTTTTCAGTGAAATGTCAAATGTAGGTGAAATTGCCAAAGATAGAAGAAGAATCTGAAAGCTTTCTCAAAGTCAGTCTTTTACAAAATAGAATCTAGATAATGGAGAAATTCTTCCCACTGGAAACTACTTAACGGAGAAAACATGAAAGGGTGGTGACAAACCTTTCTTCACAGTCATACTCTTAGAATTCTTCATATTATGGCACTGTAGTGAGGAAAAAGAAAAGAAAATACATACGTGCAAGATGAGCTCTTTGACCTCAGTCCTCCTTCAATCAATTCATACCTGCAGAAACACATCCAAGTTTCTCATGATTGTCACGGGACTGCTTATTTTATGTGCAGTTGAGGTTCTGGTGTTAGTTTATTTCTTCAAAGGAAAAATGTAATTATGAAACATGAATATGATGTTCAGAGTGAGAATCAAGGACCTCACTTCACACATCTGTTTTTGTGCACGATAGAGTGTAAGGGTTTCCATATGAGTCATCCACAAGCGTCCCATCTGTCGGGACACATGACAGGGTCTGGCTGAACTTGAATCCTAAGGGGAAATTAGGCTTGTGGGACCTGGCAACAGCAGGCAGCTCAAAACAGTAGGACCTTCTGTTTGGGAGAGGAAAGGAGGCTGTTGGGAGGGCAATTGCGGCAGAGAGGAGACGGGGGAGAAGGGTGTGGGGAAAAGCGTGGCGCTGTGTGAACTGTGCGGGGCTGGGTCTGTCTCCAGACGGCCCCCCCCCAACCGTCTGTGTGGTGCAGGCTGCAGACCATTGTGTGGGGATCTGCGGAGATGCGAGGCTGGTCCCAGGGCTGTGACTGCGGCACCTTAGAGGCCGTGGGGAGCGAAAGGTGCTGTGCACAGGTGTTCTGGGCTCGACTGGAGGACTGTGGCTCCGAGGAGCTGTTCCTCAGTTTCTCCATGTGCTGTGTCGACTGTGCTTGCTTCTCAGGGATGAAGATACCAGCTCCTCCTGCAGAGCCCACGGCCGGCGGTGAAGCTGGAGTCAGCAGGACCTGGGGTTCCTGTGGAGCGTTGTTTGCTCCTGTTCTTCCTTGCTCACCACCATTTCTTTTCCCCACCTGCCAGCCAGGCTTGGCCTTGAACTTCAGGCCCTGCACGGGGTGTGGAGCTGGCTTTGTTCATGTGCCTGAAATCCCTTTGATGGGGGCGAGCCAGTGACCACTTCTGTGGGTCACTCAGGAAAAGTACAGAGGAGGATGGTGTTCGCTGGCCACTTTTGGTGCACTGGGGAACTTGTAGAAAGAAAATGATGAGTTTGTTTTCAGATTCCCAGTGCCAAGCCTGGTAAGAGAACAGAAACCTTGGATGCCTGCTCTGAGGGGAAACCATAAGGGAAGCTTGTAGGTGTGCGTGTGTGTGTGGCGTGTGCGTGCCCAGGGCCTGCCTGCTGGGGACGGGGGCGGGGTGGCGGGGATGCAGGCCGAGCTCTTGTGGGTGAGTTGCTGAGGTTTCTGAAGATCTAGCCTGCAGCCTAAGCGCAGGCCCAGCTGTGCTACAAGGCAATCAGAGTCCCTCATCCTGAGGGTCTTACGCAGCAGTCAGGGTGTCCTTTGGGACAGACTAGGATTCTGAAAACGGGTGGAGAGAGACAGATGGCTTTGCTGAACTGGAGATCTGGGGCCCACATATTCCATCCAGCTCCTTCATGACCAGCAGCAGCCCCATTTCTCAGTCTGAAAAGACTGCCCACGCCTTCCTCAGAGACCGGCAGCAGCCTCCTGTGAAGTAGCCACCTTTTAGGAGCTGTAATCCTCTTCAGGACCTACGCCTTCCACCCCTTTTCCGTGACATTAGGGATTTGGCTGAGGGCCTTCACACTGAGCTGTGCACTGAGAGAGAGAGAGTACTTAAAATAGCCGTGCTTCGAATGGAGAGCACCATATCAAGAGTATTCATGTGCACATGCGCGCACACATCACACACGCACACACACACATCCTCTCTCCCACTTTTTGTTATTTCAAGTCAGCATCTTACTAAGTCGCTAAGTTGCTTGAGCTAGGTTCAAACTTGGAATCCTCCTGCTTCAGACTTCCAGAGTGCTAGAATTACAGGCAAGTGCCACTGGGTCCAGCAGGACTTACTCCTAGCACCATTTAAAGCCTGTCATCACTTTTAGAATTATATATATATATTCTTGCTTCTGGAATTGTAACCAGACTTAGGTTGCAGAAGCCTCTGAGGGCAAGGTACAGAGCGTGAGCTGTGAGCAGTTATCACACACACCAAGAGCACTGCAGAGCTGTGTCGGTGCCTGGTGGTGGAATCCTGCAGGTATTATGTGTACATCTGTACATATATATATCCTCAGGAATTACGCTGAACTTGTTGGCTTTGATCCACTGAGCAGAGATTTTGGATTCAGTGTGTTAACCTACTCAGTGGTGGGTGGCTCTAACAGTTGAAAATATTTTTTAATTAGTTTACTGCAAGCTGAAACCAATAGGACTTGGGTACTAATTGAAATTAAAATACTGGAACTTCCACAGGTTCCACAGGTGTATCTGAAGGCAGTGGAAAACTGGGACACTGGAATGGATACGTCACACACTGTGTGCCTGTGCGCCTGCCACCCGCTTCAGCACCCCTGCTGGTGTCTACTGTAGGTGGAGAAAGGTCGTGGACACCGATGCTATCGACAGAAACTCCCGACACCCAGGAGCTGTGGAGCCTGGGGGGAGAACCAAGCCAGGTCTTGGCAGGTTACTGCAGAGAGCCAAGGAGCCCAGATAGCTACTAGCACAGGCTGACCTGCGGCTCTCAGGTCTGCACGTGTTTATCATGAAGCCCTTGGAGCAAACAGCAAGACGAGCTTCTCTGTGTTCCCATAAAGGGCCTTTGACTTTCAGTTGTCCTCTGAGGCCTCAGTTCCTAGCAGCTTCAAAACACAGTGCTTTGGACCCCAAGGGAGAGGCTCTGCAGTGGGGAGCGAGTGACACAGGTGTGGACCAGGACGTACAGGGCCGTGGAGATTTTCACCTGAGATCATCTCCCTGAGAAGGGGAGGTGTGAGTCAACTCAGAGTTTAAACAGAGATGCTAACCAAGCCCTTGACCACACCTTGACCACATTGCTAAAAGCAGAGCCTCCTAGGGACAATCAGCTTAACCACCAATTTCCACCCTGCATAAGAGCTGAGATTTAAAGAGTCATGAGAGAAAGAGGGGAGGGGAGAGAGAGAAAGAGAGAGAAAGGGAGAAACTTAAAATAGCTGTGCCTTTGACTTGAGGGTACCGTATTTTCTCTTTCCTCCCAAGGAGGTGGAGAATCTATTTCAGTCCAATTGATGAGTCCCCAAACCAGAGTTCTGAGAGTGTGGAGAGGCCAGAAAGGAGGAGAGCCTGGAGAGGCATTTCCCAATAGATGCTCATGTAACTGTGAGGCGTTTCTGTACCCAGTGCTCTCACCAGCCTGGGATCTGCTGGGAAATTCCATAGGCTTTGGTAGCCCCTTAAGGCAGAGATGTAGTGGGAGAGAGGCTGGAGCGACTTCCCCCACCTGCCTCAGCCTGGACAATGCCTATCTCTGAGCTGAGAGGAATGGTGCCTGGATCCACAGAGAGGGTGGGCGAGGGCCGGGCAGATGCTGTTCCACAGCTCAGTGGGGCGAGAAGGTGTGGCTCTTCAAGGCTCAAGTGGCTCCTGTGAAGATCAGACCCTCATCTGGGAGCAGAGTCCCCTGCTGGGAGGGGCCCTGGTGAGACTGTGAGAGAGCACTGATGGGGAGGTCTGAGGGTGGTGGCACTGGGCCAGCTGCAGACTCACTGCTCACTGAAGGGACTTTGCATGCTGACGTGTCCCCTGGAAGCTAGCGTCTGACCACCTGCCACGGTAGTTATATACCTCTGTCACATACACACTAGTCCTCGTGTCCTAATCTCCCCTGGGCATTGCTCTGACTCAGTGGAAAGCTGAGGTATAGATGGAGAAGGAAATGGGCAGGGTCTGCGTGCTGGGGGTGGGTGGGGACAAGATGATACTGTCCCTCATGCGAAGACCAAGCCTGAGCTGTGGGGGAGGTAAAGCAGTGGAGGGAAAGTTAGATGAAAGTTCAGAATTTTTTTTTTTCCATCTCTTTCTGTTATCCTTTATTTTCTGAATTCTACAAGTTCACTGTTTTTAATTTTTTTCTTCTTATTCCCTTTTTAGAAGTCTTGTAGTTTCTTTGAAAATGCAATGATACATTTGAAAATTTTCCTTTTTTGTAAAATGTCTGTTTTTTTTTTTTTTTTTTTTGTGGTACCTGGGATTGAACTCACAACCTCACACTTGCCAGGCAGGCATTTACACCACTGAGCCAAATCCTTGGCCCCAGAATTTTTAGTATGTGAGTGGGAATCCTCGTCACTCTGGTGAAACTGTTCTTGTCCCCGAAAGAGACCAGGGAGACAGGGTTCTACCTGGGACACCAGGAGGAAGGTGACTGAGGCAGAGGCCTTGGTCAGCACTGACAGCCCTGAGGGTAAACTGCTCCATAGCTGTGCAAGCATGTCCAGGAGGAGTTAGAATAAATGCACAGAGATGGCATAGTGTTACAGGCAGCCGAGTTAAACAGAAATATTATAGGCTGTCGGACAGGGCTAGGCCCTTGAAAGAGCCAGTGCAGAAGGCCAGATAGCTTGCAACCTTGGAGGAGACAGATACCTTTGCTATGGGCCAGATCTCACAACTAAGGCAAAACAAATGCAACCGTACCCTAAATATAAATATCAGGCACTGATATTCTAAATAGATACGGATCACACTGAGGAAGTCAGGAGCCACCATCCCAAACACCTACAGAAAGAGCCACTGCTCTTCAAGCATGCCCACTTGCTACGTGACTCATTTCCCCATTTGTCCCTGATTTAATCGATTTTACTGTAACAATTAAACTTTTTTTTTAATTTAGAGAAAAAAAGCAAAACAAAAAAGGGTAGAAATAATACAGAATTTCAAAAAATAACAGTAAGGAATCACTAGTTGATAAATTACATATTGTTATCTTAGAAGTAGTTGTTCCAGTTACAAAATCAAAGCATAAAAAGTGAACAATCAAACAATGACATTGCAAACTATTCTGTTTGATAAATTAACAAAAACTTAGTAGTATGGTTATCTATCTTGCACACTTAAACATACATATAGTTATATCCTTTAGAGCACTTTCTTTCCTTTTCATTCTTACAATATATTATACATTTTGGATCTTAATACTCTTTCAGTTTTTTTACTATTTTTTATACTAGAAAGATGATATGATATTTACAAATGTGAGTCTGATTTATTTCACTTATAAGGATAGTCTCAAGTTGCCTCCATTTACCTATAAAAGCTTCAAGATCATCCTTTTTTATAGTTGAGTAATATTCTATTGCATAAAAATACTACATCTTTTTCATCAGTTCTGCAGTTGATGGCCATTTTGGTTGTTTCCAAGATTTAGCTATTACAAATTGCACTGTTATAAAATGTGGGTGCACAAATATAGCTGTGACATGACTTTTTCAAAATTTTTCTGACCAGAAAATTTGACCTTTTCAATTAATCTGACCAGAAAATACCCAGGAGTGGCATAGCTGGATTGAATGGACCTTCCTATCCTAGTTTTTGAGGAATCTCCACGCTGATTTCCACAGTTGTCCCACTTGTCTACACTCCCATCAGCAGTGGAGCAGTGTTCCCTTTTCCCCACAGTTCTGACATTCGTTATTGGTAGATTTCTTGATGGCAGCTATTCTTTCCGGAGTGAGATGGACTCTCAGCGCTGTTTTAATTTTCATTTCTTGAATGACCAATGATGGTGAACATTTCTTCATGTATGTATTTGCCATTTGTATATCTTCATCTGAGAAAAGTGTCTTCATCTTAGATGCCCATTTTTGGAGAGGGTCTTTGAATTTTGGGGCTTGATGTTTTTCAATTCTTTATATTTGAACAGTTAATCTTACTGGCTGACCATAGTTCTCTCCCACCTCATGCCCTCCTTCTTGTGAGTTCCCAGTTTTCCCCACCTTGGACCCACCTCATCTCATGGTTTTACTCTATAAAAGTCCCTAGAAAAGACAGAGTCTTTGGCAACCCACTAGGGACTTCTGTCTCTCTCAGACAGAAGCTTTCTTTCTCTCAATAAATATATTCTGCTCTTAACCTCTGTTGTTCCAAAAATTCATTCTTCAGTTTTAGAGGCTACAAACTCATATTGGACATCTAATGGGTTGGGAGTTTCCTTGCCCTGTGGCACGGCACAGCTGATGCTACACAAAGTCCCTGTGAGGCTAACACAATACCCAACCCTGGAACAAACCTCTAGGTGTCGTAAAAAAAAAAAAAAAAAAAGAAAACCTGAACCAAATCACAACTAATTTGACCAGATGACATTTTTCATGGACAATGCAATGGGTTCATTTTTTCCCCATTTTTCCATTTTAAAAAAATTCCATTTCATTTCAAAGAGAAAACAAAACAGAAATAACCAAAACTCTTCACCGCTTCAAGTGTTTCCAAACTTGTGCTTGCATTTTAAAATTTTATTTTGGTTATTTTGCAATTATTGATTGAGTTAAGAATGTCATTTCTGATGTGATATCAAAAAGAAAATCATACTGCACACATTTCTGCTCCCTCAGAGCCACGACTCACCCAGGGAGGAGGAGGCAGGCAGACAGGAGGAGGCATCCTGAGCGGCCTCCCTGTTCCCTGCCTGGCGGAAAAGCTGCAGCGAGGCCTCCACATGGCAGAGTGGCCGGCAGCTCTTGGCTCACAGTCTGCTTTTACTGCACCGTTTCCCTTTATTCCCATAAATGTGTGGCTCACAGACCTCCCTTCAGCTCCAAAGAGTTTGCGTCTCAGTGTGCACCAGGGACGGAGAAGCGCCTACAGTGAGTGCTTCAGGGACCCTCGGAGAGATCAGCCTCTATATCAGCTTCCTGACCTCATCCTGGATCAGACACGGAAACGACAGGACGGTAACATGAGCCCAGGGCCTGAGGATGCTCTCAAGGCTGCGGCTGGAGGAAACAGCTTAAGAATGCTTTCTCCCCTCATCTAGGAGCATCCATGGGCAAGAGCAGGCCTTGGGGGGCAGGCTGGAGGCGGGTGTGTTGGAAGGAAGCTCTGCCTGAGAAGTGTTCTGGTTGGATTTTGTTGCTGAGGTGAAATTATCCAGCATACACGACTTAAAGAAGGAGAGACGTATCTGTGCTCTTGGTTTCAGCCCATGGTGGGCTGGTACAAGGCGGGAACAGCACGGCAGATGGATACCGTGGAGCAAAATGCTCCATGTATGGGGGCTGGGATACAGAGCGCCCCCAAGGTCGCTCCTCCACCCCCCGCCATCACCCCGAGGAGTGAGTTTTCTAGTCCCTCTGGGCTGTCAGGCCAGCCGAGTTGATCGCGGAGCTTCACTGTCACAGGTGTCTTCAGTTTGGGGAGCCCACTTACGCGTTCATGGGGTCTGCCTATGAAATACACACTGACTGGGAAATGTATTCACAATATTTTTCAGTAAAGAAACCAAGTCATATACTAATAGAAATAATAAAATTTATTTAAAATTTTGAAGTGTACGATACCCGAGTGATGTGCTGATGCAAGCAAGCATAGAGGAACACGCACCCAGCAGAAGTTTCGGGGCTGGACCTGCCAGAACCGTTAGCTTTTCCCATAGCCATATTCTGTTTCTTCACTTTGTCCCCTGTGCAGTTTACCAGAAACACAAATGCACCAACTCTAAAGCAGAGATGGGCTAAATCCTAAACCAACCTCGGAGAAACCACGCCGGGACCCAGAAGGTCAGACTGCCCGTGCTCCTTCGGCCCTGCTGTGTCGCCCTTGACCCCTACTCTCTCTGTCCAGGGTTGAAAACAGGCTCAGGCGGCCACCGCACCCCGGGTCAGCATCACCACGTGCCCCTCCCACACCGCGGCTCAGTCCTGCCTGCGCTGAGCCTCTCGTGAACAGTCGCCCGGTTGCAGCGTGCTGTGGGCGCTTCTTCTGCTCAGTGTTACATACTAATCCCTCCACGTGGACGGGCACAGCGGTTGATTTTTTTATGCAATAATCCATGTATAAGATAGTGCGTAAGGCACCTGCAGTGCATGCTATGGTTTCCATCCGAGCCCCCTTTGAGGCTGAGCCCTCATGTCCTCAGCTTCAGGGATTCCGTTGTCTCCTTCTGGAATCTTCCCTAGCAGAAGACAGCCATCAGCACTAAATTTGCCTGAGGCATATCCAGTGCCTGCCCATGTGACAACTATCACAGCCTGGTAGGTGCCTGCTTGGTGTGGGTGTGTTTTGAGTGTTCCCATGTAGGTATGCTTTGGAATTTCACTCCTTCTATGAGACACTGGAGTGGTAGAAACTTAATTTAACTGTGGTGCTTAGATCAGGACATTGGGGAAGAATACTCATGATCAATTCTGGTGGCTTGGAAGGAGGGAGACCAGATATGTGCACACAATGCTTCATCTTTAATGGTGCGGCATCTTGTGTTACCTCAGCACTCAGCCAGTAAGAAGATGATCCAGATCCAGACATTGGATCAGAGTCAAGAACCACATAACCTCTTTTCTTTATAATGTTACCAGCATCAGGTACTTCATTACAGTAACATAAAGTGGACTTCACAGTCCTCTTGTCTCAGTATGGAAAAACTTCAAAAGGTCTTTTGAACTCCAGAGCTCCCCATAGGATTAGCTAAGTCCTTGTTGTCTTTCTGCTGAAATTAAAAATTTTCCTTTACACAACCATATTTTCTTCACTCCCAATAGTTTTGAGTTTGAGAATATTTTCTGATAAGCTATAGAGATATCAATTTTCAGAATATATTTCCTAAAGAAATAAAATAGTTGCACTGTTTTTATAAATTTTAAAAATTTTGATATTTTTTCCTGATTTATGGAATTGTACCATTGCACAATTGTATTTGTACAGTGAACTTGTATTTATCAATGTTGCTTATTTAATGCATCTTCAAAATTTTCTGTGTATGATTTTGATGGTCTACACTGCAAACATACTATGGGAATCCCGACAACTTTTCTTCCTTCCCAGTAGTTGTTTTATTTATCTTATTGCAAAATCTAGGTCCTCTAGCACAGTTTGAATAGACCTATTGATAATGGTATTGTCTCTCTTATTCTGAATTCTTGGGAAAGTTTTCAACATATCAGCATTAAGTAAAACATAATGTGAGTTTATTTTTTAACAATCTCTTGGATTAAGTATCCTTCAGGAAGGATTATTTTCTTTTGTCCATAGTATGTAAGAGTTTTTCATAAATGGTATTAAATATGAGATATTTTTCCTCTATTTACTGAAATGAACACAATGTTTTCTTTCTTTATTCTCTTAATGTAGTGAAATACCCACTTGATTTACAAATCTTAAAATAAGTATGTGTTGGGGAGTGGGTGGGAGGCGACTATGGATTTGTTTTGCTGGTTTCTTGCTTATCACCTTTCTGAGTAGTCTGAGCAGGAGACTGGCTTGTGCTTTCCTTTCTCATCCTATCGCTTTAGTGTCCAGGTTACACACTGGCCTCCAAATAAAGCTGCAGCTGTTAGTCTCTGTATTAATCATCCAGTACTCTACAGCAAGTCACCCCAAAGCCCAGTGTTTTAAAACGGCGGGATTTATCAGCTCACAGACCCTGGGAGTGAAAATGGCGTAGACAGATTCTTGGGGCTAGTAGACTCTCTTGGGTCTATGGCACCCCCAAGGCTCAACTGGGGCTCACTCATGAGCATTGGCGAGGTTCAGCCTCCATGGCTGGGATCGAGGCTTTGTTTTCTCATGAGTTGTTGGCACAAGGCCACAAGTTCCTCACCACGGTAGACTGTCCTGAGACAGCTGGCTTCATCCGAACAGAATGCAAAAGAGGCTGATGAGACAGTGCCTGCATCAAGACAGAAGCCATTATCTTCTATGACCTCATCTTGGAAGTGACAGGCAGTCATTTTGTCATTTTTTATTCATTAGAAGCCAGCATATGAAGATTCCAGTTGTTCTTTTTTGGGCATCGCTTGGTACCGGCAGGGCCACTTATATGTATATTAACTTTATTATTTTCGGGATAATTTTCAGCAGTGTAGTGGGAATGAAGTGGTTTATTGCTGTGGTTTACATTTACAATTCCTTAGTGACAAAGAGGTCATACACAGCAGATGCCTCGTCAGTCACTCCTGGTCGGGGTGATTGGTCACTACGGTCCTCCATGAGCTATGACCAGAGCCCCTGGGTGGTGATGTGGGGCCTCCCAGGCTCAGCAGGGGGCTGGGGCAATGGGGCATGGCCAGCACTGTTACTCCTGCAGCCTTTTATTCTGTTCTCCAATGAAAAGGTATTTCTGCTTGACAGAGGAGGAAAACGAAGCTCAGCAAGGTTAAGTAACATTTGCACAAACCCAGAGTGGATATGCAGAGGTTGCCAGAATTTCAGTTTGGGCTTTGAAATTTACCCCGAAGTTCCCCTCAGTATCTTTTCCTTCAGACTGAGAACTGTCTTTTTCATACCTCCCCTGCCCCAGCCTTTGATCAAAAGTATGGGTTTCCTGGTTTTCCTTGTTCCATGTCACTTCCTGTTCCTATATCCAGATTGAGTAATAAATCCCCACTTCTTCCCAGTGACCATTATGTCAAGCGATTGAGCTTGGCCTGTTGACACGGAGTGAATGGCCAGGAGGCTGTCACGGGGGTTAGTGTGGATGATGAGAGTGTGGCTCACTGCACATGAGGGTTCAGTCACATGGGGGTTAAGGAGGCCAAGTGCACGCCTAGGCCGGCCTCTCCCAGAAGGCACTGACAGCGCTTGAACAAGGCCCATTCTGTAGTAATTTAACATGCAGCATGCACACTGCTGTCCAATCTCGCTGTCCTAAACAAATGTCACTCTGTTTATGTGGGCATTGTTACATGTAGTCAACCCACAGATTCCAGTATGCACTGGAATCTGTTGCTATTCTTTGATAATTTGTCCTTATTGGGGCACTTTTAACAAAACCTATTGAATTGCATTGAGACAGCTCTTGGGGGGGAAAGCATGAGGTCCTTTCTAGCGTTTGTATATTTTGGCATATATTATTAGCAACAGACGAATCCTCAGTTTATTACATCTAAAACTAGAGGGCATGTTATGCAAATGCTAAAAGTGAGTAGGACAGAGAAATTTGAACATAATTCTGATTATTTGGAGTGTGCTTCAAGTATAGAAGTCAAATCTGGGAATATAAATGCAAAAGAGAGCAACATTTAAATTTCTGGGGTTGAAGGTGTAACTCAGTAGGAGAGTGTGTGCTTAGCATGTGCAAGGCCAGGGCTCAATTCTCAGCATAAACAAAGCAAAACAAAATAAGACAAAATAAAATTGTAATGTGCTATCCTTCCCAAGACCGATTTTTCCTTGGTATCTGGCTTCCAGAGGGTTGGATTGGGAGGAGGACAGAGGTGACATTGTGCCAGGGAGGACAAACCAAGAGGAGCCCAGGAAGAGCCCAGCCTCCGTCCGCCGTCATAAGTTCCCACCAGCATCCCCATAGGTAGGCGCGGGGAGTTCTGTTTCTGGAGCTCTGCTGTGGTATAGATGAGATCAGCTTGCCATGAAAGACTGGCTGGAGGCCAGAAAAGGGCATCCTTTAAGGAGGAAAAACAAATTTTCCCCCTTTTCTGTCCCGAGACATGTGTGAGAAGAAGAAAAGGAGTTAAGATCAAACTTGCTGCACAGTCTGTGCACTTCGACCTGGATCTGCTAGTACTTTTTGCCTCAGCGTGTTCAGCTCAGGTTGACCAGGGCTGGTCTTGCCCGTGCTCTAAGAGGCTGTATGCAGGCTGCTCTCAGGGCCCCCAGCACCATGGGCCTGGGTTGTCCCAGAGACCGGGTTACTTTTTCAGGAGGATCCCAACCCTGCTCTCCCCTGGACACACCACGTGCCTGAAGAGGGGGACATGGGGCACACACCTGGCACAGGGACTGCAGGATCATTTTGGGGACAGTATTTCATTTGATGAGGGCAGTGTTATTGCAGGAACAGAAGTTTCAACTTCAGGGAATTTGCTTTCCTGCTCACGTGGGCGGATGGGACTAAACAGGGTGCTGGAGGGAGAATGGCCTCACGACGCTTCCATCTCCTAGTCCATCTGGGTTGCAGTGGGTGGTAAAGTCCATGCACCTGCCCCAAACACTGGCTAAGCAAACCAGAATAGAGAAAGGGAAAGAAATGCCGCTGTCCACTGCACAGGCAACAGAAAAGGCACCTGTGAGAACCCCCAGACCAGTGAAAGGGTGCGATGGAATACAGAGGGGACAGTGGGGGAGCCACTGTGGCATTGCCAGTCGCCACTCAGCAGGGCCTCACGGAACAGAGAGGAGCTTGCAAGGCATGTAACGCCCTGTGTTCCCTAGTAATTACAGAGACATATGAGGCTGTGAAAGCGAGAAACAAAACCCTGAATATTGTGAGTAGGATGGGAAAGTTTGGAAATTACAGAGGAGAATGGCAATTTCCAAGCCCTGGCAGGCTGCACAGGGCCACCCCCGCCTCGCCTCTGTGCTTCTGCAGAAAGGGCTGCTTTGCCTGCCCACTGCCCCTCTGGGTCTGGGCCAGTGGTGGGCGCAGGAGAATGGTTTATGGCTGTGCCTTCTTTGCCAGCTCTCAAACCACCCACTCTCCTTTCCTCGCCTATGCTCAGGCCCTCATTTTCTCTTCTGTGGCCGTGGGAAGCCTTCCTAACTGATCAATCCCTCCCTCGCTGATCCGTTTTATAAATTCTCCCCAGGTTGCTCTGACTGCAGTCTGGTTTTCCTCACCTTGCCCTCCTGTGGCTCATCTGCAGAATCGCTTCAAGGCTGCAGGGAACACACCCTGCCTGGCAGAAAGGCGGCTGCACTGAGACCGCGATAGCTCTGCTACCTAAGTCCTCGTCTTTCACTGATATTTTGGAAGCCTTGTAGTTGCCATAAGCCCTGTTCCTTTGCTCCAAATGATCAAGAGTTTTGCTCATTCAGTAGTAGTAGAGAAATTGATGAACAGATAAGCAGCAGGGAAAGTTGAAGAAAGTCACTCTAAGAGGAAGCTGTGTGGAAATCAAGTGGGACCTGAGCAGATGACTCGGATGATTAGAGAAGATGCAGAGTGTGTGGCCTCAAGAAGATGCCCTGTACAGAACCCCAGGCCTCTGGAGGCCTTGCATAAAGGAGATCCCACTGCGCGCTCACGATGGGGACACCAGGTAGTGAGTGGAGAGTGCCAGCTCCCACACCTCCAAAATCCCAGGCTACCATTTCTTTGGGCATTTCAGGTTCACCCCTGCTCACCAAGCATAGCTTATATATAATGAAGTCTGTCAATATCAGGTGTCCAGGGCACTGAACTGATCCACGACCTCAACTGTGTGACCCCAGTCGAGCTGCAGTAGAACCCTTTCCTCACCCCACATTGCCTTTGCCTCTTGGTAGCTCTGTGATGCTCCTTGTAAGCATTGGTCTGCATTCTATCCCTCCATTTTTGCTGTTTCTTAGAATTTATCAGAATATATATATATATATATATATATATATATATATATATAGTTTTATGCTATGCCTCTTTAACTTAGCAGGATACATTTGGGATTGGAGAGCATGTTTTTACATAAGTTGGTAGCAGCTCTGAGCGGGGCTGTGAAAGAGCAGGGGTTCTCTGTAGACTCCAAAGCAAAAGCTGGATCCCTGAGTCTGACACTGTCTGTGTGGGTCAGCTTGCCGACTTTGTTGAACATTGCCCTCTTAGCCATTAAAATAGAGGCAAAAATGCTGACTTGAGATGCTTGTTGTGAGAATTAAGAAGTTATAAAGATTTTACTAGATAAGTGAGTAGAGAATTAAGTGAGCACTACACAGCTGGTATGTTGTTTGGTCTTCCAACATGGTAGCCAGCCCTACTAACAGAAGCCAAGGCTGCTTGCCACATCCCAGATCTGATTTCCCAGGGTGACCTATATCCAATTGATATGTGTCATCTTGACCTAATATAAACTAATTATTAATTGTGACTCAGTAGTGTCTCCATTTAGAAGATAAATAGCACTAATTCTCCTTTCTTTCCCAGTAATGGGATCTCTGTTATTGTGCATTATCCAACCAGAATGAAACTTTCTGGTAGCCAGGTGATCATTTCACTAAAGCTTGGCAGATGAGATGTGAGTGTACTGGTAGGCACTTTTGGGAAATATCATTATGGACTGGAGTGTGCCTTTGCCCTTCTTGACTTGTTACCTTGTGGGTTGAGATGGGGGACATGGTGGTAGAGCTGGAATAGTCATCTTGGACCATAAGGTGATTTGGCAGTAGACTCTCAGCCAGTGGTCCAAAGACAGAAGAATTCTACTGAAGCTTATTTGAGAGAGAAGGAAGGTTCTATTGGCTCTTAAAGTTAACACTATTTTGTGTTTTGTCATTCACCACTAAACCTGTATCTGATCAATCCTCCCTTGCATGCCCGCCTCAAGCCTTAACCTCCTCACAAGCCTCTTGCAAAGAGTCTTGGAGCTGGTTGCAATCAGAAGACAGTTTCCCCTTCTGTCGCCTGTGAAATACACTCAGAGATAAGTATCCTTTATCATATTTCTCTCCTGCTAGTGAAGGACATGTTTATGTTCTGTCAGTGAGGCAGAAGATTGGATTTTGTGAGTAGCTGAGGGTATGTCTCATCTAATGAGTTTTTAATTTGAAAACTTGGGAAACTTGGCCATGAAACTAAATGAGACAAGTTATTCTCTATGTAAGTTATGTTTGATCATGTAGCACTTCACTTAGGCCTGCAGGTTGGAGATTCTTCATGCCTCTCAAGAGATGGTCTGAGGTCCTTTGTATTAGAGAAAAGACCTGACCACATCCTATTTCTTCACTCAGAAGAATACAGTTCAAGTTTTGTTCAGCTGTTCCTGTACTGGAAGGGTCTTTTAAAAATGTATGTGTTGTACCGTGTAGAAGTTTCTTCTTCTTTTGTTAGTATTTGAACCCCCCTCAAGCCCTTTACATTCCTCATGATCAAAGGATAGCACAAGTGTAAAGATAATTACAGATGTAGTAATAGATCAGGGTTCTCAATTCCTGATTTGGAATGGCTGGAGGAGGCGCTCGTGCAGTGATCTATAAGCTATTCAGCTTGTGCGCCTTACTTACCACAGGCAGATGTTTGCTGATGCCCAAAGTGAAGAAAGGAAAGGTTTATTTAGCTGAGTGCTCTTTCCCTTATTTTAGTCCATTCTCTATGTGTGCCCTCTTTCACCCATGAAGAAGAACTATAGATACAGCTTGGGTTAAAAATCACTTTGCAACCCTGTAACTTCTCCTGTCCTTTGAGTGTTTCCCTATGTGACGTGAACTTCAGTCCTTGCCTTTGCCCACCTGGTCTTTGCTGCCTTTTGCTATCTCTTACTATTTGGACCATTTCTTGCCTTAAATATTTTTTGTGGTTCTCAGCATTACTGATGCTTCACATAAGTACACTCCACAATAGACTTGCACCATGGAGTAAAACCCCATTCTTGGTGGTAAGGAGGCCTCTGATATTGGAAGGATTTGGGCACCCAGTCAGTGACTGAATCACATTCAGCTTGTAAACTATTGGGAGAATTTCCTTGAGATGTGTTATGGTTTGTGTTTGGATGGCTCCCCTGCCAAGCCTCATGCAATTGTGGAAGCAGCTGAGTCTAGCATTTGTGATTGTTTTGTTGTCTAGTGCTAGGATTGACAGTGTGAGCACCGTACCCCTCCAGAGGCAGGGAGCCAGCGTACTATATAAGGGAGGGAAGGAGGTGAGCTCTTCCTTCTTTTGCCCTTTTGCTCTTGTTGTTTGCAGCTGCCATGAACGGCTGCCTCTCATCCACACCACCCTGCCTTGGAGCCAGCTGTGTATGGACTGAAACCTCCAAAAGCTGTAAGTTAAATAAACCTTTCCTTCCTTCACTTTGAGCATCAGGTATTTTGTCTCAACAAGAGAAAAGTAACCAAGACAAGATGGCTAATCTCTCTTCTTCTTTAACAAGAGTCTGCAATCATAAAACCAACTTGATTCAATCCTGTGATGTATGCTCACCTATCTCCATTGAGCATGTGCTCAATGTCTGAAACTACAAGATTGGGAGAGCAACGTCTTAACCTTTGTATTTCCAAGACAAAGGCTTGTAGGTGGAGTGGTGTAAGAACAGAAGCTTAGTTCTCAGAGATCTGAGACTTGGAAGTCCCAGGTGGTCCCGCAGATGTGGTGTCCAGTGAGGGCCTGCTTCCTGGTTCATGGGTGCTGTCTTCTTGCTGTATCCTCATGGGGCAGGAAGCACAAGGCAGCAATTTGGGGTCCCTTTTTTGTGTTCCACCCATCAGGTTTCCACACACATGACCTAATCTCTTCCCAAACGCATTAGAAGTTAGGTTTCAACATATGACATCTGCTGGTGGGTGGGTGTAAACACTCCACCGCATTAGAAATCAACAGATGCAGACAGTGGGTCTGTAATTTACATTTCAGTGTCCCTTTTCTGAGTCTGTACCCTGTGGTTTGTGCACTGTTTTTGCTTCACCCTCTTCCTTCATTCCTCCTTGAGAAAGCTCCTCTTCTTCAATGCACATGTCTTTTAGCTCTTGCCTCTCTCCACAGTTTCCTTGATATTTTAAATATTCTCTTTTCGTCTTTGCCCAGTTTGATGTTTAGGTAGTTTTAATCATTTACAGATCTTTGGCCTTTTTACCTCACAAGAATTTGTATTATTTACATAATTATCCATTATACTTTTATTGCAAAATAACTTATTTTGTCTGGTTCTGGACAATTTTATTCATGTCTTTGGGAAGCGCCAGGTTGAGTTATTGAGCAATAGACTCCAGATGCCCTTCTGTTTTCCTTTCTTGATTTGGAGTGATCTACAGAGAAACCATCCATGGAAGAGATTAGGGTTGAACAATGAGGGTCTTTCACCAAGGACACTGAGAGCCTGTGTGTTTATCAGCTTTTATTTGCACATTTGCTCTCTTTTATCTGTAGCTGACCAGACATTCAGTTTTGTGGCCAAGGTTATTGTTTCTCAAATGTAGGCTATTTTTCCTCCGTATTGTAAGGATCGGGGATGTTTATTCAGGTATCCTTGGGCCTGAGCTCTGCAGAGCTGGAAGGTATGTTGACAGTCACCTGTTTAAAGATTTAGTATGAACCTATTTTGATTTTTTTCTTTTACTATTTGTTACCACCAAAGAGTCTTTATTCTTTTACTAGTCAGTAAATTTAACACAATGTAATCATAGGAAAAATTTCTTGAAAAATTATCAAGATATAATTCACAAGAAGTAAATAGTAAGCAGAAAAATATTTAAGAGCACTATTAAATGGGAACCTCAATTCACAAAACACTTTATCAACATGCTCATTTAAAGCTGGTGCTAAGTCAAGCATGATTCACTAACCGAGGAGATACAGTGATTGAATACCTAGTTTGTATTTAATTACAGGGGGAACATTAATCTTCATCAAAATAAGTATTTGAGCTTCATAAAAATGCAGGAAAGAAACTCTTTCCCAATGGCCCATGACTGCTATTACCTTCATTACAGCCATCTGCATTTTGCCATGCAGGCGGGCTTGTACTCTGTATAAACTGTGGGCAGTTATTGAAAGATCACAATTTTGTAAAAGACACATTTTCCTCCTATGCACTTACAGGCACACAGAAATGTAAGCATTGGTTAATCTGAAGGGTGTTCATGGGGGCACTGAATGCACGGCTACCTCTCAAGCTAAGTGAAGAAGATATGCTCCTCCTCAAACTGGACTGAGTTGGGGAGACTGAGGCTGAGAACAAATCACACCCCACATTTAACACTGTTAGCATTACACACCATTAAGCTGTTTTGTATTGTTACAAGAATCTGGCATTAATTTTACCTGGTTCAAAAGAGTGGATAAGTCAGAAGAGGGGGTGATGGAAAGGAATAAACACTGTTCTGCATATTGACAGGATGCTCTGATCCTACTGTGACTGAGAGTTCGTGTTTTTCCAAACGTAGGGTGGTTAGAAACACATTCACCAGTTCCCTCCTGTTCATTTCCCGTGTCTGCTCCCTCCAGATGCCGCCACCTTTCAGGGTGTGTCACCTGGCTTTTAATACAGTACCACAGTGAACAACCCTCTGAGGGACTCCTAAAGTCCCTAAATGAGAACAAATTGTTCCTTCTCTGCATGTCACCTATTCTACCAGAAGGTCAGGACATTTTGTGGGCTAATGAAGGTTATTTGGAGCTCTGTAAAAACAAGGAAGCAAATAAATATATAAGTAAGGTGTACACCATTTCCTTTTGTTAAAATATCTTGTGCATTAATTTCAAAAGGTAGCATTGTGTAGTGGGAACAGTGATGATCTTGGAGTGAGAAAGAGCTGTTTATATTTTAACTTCTTGTTTAAAAGCTCGAAGCAATGGGCAAGTTTCACTTCTGAACTGCATTTGTTTGGCTGCACTGTTGTAAAAATTAAATGGCTAAGTGTACTAAGTGCTGAGTGTACTGTAAGCACTGAATGAGGTATGTTATTCTTGACTCATGCTCCTGGCACAGGTAAAGCCTTTCTGCTGCCTGATTTCATTGCAGGTATCAAGCTCAGGTGCAACTGGAAATGAGTTGACACACTTTCACATGTGCTTTCACATATTTGCAGCCCTGTGTCCCTTTGAACATGTGTCTATGTGTTCTTTCTTAGCTCCCAACTCAGAAATTGAACTTTATGATAGGGAAATCATTTTGTAAATTCTTTGCTGTCTTCCTGAATTACAGTAATACCTTGGTTCATGCACAGCTTCTGTTTGCAAACAATTTGGTTTGTAATTAATTGTGGCTGGTACTGAACTGATTGGTATGAGCAGAGCTCTAGATCACACCACCCAAAAGGCTGGTAATCTGGATGAGATCAAAAGGAAAGGCAGACTGTCTTCTCACTGCTTGCTGCCTTCTACTTGCCATGCTATGGAGTGTTTCTCTTCTATGATGCCCCTCTGCCATGCTATGCTGCCTTGGAGTCAGCCAAGTTTAGACTGAAACCTCTACAAACTGTGAGCTATGATAAGTTTTTTCTCCTTTAATTTTGGGTGCCAAGTATTTTGTTCCAGTAATGAGAAAAGTAACTAAGACAGATTTTGGTACCAGAGAAGAAGAATCATTGCTGTGAGATTACCTAGCTATGTGACTCTGGAGCTTTTGGAATTGGCTCATTGGATGAGTTTGAAAAGTTTAGAGAAGCCAGTTGAAGAAGCAGCCTTAGAATACTGTAAGCTGATCTTGGTGGGAGGTTCTGGTCACAGCTCAGACGACCAGAATGCTAATAGAAATATCGCTGGTAAAGGCCAGGTTCAGGAGGTTTCTGCTGGGGTCAAGGACTGGACTGGTTGTTGGACTCCAGACCATGTGAGTTATGGTTTGGCTGAAAATTTGTCTGCATTTTTCTCATGTTGAGAGGTTTTGCTGAGACAGATTAAGTATGGTAGACTAATCTGGTTGAAGAAATTTCAAAGCAGTCTAATGTTGAGGTGGTGACATGATTACTATTGGGGGCTTTTACCCAGATCTATGTTGAAAATCAAGAGTAAAGACCCCAGCAGAATGATTTAAAAAGGTATTGAATTTGGCCAGAAAGGAAGCTCCAGTAAGGTTCCAGATTGCAGAGATGGAGCAGAGGAGAACTCAGTTGCTGAGAAGGAAGAGGACAATAGAAAATGTGGCCTGAAGGCATCATAAGAAGCAGCAGGACTCCAGCTTTGGCAGATTCAAAGTTCCAAAGGTGAAAGATTTTGCTCAGAGAAGAGAGTCACAGAGCATCATGTTCAAGAATTGTCATGACCTAGGGAATTCGTTCCCCAGATTTGGTTCATAGCACTCAGCACTCCAGGCATTCAACTGCTACATGCAAGAGAGAAAGGAGATCTGGCTACTGCTCCAGCTGACAGCACTTTGGTGTCATCCTCACGGTGCTGGTTTTAGGTGCATACAGAATGCAAGAGTTATGTGGTCAGCAAGGATTCCATCCAGATTTCAGAAGGCCTGGGAAACCACTTAGAGGGCAGAGTTGTGAAGGTGTGAGTGTGAAGCTGAAGGTGCAATGCAGACCCCAAAAGGTTGGAGAAGCTGGGAACTTGGATGATCTGAGGAAAACTGCCACGAGGGAGCACAACCAGCCTGAGAAGCCATGGGAGCTACAAACACTGGAAATACCACAGGAGTGGAGCTACCCAAACGCTTTGGAGTTCATGTCTTGCCACAGATTGATTGCCTACTGGAACCACAAGGCTTAATATCTCCCTTGCTGGATTTTGGTCTTGCTTTGCTCCCATTTCTTTCTATTTCCCTACTGGCACCTTTTGGAATGAAAATGTTTATCTTATGCCATTGAATGTTGGAAGTATTTAACTTTCTTTTCATTGGTACAGAGGCAAGAGATTACCTCAAATCTCAGAAAAGACTTTGGACTTGGACTTTTCGGCAGTGCTGAACCTGTTACCACGTTGGCAACTCTTAGAGATGGACTAAATGCCTTTCATGTAAAGGAATTTGCATGAGTTTTGGGGGGACAGGGGCAGAATATTAGAGCTTGTATCTAGATGTCCCTTCAATGCCTTATGTGCTCACAGGTGTGGCTTTGCAGAACTGGCTGGATCTAGAGCATGTGACACTGGGATTAACAGTGTGTGTTACTCAATCAGTCCACTGATTGGAATTAGCAGAGTTTTGGGTGGGATTGAAGGGAACACTGGCATTCTGGGTGGGACTGAAGGGAAAGACAGTCTGCTCCTTACTGCTTGATGCCTCCTACTTGCCCTGCCATGGGTTGCTTCTCCTCTGCCATGCCATCCTACCTTAGAGCCAGCCAACTACAGATGGGAACCTCTACAAACTGAGAGCTGAAATAAACCTTTCCTTTAGTTCTTGGTGTTGGGTATTTTGTCTCAGCAACAAGACAAGTAAGATAGTTGCCTGATCACTATTTCTACCTTCTGTATTTTAAGATGATTTGTGAAAGCAGTGATGATGACAGTGGTAAGTTTAACCTTACAATAGAATAAATGTTTTTTAACTCTGTGGGTTTCACTCCAGCCTTTTCTGCTTCTGTCCTTGCTGTTCTGTGCACCCACATGTCATGCTTGTCATGGCCACAGAGCTTGAAGCTTTCCTCTGGCTGGGATCCCATGTGCACCCATGTCACCTCGGGCCTTTCCCTCTCACCTCAGTGGTTGCTATTTCTAGGGTCAAATTAGTTTTAAAAGTCTGCTGAGTGAAGGGTTATGAAGGTCCTCAACAGCACTAACTTTTAATCTCTTTTAAGCTTAACCTTTACCTCCAGGTTCTAAAGAGAATTTGTGAACTTATTAAACTATCACAACCTTTCCTGGAAAGTAAGCCTTGTTGTGTTAGTTGTTATAGCAACCAAAGCTTTATCAAATGTTTTGTCTTCTGCAAAGTAATTTTATTTGGCCAAGAAGCCCTGAAAGGTCCTCATCTACACTTCTGATTTATTAATCACAACTCCACATTTCTGTCTTCATTTCCTCAGGTGCTGTGATTTTTCTTAGGGTTTTACTGTTGGCATGTGACAACCACAGTGATTCCAGTCTCATTGCTGAGAAAAATCAAATGGCTTTAATTCAGAGAAGACCAGAGTGCTACCAACCAAGCTGTGGGGCTGAGAGAAGCAGAGCTGCTAACGGCCTTTCTTGTCCCAGTGTGGCAGCCATTGCAGCAACACAGCCTTTGGTTCAAGGCAAAGCTGTTACTCAAACCCTTCTTTTCCTCAGCTGTGTCTGCAGGAGTTGAGTTCTTTATGTTGGTCCCTGCTGCAGAGGACTTGGTATTGTACAGAGCTCGACAAAAGCTGATTCCCAAGCCTTAGACAGACAAGGTAAAAGCAACCTGATGATTCCATGTGTGGGAAGCCGGAGGAACAGCTGCGCGCTGGGCCTTTTTTATTCCACTAATCAGCATGGCACTGGGAGTGTGATAAGTAGCTTTCAAAATCCCCCACTCCCTGAGCCCTCTTTGCACCTTTCAAAGGTACAGTTATCTCAATTATTTGTTTTTGTTGCAGCCCAGAAAAAATTGTAATAATTTAAATCTTTTGGGGAATCATCTTTTATCACAGACTATTAGATCATGGAGTGAAAACTAGATAGAGGTGTGCATGGTGGTTGCCGACAAAAGCATCTATAATTTATTTTGATTAAAACTGGAAAAGGGGTACTCAGAAATTCATCCTTCTTCATACTGTTTCATCTAGATGAAAACCTGTGATTAGTATCTCTTGAGAAGACATTTAACATAAATGACTTTAAAGAGACTGGGAAGGGTGTGAATTAATCTAGCACATGGCTCAGCTACGTGATCCCGGGCAGCTCACTTCCCTCTGTATCTTAGGTTTTGGAGTTATAAAATAGTGAGTAGGATTCAATTATGCCTAACCTAAGTTACTTCGGAGAGACTGTTGTGGGAGGAAGCTGTCACATGCAGATGCCATATTGGGAAAAAGAGGGGTTGAGGGCTGAATTTAAGAAAATTCGTAGAGATCACTGAGTCCTTACATGAATGAAAGCTCTGTTGCTCTTGGCTGGAAAATAAAACTGGTTTGGAGTGAGGAATATGGATATTTATGACTTGAGGGTTGATTAGAAAGAATGATATTCTTCCAAACATAGCCAAATTTAGGTGTGCTTTATGTATTTTTTAAAAATTTTTTTGGTACCAAGGATTGAACTCATGACCTCACTCTTGCCAGACAGGTGCTTACACTGCTGAGGTAAATCCCCAGCCCAAGTGTGCTTTAAATAATATTTTCATAAATTCTGAAGAAAATTGTGATTTCTCAGCTTGCACTTGCATTGCATCAGAATGGTGGACAGAGACTTAGACTATAGAGATGGTGCAAATTGGAGAGACTACAGAGAGATGGACCTGCTCTGCCCATGTCTCTCTTTTCTTTTGTGGAGGGTGGGTTGGGACAGGTCAGTTGGGACATTTGCAGACATCCAACAGAGGAACGAGACACCAGTTTCAGCCCATGGTGTCTTGGTCATGTTCCCACCTCCAGCAACTGAAAAAGGGAGAGGTTGATTTCTGGCTCAAGGTTTCAGCCCATTGTCAGTGGGCTCCAAAGCAGAAATGGCATGGTGGAAATGTCTGGCAGAGAAGAACTGCTCAACTCATGAGGGACAGGAAGCAGAGAGGAGGAGGAGGAGGAGGAGGAGGAGGAGGAGTCAGGGACAAGAATATTCCTTCTAAGCCACACTCCAACCAGTCCCACCGCCTCACAACACGCCAGCCATGAACTCATAAGTGGATTTACCAGTGCCCTTGAACCAGTTACCTTCCACACATGGGATTTTGGGGGAGTTTTAGATCTAAACCCTAACAGTCTCAGTAGCTTTGTCTTTATGGAGCAGAAGGAAGCTCACAGGAAGGAAAGGGTTTGTTCTCACCAGGCACCAATCTATGAAGGTCCCTGAGCACCTGAGCACTTTCCTCTCTCCAATACTCTGTTTTCAGACACTGTGTGCTGGGCAATTGCTCTCCGCAGTCAGTTCCCCTTTGAAGGCCCCTAGGGAGCTCCCCACCTCCTTGCTGATGGTTCTCTTTAGATTACAATGGCATCTACTTCTGATTTTAGTTCTAAGCTGCAACCCAGAGACAAATGAGAAAGTTCCAGTCAGCGTCCTGAGATGACTCTCGTACTATGACCATCTGGATGCATTTGGAGCAGGTTTCTCCCAATTTCTGTGGCACACAGAGAGTGCGACTCAGCTCCTACTTACAGCTGTCAGAGACTCCAGCAGTGTAGAGCCTAGTAGAATACCTTGTGCAGATGAAGTTATACTGAAGTCTGAAAATCCTTCCAGAGCTTAAGCCAAGGGCTCATGCTTCACACTGACATTTATGTGGCACCAACAGATCTTGTGGCAGAAAGGACCCAGGATCAAATGAAGAGGAAGAGCTTTAATTTTTCCATTCCCACATAACACCTGAGCCTTATGGAGCATGTGACTTTCTGCTTAGGAATGTTGACTTTATAGTTATCCTACATCTTTGACTTCTAGAGTACTTTACAGATCTCTATGCTGTATATCACAGAGGAAAAAAAGAATATACAGGAACTTTTAAAGATGAGTATTGTGCTGTAAGTTTACATAATTATCTCATGCTTAGAAGAAAACGTTCTCCATTTAAAAATCACTCCCGCTAGTTTCTTTTCCTGTTTTACTTGTTTCTTAGGCATGATAGCAGCTAGCACATTACATCCTTTCCTTAATTGATTTCTTAATGGAACAATGCACTTTCCTTACATTGTAAGCATTGTAAGAATGCTTCTGGAAACACTATATCTGAAAACTGTTATGTGCATGGGACGATATCAATGAACACAAACAACTCTTCTTTCTGCAATTCTACCACCTTTTGTTGCTTACTTTTAGTTTGTTGCTTTCCCTTATTTTCAGGTTAAGTTGCCTACTAGGTACTTGTGATTGGAAGGTCAGGCTGAAGCATCGTTAGTCAGTTCCCACTCCCCACCAGGAGAGGGAACAGAGGGAGTCTGGGAGGTCAGCCTCTGCGGCTTTTCCTCCTCCCTCTGTCTCAGCCCAGTTCCTCCTGAGACACGAGTCACAGAGAAACCAGGCAGGGCCTGACCTCCAGCTAGGAGTGGCCTTGTGTCTCCCCAAGTGGAAGGCAATTTTCTTGGCTGGTTTATGTTTGATTAGCTATAGAATTAGGCTTAAAAGGAAGATTTAATATGAGAGATGGGAATTTTTACTCTTCTTTTGCATAATATAATTTAATATAATTTGAATGCAGTACTTTAAGTGCCCTATTTCTGTGGTGGCAGCAGGGGGTGGTGCACTGAATATGACTGGTGGATCAGGCAGACGTGTGGAGGGGACTGAACCCAGGGCTTAGGGCGGGCTGTGCCTGCAATGCAGCTAAGCTACATCTCCAGCCCAGTGTTGGTTATTGTGCTCACAGGACTGATGGGCATTTTAAATGAAGTAATTTGTATGAAATTCTGGAACGTATTAGACAATATTCACTTCTTTAATCTTAACAAATTCTTTCCTCTATTTAAAGTTTTTTTTCTTTCCTCTTATACGCTGATCTTTGCTCCCAGAGTTACTGGCATCTGCATTTTGGTTTGTCCACTCTGTGGTTTTCATGGAATGGTAACATTCATACCATTGTATCCAGAGCTGGAAGGTTGGCAGTTGGTGGAAAGCAAGTTTCTCTTTCAGTGCCTACTAATTGACACAGATGGTCCCAAACCCTACAGTGTCCTAAGCAGTCTACACCCTCATGAGCATTTCTTTTTATGTATGAGGAGTTATATGTTCGAACAGTCTGACTTACCATTTGGTTAGCAAAATTCAGAAAGAGAAGTGAACTAAAAAGGGAATTAACTGGGAAACAAACAGACAAGAGGAAACCAAAGAACAGAGAGGTGAAAATTTAGCTTCAGGAAGACAAATATCCATAGTCCCTCTCCCCTCATGGTGACAATTTCTGTGCCCAGATGTAGCCTGTCATTCGCTCCAATCTGATCCTCCAGGACCCTCCTCCCGTCCTTGATATTCCAAATTCCCAAACATGTGTCAACAGGAGAGGAAATGTTGGAGTCCGTTTTGTTCTTCTGGATTGAATGGATGTGCCCTTTGGAAACAATTATTAGTCAAGTACCCTCAGTTCTTTTTGTTTGTATTTTTAAATTTCATGGATGATATTTTTGAATTAGAATTTCTTTTTCCCTAGGAAAATTTTAGAGGTCCCTGTGGAAAAGAATGACTTTGGCAAATAAACTTATTACACTCATATATTTCTTTAGACATAAAAATCTCTCAACCTTTTTTTTTTCCACTTAGCAATAAATTATTTTTTCACTATTTTCAGGTAATTTTATATTTTGAAAACTTGGATTGTGTAGACATTTTAGTTACCTTTCTCTCATGGCTGAGACAAAATACCTGACACTGAAAGTTTAAGGGGAACAGGTTTATTTGGTCCCCATATTATAGAGGTTTCAGCCCATAACCTGCTGGCTCCAAGGCAGGGTGCTGTGGCAGACCAAGGCAGGCATTGAAGAGGAGAAACAATTCATAGTGGGTAGCAGACAGCAAAACCAGTAAAGGACTTTAACAGTGTCTTTCTGCATCTTTTGTCTTATCCAGACTACTCAGGGTGGGTAGCACTCACACATTAATCCTAGTGCCCTTGATCCCAGCATTGCACCATGAATCAATCCCAGCATCACACACTCTAGATCTAGCCACCTCTGAAGAAACCTCACGTATGACTGCATGAGGCTTTGGGGAGACCTCTAGATATAAGTCATAACAGTAGCTCTAGTGGCCTCCATGAGAGAATTACTTTCTGCTGTATAACCTCTCTCTATTTTTGCAAAGACCTGGTAGAAGTCACGTATAATGACTCAACGGTGTGTATCAAATGTTCATTCTAACTTCAGTCCTTTTCCTCAGAAATATTTCTAGGCTCAACATCACTGCTGTGTCAGTGATGGAGATTGTCTTTCTTTCTGAGCAGGACAGAACACACAGTTCTGAGGTCCCCTGACATGAGATGGTCTAATCACTCAGTCACACTCATTTCAGATGGCAGTTGGGTGGCACTGGCCAGAGGGTGTGACAGAGGCCCACACCCAAGGAGCAGATGTCATGGGAGCAGAAGAATGAGGAAAATCACCAGACAGAGCATCTCGTGCCTATTTATTTCCAGCACAAGCCCTATCTGCTCTTCACCAAGGGGAACTGAGCCTTCTGCCCTCTCACAGCCACTCCAGAATCTACTGCCAGAAAATCCATCTCCAGAAACACTGAGATGAATCGTTCTTCAGATGTGTACCACTTCCGTCACTCACCTCCCCTGCCAGCCTCCCCACCCAATCATCACTACTGCGGCATTTCACACGAGAAACCTGGGAGGCGTGGCCATCAAGAAAGGGTGACCCAGCCTCCACCCTGCATTCGATGCGATGCCTCAGATCCCTCCAGGTGGCCTGCTGTTTCCTGTCCTGCACATCAAATGCCCTCTGTCTCTGGTTCACGTTTCCTTTTATTTCCTTGGCAGTCTCCTAACTGCCTTTCAAGACTCAGCTCACAGCATCGCCTTTTTTTTTTATTTAGAGGGAAAAAAAGCAAAACAGAAAAAAAGGTAGAAATACAGAATTTAAAAAAAAACAGTAAAAAACACTAGTGAATAAATTACATGTCCTTATCTTAGAAGTAGTTGCTCAAGTCACAAAATCAAAGCATAAAAAGTGGGCAATCAGACAATGACAGTACAAACCATTCTGTTTGATGAACTGACAAAAACTTAGTGGTATGGTTATCTATTTTACACACTTAAACATACGTACAGTTATGTCCTTTAGAGCTCTTTCTTTCCCTTTCATTATCACAGTATCTATTATACATTTTGGTTCTTATTACTCCTTCAGTTTTTTATTATTATTTTTTACACTGTAGAGACAATATGATATTCACAAATGTGAGTCTGATTTATTTCACTTATGAGGATGGTCTCTAGTTGCCTCCATTTACCTATAAAAGCCTCAAGCTCATCCTTCATTATAGCTGACTCACAGCACCTCCTTTAAGAAACACCTTCTGGATTTCCCTGTGTACACTGGGAGAAATCAATCAACCCTGTAGTTCTGGCTCCTACACCTGTAGCCCCTGGGATATCACACCATGATGTCTGGGAGACAAAAGGCTGCATCCATGGCTAGGACCCTAAATCACCCTGTAATCCTAGGACGAGTGGTTCTGAGCACACTGTTCTTTCTTAGTAAAGCTACTGAGCAGAGACTGCATATGTGATGGTTGACTCCACATGGAAACCAAGTGCTTTTCTGCAGTGAAGCAAAGTTGGGAGCCATGTACTGTAGCCACTGATAGCTTTCCTTGGGAAACATTAGCCCCCGTGCTTCATTCTGGGAGCATTTCCTGGATCCTCGTCCCTCACTTCCTAGCATCAGGCTCCAGGCACAGGTGGTAGTGTGAGGCTGTGGGCAGGTGTGGCTGGTGATGGAGGGGTTGGATTTGGGCCCTCTGTGATACTTAGGCTCTAGATGTTGGAGTGCCTGCCATTCCAAACAGGCTGAGTCATGCATCTGGCCCTGTCACCCGGGAGCCTGCACACTGCTGCACTTCCCAGTGGGAAATGAAGTGTCCGCCAGCTCTCTTTGCCTGGTTCTATAAAAGTCAAGTAAAATAGAAACAACACAGCTGTGCCATTCCTGGTCTCCCAGTAAAAGCAGCGAACTGGGTGAATGCATTTGAACAAGCTGTTTACACTCTAAGAATCAGTCCTCAACGTCCCGGTTAACAAAACCAAGTCTCTCTGATATTGGCAGGCTAACAAAATAATTTCCTCAACTTGCCATTTTACAGTGATTTTCCTTTCCATTTCACAACAACCCTGTAGAGTAGGAAAGACAATATTGTCCTCATTCTGCAGATAAATACCCCAATATCCTGACACTCAGAAACTATGTTAAGGTCACATTCGGCTCTTACATTGTATGCAAGGCTGCTGTCTGTCTGGATACCACATGTTCCTTTGTGTCACTCAGGTGCCTGAGTGCACTTCTGAAATATGTGTGCACTTGTTACACACCTGTCTGCCAGGACACAGGCACCTCACAGGAGAAGCTGCTGGGAGCTTGTGTCTGCCGGACACCCACCAGCCAGCAGTCTAAATAGCAGGGTTGGATAGAAAGCAGTAACTCAGTCCCAGAGACCGTGAGAAATGCAAGAGACTCTTCCCCTTGCCCCCATTTACATACATGGCTCCTCTCAAAGGTGAGGTGCCCAGTCTCCACCCTAATGTGGCTCTTGGATGCCAGCCCATCAGCAAAGCCAGAACTTGTCCTCCGCAGGAGGAGGATGGCCCTGGTTTCCCATGTGCTGAATGAATAGGAAATGACTTGGGGAAAACATTGACAGCAGTATTAAATGGCTTTGAACTTTTCCCACCCAATGCCGTGTGAGGGCTCCTGTGAGACAGGTCTCCTGGAGTGACAGCATGTGACTGGGAACGTTTGCACTTTATAGATGTCCTTCCTTCTTGAGATGTGACCAAGCCAATGCCCTCTGTGCACGGACGCTTCTCCTAGTGAATGCTTTACTTTTCTGAATTCTTGTGCAGCTGGGTCTCATTGCTGTGACAATGCAGACTTCTTGGCTCCTCCCCTTGTCACGTTGTCTTCTCAGGTCTCTGTTGCTTTTCTTCTTTCTGTTTTGAATGTCAAGATAAATCTCACACACTATGACAATGTCCTTGCTCACGTATCAGGGCCAACAGGATGAAAAGCTGGCAGACTCAGGGCAGGATTTGGGGGCCACTGGCGTGAGAGAGGGGGCGGGCGAGGGACTGAGGCCTGGAGCGTTGCTCTGGGAACTTATGGTAGGAGGGGAAAAGGGCCAATTTCCCTGTTGCTGGTTTCCTTTTCCGCCTGTGTTGCCATTTCTTTTTAATTTTTCTCCCACACTTATTTATCTATCTATTTATTTATTTGCACACATTTGCAGCACATCACGAGTACACTTATCCTGGGAGTTTATCATGCACGTAACAGAGCTGCATTCTTTTATTGTCCTTTTCTGCTTTCATTCCTCCTCACTCCCTCCAGCTCTTGGTCCTTTTCCCATTTGCAAACCATTTCCTTCCTTCCTATAACCTCTCTTTTATTTTATTCTCTATGTATTGTATCTTTATTTTTATTTTGAGTTCCTCATAGAAAAGGAACTATGTACATTCATTTATGAGATGGTAATAGCTTGATTTTGTGACTGTTATAATTAGGGAAGAATTGGGATGGACTCTAATGCACATGCAATATGATGTGTCAACACAGACACTTTCTTCCTTGCTCCATGTGGCTAGGATGCTTCTGGAGAACTGCAGAAGACCCAGAGATTGTAGATAAGGTGCATAGGAAGGTTTCTGATGGGTTCCACTCTGTCTTGGGGTTATGAAGCTTGTATTGTCAAGTACATTCAGTAGAATGAGCCAAGATTGAAATCCTCTCACTTTCCTCCTCTATAATGGAAAAAGTACCTACTATGTGCACCATGGATATTCCCACCGTGTAGCTCAACATGCTGCTCTCTTGGTGTAACCACGGAAGAGCTGCTCCCACTACCGTTCTCCTGGCGGAATGGAACTTACTAGGGGTGAGACACAGCAGGGCAGATGGCTTTTCCTTAGCAAAAACACGAAAGAGAAAACAGCACAAATCGGTTTAGGCAGAGCCCCACTCTGAGGCGCATTCCAACTGTCACCCTATGCAATGTCTTTCATAGCTGGCCAGCAACCTCGTCCCTGCAAAGTGTGTTTCCCTCCATGAGCGCCAGTGGACAGAGCCGTCCTGGGTTGGGGTAGCTGCTTAGGGTGGACAGAAAACACCCGAGCACTGCTCTGTGACCTTAATTGACCCTGAGTTTTAAACGGCTGTCTTTGCATTCTACCCATTGCTAAACTTAAGTTCAAATTTTGTGCTAAGAAATTTCCACTTTTATCACAAGACAAAATGGTCTCTTTAAACCTGGAAAAGGAAGCTTAAAGATTTGTTGGCATTATGACTGTGACTATGATAGTTGAAAAATCTAGATTTTTTCCCCCCTGTGGATGAGTCTATGTCTCTGTCAATCTTACCTGTACCTCCCATTTTGCATGGTATTTTAGTTTTTCCTCTAAGTAAGACCTCTTGTAGTTTGTCGTTGTGGGTTGGAACCAGAGTAAAAGCCACTGTCAGGAAATTCAAAAGCATTCTCCTGTCGAATGAACGTCCTTAAGGGTAATTTTGAGCAGTTTCATGTATATTTGGTAACTCCTGTAATTTAGGATGTAAATGAATACTGATTATGCAGAAATACATAAAAGTTGAATTTTTGTCATCTCCAATAATATTAGTGTCCAAATAATTACCATTTGTGGGTCCACGTGACAGCTCCCACGAGCGGGCCACTGCTTTCCACGCGCCACCTCCCGCCACATCCCAGTAGCCTGCTTTACCCAGTGGAGCACTGGCTTCCTCGTCTGTCGGAGTCAGAGGAAGGCAGACGGCTGCTACCAGAGGGCGCGCTCTGGGCCTTCAGTTTTGCCTCGGGCTCACCCTTGTCTCTGTAATCTGCTTCTCCATCCGCCTGAAACCCCAGCACTCAGGAGGCTGAGGCAGGAGGAGGGCTGCAGGCGAGTTCAAGGCCGGCCTGAAATCCATAGTGAGATGCTGCTTTAAAAACAAACAAACCACAGAGGGAAAAACTAGGCCTGAGACCCCTACTTTCCAATGGCCCTGCATCCTGAGTGTCACCATCTGCACGGCCACAGCGACCTGACACCTTGGTACTGCCCTTCAGTGTGTCTAGGTTCTGCTTCTAGCCTGGACTACAGCTCTCTATTGCATTTTTGCAGAACCCCAGGAAGCATTACTGAATGCAAACTGCTAAGGAAATCGCTACCCGAGATCAAGGCGAATCATACCACTTCATTTCCTTAATGCCTGCAGGGTATTCAAGTCAGAAGCATTTTCTTCACTGTGCTTACTTGTGAGCAGATGGGATCCATTTGCTTCAATATAATTTTAATTTTTTAAGGGACATACAAACTTTCTTCTGGGCAAATCTGCAAAAAAGTCATTGCTTTAAGCTCTAGCAGTGTGTGCTGTAGGTGCTAATGACGGCATCCACCAATGGTGGCGAGAGAAGGGCAATCATGATTCTCTCTGTGCTGCTACTGTAGTGGCTTCTCTGTGACAGAGAGGACAATGTGGGATAGCACCCACTTACCCCAGGGAGCGCCGGTGCTGCCCGAGTTTCTCTTACCTTTCTCTTCCGCTGCCATTTATCCTGGTTTTAAAATAAGGCTCTATGTCAGTATCTACATCAGTCTTCTCAACAGTTGTTCCAGGAACCCGAGAACTGCCATTCCTGCTTCACAGACAAGGAGAGGGAAGGAAAGGAAAAAACAGGTTATAAACACCGCAGCCAGCTATGGGGCCTCCAGGGCTTCAG
>PVLA01000748.1:352590-464602 GCA_004027455.1 Hydrochoerus hydrochaeris
TCCCCTCTCCTCTCCTCTCTTCTCTTCTTTCTTCTTCTCTGGTTAAAATAATACGCTTCTGACAAGCTTCTCTTATCTTTAATAAATTCCTCATTCTTTGCTCCTTTTATAAACTACAGAAAACCAACAAGTGAACTTGAGCCTGCTCTCACAATCCACGGTTTGTCCACTAAATCCATGACTTCTCTTCCTTGGTTTTCCTTTTCAAAATTGTTTTAGTCCTTCATGGGCCTCTCTTCCTTCCATTAAGCTTTAGAATCAATTACCCGTTTTTCAAAATACTGTTCTGGAATTTTGACTTGCAATGCAGTGTCTTTAAAGATTACTTTGGGTAACATGACATCTTAAAATATTATCTTGTTTTGTCTATGACCCAGCTCTCCATTTATTCAGATAATCTTTTATATTGCTTGAGACAAGTATTTTCCTTTTCTTTACAAAAGTTGTGTTTCTTCTTTCCCAGCAAATTTATAATTGTTCTATTTGAAAGGTGTTTTATTTCCTGTTTTGTCATTGGTGGTATAAAGAAAGATTGACTTTTGAAAAGTCAGTTTTGTACCTAATAACATCTTCGATCAATGTTAACTGTGTCTAGTGGTTATTGGGCTGTTTGATTTTCTTTATAGCTGACCATGCCATCCGCAAATAATGACAGCTTTGCACCTTCCAATTCTAATGCTTTGTTTTCTGACTTTTCCCTGCAGGCCAACTGAATGTTGGAGGTAATAATGGGCCTTCGTCTCCTGTTTTCTATTCTTTTTTTTTTTTTTTTTTTTTGAGAGACAAGATCTGACTGTGTAATCCAGGCTGTCCTTGAACTCTTGGCATCCTTTTGCCTCAGCCTCTAGAGTGCTGAGATTACAGGTGTGTACCACCATTCCCAGCTTGTTTTCTAATTTAAAAAAAATCTTGAAGAGCTAGTTTATGTGCTTTGCTTGGAATGCAATTCAAGGACTAATCAAGTTAAGGATTTGCTTCCAGTTTTCTCTGTCTCTATCTGTGTTTTCTCTGTCTCTCTCCATCTCTCCCTTTCTCCCCGCCCTCTTCTTTTTTTCTTCTTTCCTTCTTTCTTGGTGCTAGGGATCCAATACAGGGCCTTTCTTGTGCTAGGCAAGTGCTCTACCACCGAGCCATATGCCCAGTTCTCCTAGCTTTCTTTTGAAATCACAATTGTCTGATTGATTAATTATGTGGGTGTCCTCCTTTTGAAGATACCTGACTCTATTGATAAACTTTCTGCCATTGATTATCTTGATATATGCTGTCATGAGTAGGTGATAGTGGAGGGCTTTGGGATAAATCAATTCCATCACAGTTCTTTTTCTTGCATTCGGATGTATCTATGCTGTACTGTATCTTAGAATGTCACCTGTGTTCATAAGGAATTTGAGTTACTACACAGCTTCTTATTGGATGTTTGCTAGGCTGCAGCATGAAGGGAACCAGGTGACAGGGCGGCTCTTCCTCCTTCCTTCTTGGAACAAGTTGGGTGGGATAAGAACTTACCTGTCCTGTGTTAAGCTCTCCAAAATATCACCAGGCAACTTGTTGATACAGGAAAACTAAGGTCACGTGAACTCACTGCAGCTGGAGGGAATGCCATTTTGATGAAGTCTTGGTGGCTGAGAGAAAGTCAGAAGTCGGGTACCCATGGGCTCTGGCCTGGGCTGGAGAAGCTGAGGTGGCTGCCGGAGTAGGAAGCTGGCTGGGTGGGCGAACTAGTGGTGTGGCTTGGGCTTCTCTCACTCTGTCCTGTATAAAGGCCCGAATACCTCTTACCTAGCCTGGTAACAGTCAAGACTGGTGTGGAAGTAAAAGAATGGCCTCACAAAAGTGCTGAAGACTTTGGGGTTCGCTGTCAGAGATCAGGAGCCTGCTAGAGGTTGTGAGGAAAAGAGTGACATGATGTCACTTAGATTTTAAAGGGTTTGTAGTGGCTGCCTTGATGGGAACAGATTTTAGGGAATAAGGGTGCTTTGCTGTACTTTAGGTGGGGTAAGACGTGCGAGTCTATCAGCTGAGGGCAGGAGTAATAAAAATGGCAAGAAGGTGGTGGATTCCAGATGTATTTTGAAGACCATAGATGAATGTGTGGTGTGAAAGAATGAGAAGGTCAGCTTTTCTGTTTTTGGGACAAAATATTTGATACCTGCAACTAAAAGTAGGAGGGGTTTATTTGACTCGCAATTGTAGGGGGTTCAGTACTTGGCTCTGAGGCTGGTGGAAGGGTGGAAGGGTGTGCTGCAGCCCGGTGGGCCAGTTCATGGTGCCTGAGATGCAGATCCAGGAACGGCACCTGGCCGGCTCTGAAGGCTGGAGGCTCCCTAGACAGTGCTGTAAATTCCTGTTGGAAGCCGGAAGGAGATGAAGATCTGATGTCCAGTGGTGATGGTGATATAAAAGACACACCCACTCCCAGGCAGAACAGTGTTTTAAAAGGCAGGCTGACTCTTCCTTCTTCCCTTTCATCCTACCTGGACTGTGAGCCTACTGGATGGCTCCACTCACTGCAGAGGGGGTCTTCTGACCCTCACGCGGGTCATCAATGCACACTCCCGCAGATACACCGGAAGTGCACTTCACTGATTAATCTGCCAGGAGCCTCTTAATCCAGCCAAGTCTGTGGTCACCATTGACTGTCGAAGGGTTAAGGAAACAATGGTGGTTATAGCCTGAGCCAGTGGAAGAACACAGTTGTCATTTGCCAGAGAAGGGAAGCCTCGTGGAAGAGCAGGTTTCGGGGTACAGATTAGGAGTTTGATTTTGGAGAAATTGACGTAGGTGTCTTAGGGATGAGAGTAGAGGTACTCTATAGGAATGCAGGAACCTGAAATTGATAGCAGATCGCTGAAAGTCACGATGTTGTAGATAGAGAGAAGCTAAGAGCTGGGCTCTGTGCAGTATTTAGCTGGTAGGAGGAAGCGGAACCAGCAGACTGTGCGGAGCAGCCATGGCAGTGGAAGGAAAGCTTGGGAGTGAGGCCCCATGTCCTAGAAGCCAAGTGACATAAATGTTTCAAGGAGAAAAGAATCAAGATTTTTGGCAAAATTTGAGAATGTGCAATGGATCACTGACTTGGCACCTGAGGACCTAGCAAGTAGCAGCTTTGGTACCTCTGCTACCTCAGTTGACAATTATATATTCACATTTTGGTACCATGTTTATACTTTTCATTGAACAAGTTGGTTTTTCTTACCCTACTTGAAAGCCATATGTTCCGTATACTTGTTTAGCAAATGCCCCAAAGATGTCAAGGACAATAATCATGCTTAGCTTTTCCTTAAAGGAAGCGATGTTCTTGGCACATTCTTCCTGCTCTGCTCTGTGTTCACTGCTAGATAACTTTTTTTTGATGTCGAGATTAATTAAACTTTGGTTTTCTGTGTTTTATGAATATTTCTTCATTTTTGTTTACATTTGGTCTCTGTTATTTTGCCTACTTATATTACACCCCAGAAAGCTTCTAACCTGCTTTCTCATGCTTACTTCTCTCATTTTAGGAAGTATGTTCATATTGGTTTTCTAAAGAGTCCTGCCTTCAAGAATGTTTCAGAAGTAAATTCCTGTACAGTGAATATTTTTGAGTCTTCTCTGAGCATATCTTTACTTCAGTTTCATTTTAAAATTAATGTTTTAACAAGATACGTTCAAAGTTCAAATTTCCCATCCTTTTGCTGTGTGAAAAACACTACTTTACCATCTTCTTGCATCCCATAGTCTTATGAGATATATGATGTCGATTTAATATTGTTCTTTTTTAGATTCTTTGCTTCTTCTAGGAGGTGGCTTGTGGAACTGTTGCTTTATTTTTTGACGTTTTCATAGTTTCTGATAATGTGTTTAGGTGTGGATTGCTTTTTCTTATTGATTTTATTTGGCACTCTTTATTTTAGATACTGGTAAAACACAAGATGCAGGGTTTTTCTTTTTCTTTTTTTGTTTTTCTCTTTTTGAGACAGAGTCTCACTATGCAGCCCAGGCTGGTCTTGAACTCTCAACAATCCTCCTGAGTGCTGGAATTACAGGCATGAGCCACCATGCTCCACTACAAGATGTGGTTTTGTCTGTGAGCACTGTCAAATATATTAACCTACTTGAGTGATTTTTCATATTTTCTGATTCATCATGTAGAAATAATTATATGTATGTATATTTAGCAGAGGTATCTACTAGGTGCTGATTGTGACTGTGTCAGCCTGAGCAGAGTCGCTGAGTCAGCCTAACCCAGCCGTTCTGCTCAAGCCTTCCTCACCTCCGTCCGTCCCCCTTTCCCTGTGTCTACACAGATATGCAGTGTGAAAACTGTGAGCTCATTCACTGGTGAGTCCTATAAACACATGTGCATTAATTTAATAATTTGTTGTTTAGGAAAGAATTTAATTTTCTTTCATAAATGTGGGGGAATTTTCCTGCAAATTACTCGAGGGTGTTTTAACAGTTTGGCGTGATTCCGTCGCTTCTTACCTTGCCTGTTAGAGACGACAGCGGCCGTGGAGTGAACCCGTGCAGAGGCACCATTCGCTGTCAGCTTGCAGCCCGCCCGCCCAGGTCATCCTGCGCGTTATTCGCGAAACAAATCCGAGATCCACACTGGGATGAAGAAAGGTTGCTGAGAGCCGCAGGCGGAGTTACGAGCCCTCCGTTTGGTCAACAGAGGCCGCCTTTGTTGCCCTTGTATCCTGTTGGTTGTTCCCCTGTTGTTGCTCTGCAGGACCTGATTCTGGAGTCAAGCTGGAAAGGCGAGGCCCACAGTGGAATGGGCAACCAGTGCGTGAAATGGGTGCAGCAGCCGGCAGTGGTGGGGAGAGTCTAATTATTCTTTTGTTCATTTGCTTATTTTTGCAATACTGGGAATTGAACCCAGCGCCTCCACACTGAGCTGAATCCTCAGCCTTTTTGTCTTGCTTTGTTTTTATTTTGAGATGAGGTTTTGCCAAGTTGTTAAATTGCTTAGTGTGAGCTAGAACTTTTGATCCCCGTCTCAGCTTCCTAAAATGCTAGGATTTGACACCACGTCAGGCTGAGAGTTAAACAGACAGTCTCACCGTATAGCTCAGGCTGCCCTTGAATTCATGGAGTAGACCAGGCTGGCCTCGATCTGCAGCGATTCTCTTGTCTCAGCCTCCCAAGTGCAGGGATTGTAGGTGTGCACCACTGTGCTCGGCCAAGAGTTTAAATCTTGATTTGAGAACATTCTTTTCCTTTCTTGAGGTCAGATTCTACTCTCTGCAGACCACTCATGACTTGGGTTTCCAAGTAAATGATCGCCGCATCGGTGTTTTGAAAAGCAGGCTGTGTTTTGCATTTCTTTCTAATTTATCCCCAATTCTGTGGTGAATCTGCGAGAGCACTGACGTGAATGAAAGGAACTGTGGCCGTGACAAGCGCAGTTGTGGACAAGGGAGCTGTGCCTGCTGCTTGGCTGGTCCATTTGTGAAAATCGTACTGACTGGGACACACATGCCAGTTGGGAGTAGGTGGTCACTTATGAAAAACGGGCTCTGGGCACACTCGCACAGCTGTGCTGATCGTACTAACAGCAGACACCATTACTGGGACTCATTGGGAACTTGGGACACATCGTTATAGCCTTCCTGGCAGCCTGGGTGGTGGATGCTGTGGTTTCATGGATGAGAAAACTACAGCAAGTCTGTAGAGCTCTTTGGCGGCTTAATCAGAGCTGGAGGTCCTGAGGGTCCCTTCATATCCCTGTCTCTTGTCACCTCCTCTAAACTTATCCATTGTCACTTTCTGCTTCCCCTGAAGACTCACTGGGGGTATTGAGGTCCTATAGTCTTTCTCCTTGGTGCCTCTTCTTAGTGCTTTAGTTATGAGTAACTTAAGTGTTGCAATTCTCGGCTAAAAACCTGTGTTTCTATTTTTAGGGAACTTGTAGCACTTTGCATCTCGCTAAATAAAACATTTTTGTTCTCACTATCGCTGAGTAAATTCAGACCAGTATTAGTTTATTGTTGATCATAGGGGAGCTGGCAAAAATTATCTATATACACAAAAAAGATTATTCATTTGCTTTTGAATGCTTTAGACTCTTTTTCTTTGACACAGCTGAGTTTGGCTGAAAGCAATTATGTCTTTAACAATGCAAACCACAGCTACGGTTGGATCAGATAGAAGGGTGCTGAGGACCGGCTTGATGCAGTACAGAGGAGGCAATGATCATTCTTAATGAATTGGCACAAAAGTAAACTGAGAGTCTGTCCTAGGTCTACACAACTAAGGATGAGATCCTTGGCTGGCTTAAGGACAGATTGATCTCTAAGCCAATGGCCAGAGCTGAGACTAGCAAACAGTTTGCAAAGCTCTGGCATCTCAAAGCAAGAAAACATGGCAGCTGTGAACTTGGATCATCTAAATTCCTTCTAACTCAGTAGTCACAGTTAGCAGACAATCAGGTTACTGGTTAACCCTGTTCTGTTCCTGTGTGCTTTCCTAAAAATGCACTTACTCAAAGTTCCTGAACCTTGACTGCATGTCAGCAGTCACCCCACTGCTTCATGCAGCCCACTGGCACACCCCCTGAATAAGCTGTGCACTTGACAAAGGCCAAGGATACTGAGTCTTGGATTCTTACTTCTTACTGGGTTTTGACTATCTTGGTGGCCCTTGTAACTAAAATGTGTATCTTGTCTGTGTTTTATTCTGTCATTGTACCCCTGAGCAGAAGATCAGTGGTCCTAAGCCAGGGCCCTGATAGGAGGCTTCCCCTGATGCCTGAGTTACTGAGTGTGTTCTTTCCCTGGCACTACACTGTGCTTGTGAGAATGCCCTGGATTCCAGCAGTTTGAAGGCTGATTTACAGCTGAAGCGAATAATTTCATTTACAGAGCCGGTGATACCTGACTATCGATGTACTAATATGGCAGTCACTGCTACAGGAGGTGATTCATGCTACAATTTAAAAGAATTAGAAGTAAGTAAACTTAGCAATGAGTTTCTCTGTCAGAGTAGCCCCATTTTATGTGCTTCACAGACACACAGGGCAGGCGGCTACTGTACTGGACAGCATAGCCACCATTGCAGGTTTCTGTTGGACACAAAGACAGAGATCAGTCATTCTCGAGGATGCTGATTACAGAGTGCCCTGGTCAGCACCACTCCGTGGAAGACTAAGATGGTCACGTGACACTGTAATTCCCTCTCTGTTCATCCATGTTTCCTGGTCTATTGGAGCAGGGAATTTTGCCCTTGTTTTGTACCATGTCACACAGCACAGTGTATGATTCTCAGAGGCTCAGTAAGTTCAATGTTGCCTTACAAAGAATCAAGAGAATAACATGACTAGTAAAGAATTCTTGGAGTTGATACAATACAGTGAAATTTTGGGCAGTGTGAAAAAAATAGCCATTTTCTTATGAAACAAACAGTGTTCCAGTACAGAGGAGTTGACAGTTGTCCACACTTCGAGGCCCAAAGCCACCTGTCACCAGGAAAGGAAAAGAAGGCAGAGTTTAACAACATTGCTAAGTTCAGCCAGCTGTGATGTGGCAGGGGTGACTGTCGAGTTCTGGGGACACATCACTTTTTATGCTTGAAGGAAACTTGGGACAAGACTCTTTCCCAAAGCATTTAAATTTATTTTCACTTCCAGAGCTAAGTCATGAATAAAATTAGAGTGACTGAAAAGTCATTTAAAGAAAGTTTCATCTGTGGGTTATGAGAGAGATGGAAGAAGGGAGTCATTTAGACCTACAAGCATTAAACAGAGCTTCTGGTGACAGCATGGCACGAGGGCTGCTGTGTCCTCCCTGTCTCCTGCGTCTAGAAAGCATCTTGCTTGCAAACGGTGTGTGACAATGGTGGTTATAATGGCAAAGCACGTGACCCCTCCTTCCCTTTTTCTTTCCCTCCATTTTTTCCTCCCTTTGTTCTTTCCTCTTCCTAGTGAGAAGGTGGAATCATGCGTTTGCTTGTTGGCACTGCTGAAGAGCTGAACGTAGGGTTTAGGTAACATTTCTCCCGTCTGTCTGACCACATGTTTAATGGCAGGTGATCTTTCATATGGTCACTTGGAGAAAAGGCAACTAAGACCTTGTGTTGAGTAATTAACCTCAAAGTGGAAGTGATTTTTGTTGCTGTCCCTTGGATGAAGGTCCAATAGCTAAGTCACTATTGTGTTGTCACAGTCCACTGTGCTCTCGGCCCTCGGTTGTCCCTGCTGACCTGGGTCTGCGGTCACGCCCTGGAGTTGAGGCTTCTCTGTGATGAGGAGGTTTCCTTGTGTCCTCATCGTGCCATCTCCAGGCATTCATCTGCCATGAGAGTCAAAAAGGGAGCAGATTCTGGTGACATTCTGGGGACATGACTGCCACCATTGAATCTCAATTTTAAGTTTATGTCCATAAATATTTTCAGGATTTGTGTGTATGAGAGAGTGAGGAACTAGGGGTTGAATCCAAAGCCATCACACTGAGCTACATCTCTAGCCCTTAAAAATTTTTATTTTCATCAGGCCACATGTGCAGTACATAATGATTTCATTCTTTCAGGGCATTGGGACATGGACATCATTCATCCTCATTCTTTCCATTCCCTTCTTTTCCCTTCTCTCCTTCCCTGTCTCCTCCATCTCTTGGTTCTCTTTCTATTTGCAAAAGATCTATCTCCCTGTTTCCTATTATCTGTCTTTTATTTTGCTCTTTAATTTATTTATACTTGAGTTTCTCATTTTAAAAAAACCATATAGTATTTAAGCATGTGTGTCTGATTTATTTCACTTAACATTATGATCTCAAGGTGCATCCATTTTCCTACAAATGACTCAAATTTAACTTTCTTTATGGCACATTAGTACTTCATTGCATATAAATACCACAGTCTCTTTACCCACTCGTATGTTGATGGGCATATGGGCACCTATCACTGAAATATGTTGTGTCAACTCTTTCAGGAAAATACCTAGAAGGAGAGTAGCTGGGTCAAATGGAATTTCCACACTGATCTCCATGGTGCTTGTGCTGGTTTGCCTTTCCATCAACACAGTAGAAAGGCTTCTTTTCCCCCGCATCCTCAACAGCATTTGTAATTTTTTGGTTTCTTGAAGTAACACTTTAAATTTTTTAAAAATTTGAGATAGCCTTTCAGTTTGCTTAATTGCTCAGCCTGAGCTCAAACTTGAGATCCTCTTGCTTCCCTGAGCCAGACAGGTGGGGTTACGGGTGTGCACCACCGTGCTTGGCTTTGCCTGGAAATTTCTTCAGCTTGAAAGGGTGCACGGGGCTCATGGAGTCTAGTGGGTGCACTTGGAGCTACTTTGATTTGGACAAACAACTTTGATTAAATTCCATATTGTTACAGAACACAACGGGAACATCTCTTCCCCATCCCAACTTTATTAACCTTTATGTCCTCCAAGGTGGTGATATGAGAGGAAAAGTAGTCCAGGTCACTTTCTTAGGCTCTGATGAAGTAACCTGGGAATGGGACATTCAGACAAAGACTCAAGCAGTGCTGTTTGCTGCGGTCTCTCTCAATCTGGATTCAGACAGGAAGACTGGAGTGATGTTGGCTCTTGGGTCCCTTAAAGCACAGGCACCTCCCTCAAACAGCACTGCAGGAGACAGAGAGACGGGACTCACTGGAATGAGTCTGCCGATTGCTCTTTTAGAAAATAGTTTATGGTGGTGGCTTTTTCGTCATTATACTTCAGTACCTTATCTTACATTTGTCTGTAAATGATTTACAGTTGTATGGAATTTGGAGGAATGTGTCTTTGTACACTATTGGAATATAGCTTATGGTTCTGTATTAAGAACAGCAATACATCCAGGTGTGGTGGTGCATGCCTGTAATCCCAATACTTGGCAAGCTGAGGCAGGAGGATTGCTGCAAGTTTAAGGCCAGCCTAGACTACATAGTGAGACCTTGTCTCAAAACTGAACCAAACCAAACCAAACCAAACCAAACCAAACACATGGCAATACAGAGTTTATTGTAGAACTTTATTTTTCCTTATCCCTGCATATACTTTTTTTTCTCTTCTTTTGCCAACTCACTTAAAACTTTTCCTTGCAATTTTGTACCACCTGCCAGGCATGTGGAAAAAGGCTCCAAGTCTGGGTGAGGTCTGTGACCTGGACTGTGACTTGTCCTGCATTCGCTATGGTGGGAAGTGTTGTGAGTTTGCATTGCTGGAACTCAGATATGAGTGACAGGTGAACTCGTCCTGCACTTCAGTGGAGAGTGTCAGTCATCTGTGAGTGAGAAGGAGTGTGTCAGGCTACCGAACTATAAGAAAATCTGAGGAATAGGTTAGATTTCTCAACCTGGTTTCAGAAGGCTTTGGCAGCTGGCCTGACTTGGTAATGTGGAGAAGACCAGTCTCTCCTGAACCTCCAGGAAGCCCATGCAAGACCCATGCAGACTCAACCCCAGCAAGCTCGGGCATAAAGTGCTCACTGGAAGGGACTTTAATGCACTTGCCAACTTCCTGCAGTGCTTTAGGAAGAGCAAAGCGCGTCTGCAGTTGCTGAATGGATTTTTCAGGAACCTTGGCAAGTTTGATATTCTCCACAGGATGGGGAAACTTATTTGCAAAAGATACACATAGAAAAAATAAGTGAAAATATTTCATTTAAAATTCTCAGATTTCATTGAATTATCCTCAGATTTGTGTCAATACCTCAGTGGTTAGTGGAATATTACTCTACCATAAAGGAGGGTAATCTTGAATTATTTGTAAGAAAATGGATGCACCTTGAGATCATAATGTTAAGTGAAATAAACCAGACACACAAGCTTGAATATCATGTGGTTTCTTTTATGAATAACCCAATGTATAAATAATTTAAAGAGCAAAAAAGATTAATAATAAGAAACAGGGCGGTAGATCTTTTGCAAAAGGAAAGAGAACCAAGAAACGTAGGAAGCGAGGAGGGGAGGGAAGAGATGAGCAGAGTTAGGATGTGTTACGGGAATGTGTGAGACTCCACTGATGACTGTCATCTTTATGCACTGCAAAACTTTACTAACAAAAATGAAAATTAACACACACTCAATAGCTGCGAGTTCCCCCGGCACAGCCCTGAGCAATTCCTGTGGCCTGCATTTGGGGAATGAGCTTATTTGGAGCCCCTCTCTAGCCTACTCAGTGTGTAGCTTGGGGTCTGAGCCCCACCACTCACAGAAGCAGCCATGTAACTCCTCCTCTCCCCTGCTCACCAGGAGATGGGTTTTCTGACCGCAAGAGAGATTTTTCCACGTGACGTTTGATTCCAGCTTAACCAGATGCCGAGATGACCTTTCACCCTAGGATCTTGCGACCCACCCATTTTTATCCTCTGAGTGTGTTGAGGGCATGTGTCCATCTCTGAACACTTAGAGGTATCACAGTTAGGGGGTTCTTCTGACACCCAGAAGGAGTGGATGTTGCCAGGCACAGGGTGGCCCTGCTACCAAGAATTGCCTGGCTCCAAGGGTCTGTGACATGAAGACTGACTGATGTCCTGATGACATGTGGTTTGTCCAGCTCACAGGTGCCAGCAGTGCCAAGCTAACGGGTGGCCAGCAGGACACATGAGCCCTCGGGAAACCAGTGTCCTGTGAGCTCTGTGTTCACAAGTCTGGCCTCATGGTCCAGGTGCTTCAGCCTTGGGACCATGTGCTCCCAGAGCACTATGCTTTCTCTTCCCTAACTGTGTGACTACGTGGATGATAATACACACAGATGCCAGGGTCCACACTTTGGTTTACTTCAAGAATCATTGATTACGTACTTCCCATTTTGTATTAGCTACAGGTTAGACTGCTTAAGTCGAGTTATTTCACACTTAGGGAATGAATTTATACCATCATGGACACTATTGTGTATATGAGGAACTGAGACTGAGAAGCAAGTTATATCACGGTACTGCTAAACACCGCGCTGAGGCTTGAGATCAGTCTAGTCTGCTTTCAAACTGTGTGTTACTCTACAGACAGCTAAATTAGTGAATATCCAAGTGGGTTCTAAGGAGGTTGGTAAGAAGAAGTCACATATTTGATGGTATTTTTTAGACTTGAATGTTGGATAGGCACAAAGACCATGAGAGAAGAACAATACTTTTATACAGTCACCAGACAAACATCAGTAAAAGAGCTGCTAGGTGAGCATTGAAGAATATAAACTTCATGCTGGCAAAGAATTGCTCTGTTTTAAAGATTTTATTATTTTTTAGAACATTTCCTGGATCCCAGAAATATTACGAGAAGGAAACAGATTTTCCATATTTCCCCCAACCCTCCACATCCATGACCTCTACACTGTCCAGCCCTCTTGCTAGGGTGGTGCATTTGGTGCGATGGATGACCTTACATGGGTAGTCCCGAGGTCCTGTGAGTACACTAGGGCTCACTGTTGTCAGCATATGTCCTATGGTTAGATGAATGTGTAGTGACCTCCCTCCATCAGTAGTGTAGTACAGAGTAGTTTCATAGCCCTGAGAGCCCACCGTGTTCTGTGCTGATTACACAGAATCAACAAATCGAATTGGGAAAAACAAAATCTTGACCATATTGAGTCTTCCTATCCAGGAACATGGAATATCTCTTCATTTACTTAGCATTCTTTCATTTATTAAGATTTTGCCATTTTCCATATCTATCTATCTATCTATCTATCTATCTATCTATTTTAGAGGGTGCTAATGTAAATAATACTGAATTTTAAATTTCAAATTACACTTATTTATTGATGGTACAGAGGAAAGCAACTGGCTTTCGACTTTGTATCCTGCAACCTTGTCTATCAATTTTATTGATTCTTGTGGATTTTCCACATAAATGATCACATCATTTGTGAAAAAAGCCAACTTTCTTTTTTACTTTTTATTTCCTTATCTTATTAAACTGACCACGACTTCCAGTACATTGCTGAGAAGTCAGAGTGAGAGCTGAATCCTTGCTCTGTCCTTAATCATACTGGGAATGCTTTCAGGTTTTCACATTAAGGATGGTATCAGCAGGAGGGCTTCTCTAGGTTTCTTTACCAAGTTGGAGACATTCCCCTCTAGTCTTACTTTGTTCAGCACTTTATTATGAATGGGTGTCAGGTTTTGTCAAATACATTTTCTACACCTGTTGATATGACATGGAACTTTCCTTAGTTAGCCTGTTGATACGCTTGTTACTTGAATTGATTTTTGAATGTTGAACTGGAGTTGTACACTTTGGATAAATTCCACTTGGCAGTACTATATAGTCCTTGTTGAGTGAGGCACGGGAGGGCAGGAAAGTACCTAACGGGCAAGTCACTTAGGCCTCAAAGACACGATATAAGACATGATAAAAATAAAGCCTATATATTATATAAGAAGACAGAACAGAGAAAAACTCTGTGAGGACTTTCTGCTTTATAGTAATGTCCTTATACGTCAAGAGCCGATGTTTGGCTCGAGACAGCATTGTGATGCGATATAAGGAGAGTGACAGTGAGCAGAAGTGAAAAGCCAGGAGAGCGAACATGTTTGGATTCAATAGAACAGACTTTCTGCACTGTAGCAAGAAAGTTCATCTTCTTCTTCAGAAAGGTCCTCCAAGTGAGATCCTTACATGCTGGCATCCAGGTGATGATCTAGAATCAAGGGCTTCGAGCGATCCAAGATGGCCGACTGAGTGGTGGCACGGTAGAGCGCCTCTCTGAAAAAAACCAACTCAGATGCTGGAATCTGACAACATGGAGAAAGCCAGACAAAAGGAGAGGAATCCTCATGACCCAGGAAGAAACTGAGGAAAGAGAAAACGAAAAAAAGAAAAAAAAAAGAAAGAAGAAGAAGTGGGGACGGAGAGCTGGAGCTGGGCAAGCTCTGGTTGCTGTACTGGTACATCGCAGAGTCAGGCAACTCACGATCGAGCTGAGATCGTGGCCCTGTTGAGAGCAGGGGTTGGTGAGCTTGAGACCCTCAGCTGGAGGAGGCGCTGCAGCAGGGAGTGGAAATGGTGAGTCGAGCTGTGCAAACTTTGGTGAGTGATGGGAACTGGATTCCCCAGAGCGGGAGGACCAGCTAGATGACATTTTGGAGTTGGGCAGGGCCAGCTTGAATCAAAACCCCAGGCAGTGGCAGTCAATGGCTCCTGGTCCAAAGCAGATTGGTGGGATCTGCTTGGGCTGGGCAGGCCCCTGGTTGAAATCCAATAGCCAGGGACGAGGCTGTCCTGAGCCAGTGGCATCCCCACGGAACACACAAACATGCTGAAGCATCCACTGGCTGACTGACTGACGTAGGGGGAGGGGCCGGCTCACAGCATGCACCTCGCAGATTGGCAGCGGACTTGGGGGGCGGCACTTCCCTAGCCAGTGCACTGCAGAAAAAACTGTAAGCAATAGGAAAGGCCCAGAGACCTCCACCACCCACCCGTCTGAAGGGGGCCGGAAACATGACAAGACAGAGAAACAGCAAAAGGCCTCCAACCACCGATCCAGGGAAAGTGAGTCCAGTAGAGGTAAATGCAGAGGCAGTTGAGGGCAGCAAACCTGTAATATCAGACACAGCCTCATCGGAAATAAAGAAATACTTCCGTGACCTCATCTACAAATTTAAATCTAAAATTCTAACTCAGGTGAAGCAAGATATATGAAGATTAAGGAAAGAAATCTGGGTAATCCTCAAGTAGACACAAATGAAAGAATAGAGGAACCCAGAGAAAGGAGAGAAGCCTTTGATGAAGAATATAAACAAAATCTAGAATGCATGAAACAGTTTCAAAGAGAATATCAGGAAATTAAAAACTCCATTGGCAGCTGGCAAAACCCTTTAACAGAAACTAAAAACAAACTTCCAAAACTTGAAAATAGATTTGCAATGTATGATCATGAAAGGAAGGATCTCTTAAAAATAACAAGGAACCAGGAAGCAACAATACAAAGGCTAGAAGATGACAAGAGGATTTATAACCTAAGAAAAAAATATGTGAATGAAGATACAGAGACAAATACAAATGAAATAAAAAGTCTATTTACAGAAATAATTAAGGAAAACTTCCCAAACATAGGTAACAGAAGTGAAGTTCAGATAAATGAGGCATACAGAACTCCAGCCAGCTACAACCAAAACAGATCTACACCCAGACATATAATAATCAGGATCCCAGAAATCTATCACAAGAATAGAATATTAAAGGCTGTCAGAGAAAAGAAACAGATTACCTATAAAGGAAAACTCATCAAAATCACAGTGGACTTCTCAATGCAAACCATCAAATCAGGAAGAGCTTGGAGCGAAATATTCCAAGCCCTGGAAGAAAATAACCTCCAACCCAGATTTATGTACCCTGCAAAACTGTCTCTCAAAATTAATGGAGAGACAAGATATTTCCATGACAAAGAGGAACTGGGGAAGTTTGTTACCACAATCCAACCCTGCAAAGAATATTGAAGGACATTCTAAAGAGAGAGAAGAAAATCACCAGGGTTCCAGGAACAATGGCAGAAAGGCCTCAAAGAAAGGGGCAGATAGTAGAATGAAGAATAAAAGTAAACAAACAACAATGACAGAAAAATAGCATAGCAGAAATAAGACAGAGAAGATTGGATATACTGCTGTTTTATCTTGACTGATTTTATTTGAATCTGGTATGCTTGAGAGTATCAAGTCTGAGAGTAGAGGCAACTACTCTGAAGATGGCAAGATTCAATAGTATACCCATTCTGGTTTGATTATTAACTGCCTTTGAAGTCCTATAATGTCTCCAATGTTTAGATTTTATTAATAGTGTAATGCAATGCTAAGTTTAACTATACTATGTTTGAAGTCCAGGCTGATTTGTTCAGCCTGCAAGACTCTGCATGCCTCTTGCTGACTTGAACTCAGCCCCCTGCTGGCCTGAATTTAGCTCCTTAACGTCTTGCTGACTTGAACTTGGATCTGCCTCATACTGGGAACTGCCGTAAGGAGCCAGCCCACAGCTCCTCTGAGCTCTGAGCGCATTTGGCGCCTCCCTGAGACAGCGGCTGACCAATTGCCCTTTTCTGGCAGGGCTGTGTATGAACCTGAAAACCTCACCAGACGCTGCAGTTTGCTGTGTCCACTGCTGTTTCACTGGTGCGTCTTTCTGTGGAGGCCACTAGGGGTCACCACTGGTCACCATGCATCTGTAGGCTTGAGCTGCTCCTCCCACGTGTGAGTCAAGTCAAGTCTCATGGAGAGAGTGCCCCTTGGCACCTTTCTTCCGTGTTGAGTTCTCTCTCTTCACTCACCCCAGGGGCTTCAATTCTCATTTCAGAGCCTTCCGGGGGTCTGGGGACTCACGTCCTTCCTTCTCTTCCTTGAATTGCCACATTCCAGTGTCTGGACAACAGATCTTGGAGAGGTTGTTTCTCTGCTGCTCTTCCTGGAAGACCACATTTATTTATAAGTTTCTTATTGTTAATATTATTTTGAGGCTTCACTCCTATGTTATATTTCAACGTGTATGTTTCTTCATACTGTTCTTCTTTTAATAAATTAAAATAGGCATAACGCCTTAGTTACATATTACTATTTGCTGGAACAAATAAATCCCAAACTTTGAGGGTTTAACCAGAGTGCTATCTATCTATGTTTTATTCATCTAATGATCTAGTTCTTGTTTTGCTTAGGGAGCCCTCTCCCTCCAAGGGTGACAGCAGATTTTGGCACAGCGTGCACACGTGCAGAAGGAATAATATTAAAGTTACCAATCTATGACCACATGCTACTCTGGATAATAATTTTGCATATATTTTTATTGATATGTAAATGTGCATTTCTAAAGCAAAACTTTCAGGAATCCTTTGAGTTAGATATTTTTCCCTTTTTTCACCCTTTTATTACACCTTGGCCTTCTCTTCTGGTTAAACCTGTCATTCACATAATTTCACTGAATATCAAATCTCTGCCAATATTTTAACATATTTTATTAGCATTTTATCCATTTCCTAATAATTTTAGGAATAGACATTTATATTTTAATGATCTACTTTCTATCATTATGTTGCAAATACACTTTTAAGTTTTGATGTCTATAGTTTAACTTTGTTTATAGAAATTTTTGTTTTTAATTTTTATACAGCTAAGTTTTATTTGCTTATTGCTTTATAAATTTAGGATTTGACCACTTGATTTTAAAGCCTTTTTTCATCTCACTATGAAAAGAAATCTAAATCATCTTCTTATTCTTTCTCAAGCATTGAACTATAGACTTTTCATTTGGGATTAGTTATCATATTTTCATTTTGAACTCTACATTTTATGATAATAAAATATACACTTTTGTTATGTATTGTTTCCTGCCTTGAATTTTTAATGTTCCTTATATTATAATACTATCTAGAGTGCTATTATTTTTTTTTGACAAACCATGTATTTCTTATTTTGGCTTATGCTTGTATTTTGGCTTTAAGCTGTTTAAAATGAGCTTTCTTTATTCAATATAGGATACTTATTTTTACTTTTGTTTTAAATCAATTTAATGCCTTTGACATAAGACTATTTCAAAAGTAGACCTTTATTATACCTATTTCATTTTACCATTTTCATATTTTATGCTATTTTTCTTTTTCTGTCATCACTTTTACTTCTATCCGTTATATCTGGGTATTTTTATGTACTTTTTCTACTTCAGTATTTAGACAGGTATCCCTTATTTTTAATTCTATTAGTGCAGAAGATCCTAGCTGATAGCCCTTAGATAAATTTGTTGGAATTTAAACTATAGTTACCTTGGTAGGTTTTGCAAAAGAATTCAAGTTTATAGCTTCTTAAAATGTGGCAGAAAGGGGAAATTGGTGCTTTGTCCAGAATATTAGCAATCAACAGGAGCTGATCACAGGCCTAGAGCCCTTCCCTGGGCAGGTGTTTCCTTCATTGTCTAGATACCAACAGCTCAGATTGTCACTGTCACTGTCAGGGACTGGGTGTCATCACACTGCAGAGTCAGTCATTTGAACAATTGTCCTTAGCCTCAGAGACATTTGAACTTAAGATACTCGGGGTGGGAGTTAGGTCCAATCTTCAACCCTTCCTTCTCCGTTTGTCAGAGGTGCAGATGGAGGAGCATCTTCTGACACCTAATTATTCGGCACAAAATGTGTGGACACCATTGTTATTGGAGGTAGTTGTGAACAGATGCATTGCTCATGTGTGTCACAGTGGCTTCCTGTATTTTTATTTTGCACATGAAGTGTTGAGGAATACACATAAGGACACTTGTTCTTTTTATTGTACAATTTTAGGAGTACTGATGAATTCATACAATCACAAAACTGCCATAACAAAGATATAGAAGGGGCTGGGGATTTAGTTCAGTGGCATAAGCGCCTGCCTGGCAAGCACACCGTCGTGAGTTCGATCCCCGGTACTGATATAAAAAAAAGAGATATAGAAGAATTCTATCATCACATAAATTCATGGTCCCATGTGATTGATTCCTCCTCTGTCTGGTAACTGGAAACCACCAGTATGGTTTATTTTCCTTGGCTTTTGATTTTTCTAAAAGATTATACAAACTGAATCACACAGCATGTACTTTTATTTATATCTTCTTTCATTGAGCCTAGAGCTTTAGTGATTTGTCTCTGTTGCTATATTTTTTATTGCTGAGTAACTTTCCATTACATGGGATACTGCTCCCAGTTTATCTATACATCAGTGTTAGATATTTGAGTTGTTTTGAATTTTGACTAGTTAGAATCAAAATGCTCTGAAGATTCACAAATTAGTATTTGTGTGGACATATGTTTAATTTTTGTTGGGTAAATATCTAGGAGTAATGCTGTTAGGCCATTTTAAAAGTATATTTGACTTCATAAGACATGGCCCAACTGTTTTGTTAGATTAGTTGCAACATTTTGCATTCTCAGGAGCCAAGCTTGAGATTTCTGATTGGAATAGGAGTAGCATCTCTGTAATTTACATCTCCATGACCGGGCTCTCTCATAATAATGGGCACCTTTTCATATGATTATTGGTCAGATGAATGTCTTCTTTGGTGAAGAATCTGTTCAAACTCTTTTCTTTATTATTAGGGGGTTTAAAATAATTATTACATTGTGAATCTTTTTTATGCGTATTGAGACACACAAGTTTTTAAACTTATGATATATTTCATAAATATTTTCTTCCATTCAGTCTAAAGCTTACACTTTGTTTTTTAATAGTGTCTTTTAAAGAGCAGAAATTTTGATGAAGTCCAGTCCATCAATGTTTTCTTTTATGTTTTTTGTTTATTATTTCTTAAAAATTTTTGGATCAATTTCAAATAACAAAGATTTTCTCTTAGTTTTTTCAAGAAATTTGTGGTCTTAGTTTTCAGACTTCAAGTTATGTTTCATGAATTGCTAATGTTTCTGTGTTAGTTAAGGATTGCAGTATATATTCTGTTGCTTTGTATCATTTTTAAAATAATGTCTTTTCTAATTGCTTGTTCTAAGTTTTTTGTTTTTTACATGCCTTTTAATCTTTTCAATTTATAGTTTTTAAAAGCTGCCTACTCTTTCAATGGGGACTACTTTGAATCTGTATGTAAATCTGATATATTAACAACATTGAATATTTTTGCATTGTTATTCTTGAATATTTTTACATATTCTTGTGACCATGAACATGATCTGCATATTCATTAATGTAAATTTTCCATAATTTCTCTACCCAACATTACGTAGTTTTCATTATTTTATTGAAGTTTCTTAAAGACTATTATTTTATTATTTTGAGTGAAGAGATCTAATATTAGTTTGAGTGAAAAGATCTAATTTTTTTCTCCAATTACTGTGAATATTTTCAAAGAAAAAGCTGATTTTTCTAAATATTGTAGCTTTTATCTGTATAGTCAGGGATCATATTCCTGATGATGAAAAGAAGTTTGACTTAGAAAACACAGTAATACCTCAGTTGTCAAACTCAATTTGTTTTAAACTTTTGTTCAAGCATCAAAAAAAATTCAAGAGCTGAACAGATTTTTACCCGTCAGAAATGATGGAAAATCAAATAATTAGTTCTGAGGCCCAAAAATTACACTTACAGATTTATTTTTCCGTGTTTTAATCAAATTTCTTAATAATTTCTTCCTTTGACTCTATTGGGTTTCTCAGTTTTCCTCTTACCTTTGCTAACTTTCTTTGGAGCCCTGGTGATATTTTACTTAAATAAAGCACACAAAAAGCACAGTGGTGAATGTTTTGATGCACTGACACAGATGCTATCTGTTGTCTGGGCGAGAGTGGCCCTTAGACTGAAGCATTGCGCCTTAGTGACCTTGGTGATACATGCTGTGTGACTCACTCTGGGCCTGTGTATGTTTTTCAAGTTGAATTTTCACTTCAACCATTGAGTGAAGTTATGAACACCAAGCAGATTAGTTTTGAACTTCGCTGTTCAAGCAGTGGAAAGTTTGAACTTAAAGCCACGCAACAGCTTAGGTATCACTGCATTTTGAAAATAGTGATAATAAGATTTAGTAGTGGCTAAGCTGGAAGGTAAACAAATAAGCAAAGTATTAAAGAATCCAAGTTTTGACCTAGGAAATGACATAGTTTTTGGTGTTATTTTGTAGCATGGGTACCTTTTTGATACCTGTCATTCAGCGTATAGTTACAGATAACAGACTCTTTTAATTTTTTTAAAGATAAACTGATTTGAAGCAGGGGAATATCTGGGTCAAATGGAATTTCTCCGTCAAGTGTTGAGCATTGACTCTTCAGAATTACTGCCCCCAATACTGGTCCTGGCTTTAGAGAGTCTGCACTTCAGCTTGCTCTGCAGGCAAGGAGATCTGTGCTATAGCTGTAAACTTCTGGAACATAGTGGCCTATATGATTTGCGCTAGTTAAAAGTGTGATCGCTGCTATCGCCTCTTTCTTCAGCTAGCTTAGTTCCTAGTTGAGGACTTGCACAAGGATTGCTGAGTATTACAGCCTAAAACCACACTAGACTCCTGTCTTAAGGCAATTGAGGGGAAGCAGCTTTTAACTTGCAACTTTCACCGTTCAAACTTGCCATTATAGAATCTCCCAAAGAAATGTATCTGGACTCCAAATTGGAGAACAGTAAATTGAGACTTTCCTAACCTTCACATCAGCTTTGATCCTGGGAAATTTCTTCAAGATGGAAAAAAGACAAGTTTGTTTATTTCCTTAAAAAAATGAAATCTTGGCTCCTTCTTTGAAGTGTTTATTTCCATACTTTAACTACTCAGTCCTTGGAGGGAACTGTTTTGGATCAAAAGTAAGAGGTTCAAGTGGAGACCCAGTTGGCAGTGGCTCGTTTTCTAAGCTCTTCTTCGCCTCAGTTTTTGTTTTATATTAGTGCATGTTCTCGATACACCATCAGTGCATTCCTGATGGGGCGCTGGAACACACACGGCACATTTTAATTCTTTTTTCCAAACCTGTCCCATCGCCTTCATCTCATAATCACCTTGCCACATGAGAAAGACCTATCACCATGCTTCTTATTAACTGCCCATTATTTTGTTCTTTACTTACAGTTTGGGTTTCTCCTGTAAGAGAAACCAGGCAATATTTCAGCTTGTGCATCTGTTTTTTTTCACTCAACCTTATGGTCCAAGGCACATCTTTTTCTTACCAATGACTCAAGTCCTTATGGCACAGTAGTAGTTCACTGTGTATAAGCATCATATTTTCTTTACCCATTCTTCTGTTGATGGACGTATAGGCCAACTTATAGGTGTCGCTATTATGATTTTTGCTGCTATGAACATAAATGTGCATATATCATTGTAATATGATTTTGGCTCTTTTGGGAAGATACATTGAAAGGGAATATCTGGGTCAAATGGCATTTCTAGTTCTAGTTTTTGATAAATGTTCGTACTGATTTCCTTAGTGGTCATACTACTTTATATTCCCCCCAGTAGTGAAGAAGGGTTCCTTCCCCCCACCGTCTCTCATCAATGTTTGTTATTATTTAATTTCTGGGTAATAGCTATTCTTTTTGGAGTAAGCTAGACTCTTAGTGTGGTTTTAATTTGAATTTCTCTAACATCCAGAGATAATGAACACTTTTCCATGATTTATTAGCATTTGTACTTCTGAGAAGTGTCTATTCATTTTATGTGACTGTGTTTTGATTGGATCTTTTATTGCAAGTGGTCTATTTGTGTGTGCTGTATGTGTTCTCTGTGTGAGTCCTTGAAGGAACACCTCGCAACTTCCCCCCTTTCTGAAGCTCTTTTTGCTCCATTGTTTCGTCCCTTTGCTGTGCAGACTTTTAATTAGCTATGACCCTATTTGTTGATTCTTGGTACTATTTCTTGTGATTGGAGTTCTGTTCAGAAAGTCCTTGCCGATGCCTCTGACTTTGAGTTTTACCTATTTAATCTTAGGTATTTGCTTTTGTGAGTTGACATCTTTTGATACTTTTCCCCATAGAAGCAGTGTTATGCATTGCAGTTCCACTGGCAGGACCGAGATGCTATATATAAACAACCTGACCAATTCCCATTCCTCCTCTCTGTGTTACCTTCCCTCTGCCCCCGCCCCTCTCTCTCCCTTTCTTCTCCCCTTTCTTCCTACCTCCCCTCCTTTCTCCATCTCTTTCTTTCCATTTCCTTTTCTCACCTTCTATGAGTTTCTAATAGGGTTCTAGTTTTTTGGCTAGGTACATTTTTCCTGTGTTAGAGTCAGGAATAAAAACATTTCTCATATCAGTTCCAGATAACATCTTTTTTTCTTTTTTAAAGGTTAGAAAAAAGTGGCCTTCTCTGGTCTATCTAATTTAAGATGCCTCTTTGCCAAGAAACTCAAAAGAAGCAATTTGTATTTCTTTTGCTGAATTTCCGTGGTTGGTTGCACATCTATTTTTGTTAGTTTGTAAAGGGAGGTAAGTCCCTGGACAGATTAGGAATTAGAGTTTCTGTAGGCTTTAGAAAAGAAAAGCTTTCTCACTTTTGCTAACAGAGTTAAAAGTAGATTTTAAAACCTAAAGAGCCTCACATTTCTCTTCCTTGAGGCTCACTCTGCATCTTTGGGTGACCAATGTGTGTAGCTGTAAAGGAAGTGACTCTTCAGCTATGGTCCTCCTGCTCCTGGCTCCCAACTGTAGATTCTATAGGCTTCTCTGTGGGCCACCACACTCTGGATGGCACTGTGTGTACCCTTGAATGCAGGAGGCAGTGAAAGTGGAGCAGGCACTTGCTCCCCTCTTCTCCCACACTGCCTCTAATGCAAATCACCCTTGGTATCTGCCACCACACTGTGGTTGGTAATACCAAAGCCTCAGTCACTCTGTTTACAAAGAAAACAAGGGTTTACATGGAAGCTGTGCAAATGGGTAACTCAGAAACAGGAACCATGCAGAGAAAGTAAGTGAGTGATGTAGGCAAACCTGAAGTCTAGTGAGGTTCAGTTGGTAATTACTAAAGAGAAAGAATGTTACTGCCTCCAGTCTTTCCAAGAGCAAATTCAAATTAAAGCTGACTTTATGTAATAGCTATGATCAGGTGAATTACTAGGGTAATTCAGGTTCAGAGTTAGGGGCAAGGGTTGGAGTTTACTAACCTCTGACGCCAAGATTATTTAGATGAAATCAACATCTAAATGTCCCCTTACTTCACTCTTCAGGTACTGAAAACACAAAACATAGAAGTTTACAATGATGAACCCCTAGAGTGCATAGCTATTCCAGCATAATTCTTGTTCTCAGATCATGTCTGAATCACCAAATGAGATCTGCTTGCCCCATCCATGTGACTTCTGTATCAGTGTCAAAAGAATCCACTATCTCTCTGTCCACTTGCGCTGGAGAGAGAGATGGAGTAACAGATGTGGTAGCAAAGCAGACAGTTCTGTCTGGAATTGTTATAAGGGAAACAACTGTTTACAAAAGAAATCAGAATTTGGAAATGGTGTATGCTTTGGTGAATGATATATATACTGGTTTTCACTTTGTTCTTTTCATGGTTAATATTAATTTGAAAATTTCAGCTCTTCTTTTATTTCTCAGCAATGCACCAATGGAATTACATCATTGCCTCTTTCATCTGCTGGTGCCAGTGCAGGTCCTGTGAGATGTGGGCACCATGGTAGGATTAGTTCAGGGCACCTTCTGGGGACACCTTGGGAGGTGCGGGAAGGCAGGCACAGGCAAGGAGGAGACTTCAGAGTGCAAGGCCTGACTGACTTCTCTGCAGAGAGGGGCAAGGAAGGATGATTCTGTCCCTTTGGGAAGGGCTGGAGAGACCCAGAGGCCACACAGAATGAAGGCTGTCCCCTGGTGGGTCCCGCTCTGTGTGAGGAAATGGCTTGGGTGGCTGTGAAGAAGAGGCCTCGTGTGAGTGCTAGGCTGGGTTCTGCTGTGGGCCCTGAGTCCCCAGCTCCCCACGGCCTTCACAGTAGGTCCTCCTTGGAAGGCCAACCTGAGCAGTGCCCCTGAGACTGTCATGGAGGTGTATGCTGACTCCTTGATATTCAGGCAGCTGTAATGAGTCCATCCCTTGGGCGGCTTCTAAGCAGCAGAAGTTTATTTCTTATAGTGCTGGAGGCTAAAGAGTCCAAGATGAACTCAGGTCTGGTGAGGTCCTAGATTACGGTTCATAGATGGTTTCTTCTTGCTGTGTCCTCCAGTCATGGGAAGAGCCAGGGTATCTCCCGTGTCCTTTCCATAAAGACACTGATTCCATTCTTCAGATCTGTGTCCTGGTGTTCTGATCACCCCTCAGAGACCTCACTGGCAGTGCGATTACCCTGCGGCTCAGGATTTCAACACATCGCATTTGGGAGTTTCGTAAGCACTCAGACCAAAGCCAGCACGATTTGAATTTCAGCTGCTTCACGCTGTCTCCTGCATTCCAGCAAGCTTCGATCTGTGCTCCTATGTTGAGGCTTGCGGGTTTTACCAAATACCCCATTAACTCCACCCACTTCTTCCTCTGTTCTTGGCCTCTCTACCCACTGCTCTGCTCAATTCCATGAAATGTGATTTCAAGATATTTGGCTGAGGACTGTGACTGATCTTTGCTCCGTAGCTGAGCCTGTGCAAAGTTTGTGCTATTTCTGATCTATGTTTTGCTGCTGTATTTCTTGACTTTTCCTCAACATGTGCCACACCCTGTTGACTGTTATAAAGTCTATGCCTATCTTTGGGACACAGCTAGCTGTCAGGAGATGCATGTGCTCCTTGAGCCCCTGGAAAGGAACCACAGTGAGCAAGAGAGGAGATACTGGCTCTGGGTGGGAAGAAGAGTGTCGCTTCGTCCACCTACAGGACATGCTTTGATCTCTGGGATGGTGACAGAATGTAGCAATTCCATCTCCAGGAGGCTTTTGCAGCCTTCAGACCGCTCTCACCCAGCATCCTAGGAGGTGCTCAGTCTGCAGGCTTCTCTGGGGTTCACCTGCTGCTGAAGCATGGCACCCCTGAACCTGGGCAGCAAGGCAGTGAGAGGCTGGAATCCTGGGCTCTGCTCATGTCTTTCACTTAGGGCTCAAGAGGTCAGAAGAAGTCGGGGAGAACTGTGAAGAGGCGATTCTGACACAACATGGCACCTTTCTAAGGTTACAGTGTATCTTATGAAAGGATGAAAGGAATTACCTCCGAGAAGCTGCTTTGAACAAGCTTTGCACATCATGTCCTTGAGAGCCAGGCATGCCCTCCTGATCTGGCTAAGTTGGCATGGGCTCACGATGGAGACCCGGTTCTTAGGTTACACTCAGCCCAGGTAAGTTACTGTGAACCTCAGGAAGATTTGTGGTCTTAAATCTGCCACCGGAAAGAGTTCTACTAATCAAAAATACCTTTGAGACCTGTTTTCAGCAGGTGCCATGACAGCTGTAGAATGCAGAATCATGAAATCAGTTACTGCTGCCTCCAGTTCTTATCCGCGTCCCCTCAGTGGGCCACCACCAAGCCGGTTAGGTGGGTCCTCCCTCTTATGCTTCCCACACCGGGAGGGAAGCTGCTCAGGATGGGCCCTGGGCCAGTGTTTACCGCAGGGACAAATCCACCAAAGCAGAGCTGGCCCAGACGGCTCACTCGATGGACGGCTGCTCTGCAGCAGGCTGCGATATGCTTACTTGGTCTGTGTGTGACGCTTACTTGGTGATCAGGAAGAAGAGGGAGTTAATGCCATTTCTATAAGGGACAGTGCTGGGGCATTGCTGGTCTGATTATTACCTCAGGCAAACCTTAGCAGGGTCCTTAGTTGTCCATCTGGAAGTAGAAATACATTCTTTCTGTTACTGAGCATGAGCCATTTTGCAGTGGAAAGGTTTGAGTACTTTTGGAAATGGGTGGTTTTAATGCTGACACCTTTTACATCGGTTGTTCAGTAGGTCTGGATAAACCTGCTATCTGTTGGAAACCGGGTTCCCGAATGGTTAGTGAAATTGTAATGCTGGGGAAATTACACTGATTCTTTACCACAGCACATGTAAAAGTAGGTCTGCATTACCCTTTCTTACCAAATCTCTAAATTGAGGCCATATTTTCTCTCCTTAGTCTCCCGCTCTCCTTGGGGCACTTTGCTGGAATAGTACATATTTAAAGATGGGTATTTTGGAACTGTGCAAACCACATAAGTGTTTTTTCTAGGAGAAGTTATTTCTGTTAGTTGCCTTCTTTACTTGCAAGTTGACTATAACTGTCATGAAGTTTATGCCCTATATAAATTGCTTTAATTATGTTGGGTTTTACGTAACTTTTTGTGTTTGTATGGGCTAAACGTATGTGTGTATTATTCCTATAAACTCCAGAAGCTTGCTGAATGTCACAGGAAAAATACAACCACATTTAAAAGAAAGTGTTTATGCTAACTGGTTTTTCTTAAGCCGAGATCGAGGTCTCTGCGTGACAATCCTGCCTTTTGGTAATTAAGTGAGCAGGACAGGCCGGTGTCCCAGATGGTAAGTGCCATTTTTAGACTTCCAGTTTACCAACACCAGCATCTTTCCTACCCTGTTCTGGGCCCTGCAGAAACACGCAAGGCCCAGATGCGGTGGTGAGTGTGTGGGATCCGTGCTGTACGATCCCAGGTACATTTGCCACCTCCAACTCTAATTTAAGACCAAGAAATGCCTTCGGCTATTTCCACCCAGTTGCTAAAGCAAATGGCAACCCCAGAAAGAAATCTGACGGATTCTGCTATGATTGAGGAGCTAATGCATAAAGTCCTGAGACAAAAGTGCCAGCGTCATTGCCGTGACACAGATTTCTTTTGCCCAATATTCTGCAGTCAAACTTGGATTAGTGAAATAAAATTACCAAATATGAAGCTGTAGAGAAGCCTAATCATTGCCAAGTTCACACTACTTCACCTCTGGTCCACTAACAAGATAGTTACACGGAGTATTTAAATCTTTCCAGGTCGGTTCCGCTAGGGCCTCTCCATATCCTTTGTTTTAATTCCCCCCATTCTACCTGCCTTAGTTCACAGCACACTGGTTGTGAGTGAAATTATGAAAAAAAAAAATACCATGTGCTGCTTTCCTCATTTATGTGCATTTCAGAGTTCGATGGCGTTTTGATGGTGTGGAAATTTAGATCCCTTGAAAACCTTGTGCTGCTATGTTGTATCTAATTCTTTGCCAAAGACTTACAATTTTGGCAAATATTTGTAGAACATTCAGGAAAAGGCCTGGCTATGATATGAGAGACATCTTATTTATGAGTACTTAGCAAAATGAGTTTAGCGAGAGATGAATAGGAAACATTTCTTAATTTCTTAGGACAGCCCCACCTGCGTGGCATGGTCTGTTTGTTTGTGTGTTCATGCATGGAGTCCCATCACAGACGCCAAGGTCTGAAATCCAGGGTTGCCAGATCCCCGCCGCCCTGAGATCTGGTGTGAAGAACCCTTCCCAGCTCTTCCCTGCTCTGTCCTTGGCCTGCCTGGCTCAGAGCTGCCACTTCAGAGGCCTCCTTCACCCGTGTTTCTGGCTGCTGTTCTTCCCCCTGTGCCCCCAACCCTTCTTCCCATAAGATGTGGGACCTTGGGTTTACAGACCTACCCCACTCCGGTGTGACCCCATTTTAACCTGATCACATTGCAAAGATCTTAAACAAAAATGAGGTCACGCCCACAGGTCCTGGGGACTGAGATTTCCACATATCTTCTGGGGGGGTTAAGTTTAATCTATACCATGTATGTTTTGGTATTGGGGCTGATTTCTCCACGCTACAGGAAAGATCACCTGACCTGAGCTATTTCATACGCAGCTAGGAGGCTGTTCCAGAAGGTGGCATGAGTGAGCAGTGTGCGCCTAAGATTCTAGATCTCAAGACTTCTTGTTCCAAATTGCTTTTTCCTTTTGGACTACTTTTTTTTTTTTGCCTATGGAGAGATGATGCAAATTTAAAACTCCATAGTTTTGCTACCTAAACTAATTATTTCTATGTTTTTCCAACCCATTCTTTCATGATTATACATTTCTACATACTTATTAAAAAGTTCATTACATGTTGCTGTATTTGATTTCACATGTTGTATTTTAAGGACAAAAATACACAGGCTTTAGATGAAGGAGGTTGGGTGTGTCTCCCTTCCTGTACTCTCCAACCTTGCTTAATTTTTAACTTTTCAGAGCAGGTATCATTGCCTGGAATTATGGTGGATTAGTATGATGCTGACTTCTTCAGTGGTTATTTCTCCCACTAAAATAATTATTTGAACATAGCAAGGCAGATAAAACTACTTGTATAGAGGAGTATTGCGTACCTAAGAAACCTTTCTGAGTGAAAAGACTGATGTTTAGTCTTACTGTTAGACCTCCACGTGGACTCCATCTTCTGCTATTCAGTTAATGCACTAATAAAAACCTTATTGCATGTAGGATTTTCTTCTGAATTTCCTTGTGATTGCACTGATAAACAGTGTGTATTTTTGCTCACTCCTTTTATTTAGCCATTCATGCATGTACTTGTTCATCCATTAATCTACCAAATGTTTAAACCTGGAGACAAAGTTGTGAAGACAATGAAGTTCCTGTTTTTAAGGAGGTTTTATTTTCCTGAGGGAGACAGTCAATAAATAAGCCAGTAACGATGGATTATGAGATAGTGGTATGTGCTAAGGAGGTGAATGAGGAAGGGGAAGAGAAGATATTAGGTAGGGATGTCAGGGAAGGCCTATGTATGAAAGTGAATTTTCAGAGAATTCTGTTAGGTGGTTGCGGCCCCTGAATAGATAGAGAAAACAATAGCAACTCTAAACTTCCATTGTGGTATTTTCTGTATTTTGGCACATTTTGTTACAATAGAGTATATCTCATCAACTTTATTGTTCTTGATGAATTTAAAAAATTTTTTTCTGTTAATTTACTAAGGCTAAACTCTATCTTGGGGTAGCCGTAATTGTTTTATCCACATGAGCTTAAGCATTTGTCTCAAAAACTTGCTCACTGCAGCCATTTCTTCTTAAATCTTTTTTGCTTTTTTCCTTTGGAAATTTACCAGTGGAATCCAGATATTTTTCTTATAAACTTGAATATGATCCCTATATATTAAGGATGTGAATGTTTCTCTTGATGTGCTATCACAATTTTTAATTTTAGTTTTTACTGCTGTATTTCTTTTACTTGGCCTTCTGTTGTGGCTTTGCATGCATTTTAGTGGGATAAATTCACAGTAGGAAGTGGCTGTGGCTGTGTGACTGTACCCAAAGTCCTGACTTCTCACCATTCCTTGCATCTTTGCCTTTGTCGTGAACATTTGTCTTGCCTCCCACATTGACTGGGGGTCAGCCCTGTGCTGTAGGCATGGCAGCACCATGTAGAAACATGACAATTACCATTGCCCTTTTGGTCTCTGCAGTTGCAATGAGCTCCTGAGGCCACACAATCTGTGAAGAGGGACTTGTCAGGTGCAAGCCAAGCTGTGAAGCCCCTGGCCAGGTTTCTTAGATCAACATAGACAGTCAGCCCCCCACCCCCACCCGATCAGATCGGCAGACCTTGCTACCTGACCTGCAGGTCAGATGCCCATTCATAGCACAACCTGGGGTTTTGAAGGTGGTTTTAATGAAGCATCACTCATAGAGTCCATATCCTTCAGTTAACACTCTGGTTTCACTGCTTATATCTTGTGCTGATAACTTGTTAATGGAAGGGAGATATCTTAAAAATATGTGACATATGATACCAGTGTTTGTCTAATACTGAAATTCCATTAGATCGCTATGGATGGGTACATTTGTGGGGGAAAGGGAATAATCTGGTGAAATTTCCTATGATGAACTGAAGTGTATGAGTTCTCTTTGACCACTAAATCTGCGTAGGAGAGGGAACTGGCCCCTGAATATAAAGAAATACAGACCTCTGAAGGGTGGTGAGAGGGCAGCGTATTTCCAAGTGGTGATGAAAGCACTGTCCACTCTGACATTTTCTTCTTTCTGCAATCGCGAGTGGAGAACAAAGACAGAAAGACATTTTCCAGTTGCTTCTCGCTTATTTTTCTGCTAACATTAATAAGATTCAGCCCTTTTCCCCTGGCAACATCAGATCCAGGTGCTCAGTGGCTATTGGGTGTGTAGTTTCATTTCAGAAAGAGCTTGGTAGCACTGGTCTGTTGGTTTTCCATCAAACCTAGAAAGGCCTCGCCCTTAAGAAAAACCTAGCATTGAGTTCTGGAGTAACTAAGGTGGGTTAGGAGACTGTGCAGTTTCCTGTGTGGACCTCTGACTCCAGTGGACGAGGGTCTATGTGCATTGCTGGTAGCTGACAGGGTGGCTGCCTGCACAATCTCCTGTCTGGGAAGGGAACTCGCTCTGAGCAGATGATTTTGTGGCTCAAACCAACTGTGGCCCTCATTAAGACTCAGTGCGTCAAGTTCTCTTCCTATACCCAGAGCATGGCAGAATGGAGGAAGTCACAACCCAGCTGTGGATTTGATAAATGCTGCCGAGTTTTGTGCAATCTGGGCCTGCAAAGTGCAGATTATTAGGTTATTAATAATGAGAGTCTGAACATATTTAAAGTAGAAAAATCATATTTATGTAATCTGAATTTTTTTATGCCAAGAACAGACCAAGAAGGTTTGGCAAGTGGGAAGGAGATTAAGAGTTGGAAGGAGTGGTGAGGAATGAGTGGGTAGAGGTTGAAAAAGAGTGGAGCTATGTCCCGTACACGCACCAGCTTTCTCCGAGGAGTGGGATCATTATGCCCTGCAAACACAGACCGTTAAAAAAGAGTAGGCTAAGAATTAATGAGTACTTCAAGGCTGAGGCTTTGATTATAGGTGTAAGTGAAATGCTTCCCAAATTTGTAATTTTGTACTTTTACATTTTATAAAAAAGATTGGTTTAATGAAGGTCATTTGATTTAACTAAATGTCCTTGAGACACAACTTACCTCGGATCTATATTCTACAACTAGATACCATATGAATAAAATTTTGGCTATACCTGTGGTGATACTGGCATTTAAATTTCTCATTAAGCTGCAGCTTATTTAACTTCTAAGGGATTTCAAATTGAGTATGAACAACTGAGTAATGTGATGAATATGGTGAGATTTATTCGAAAATTGAACTCTTGTGATGAAGAATAAATTATTACTTTATGCATCTGGCAACCCAGAAGGTGACCTGATAATTCATTTAACAAACATCAAGAAAATACCTTCTTTGGCAAGAGTGCCCAGAATAAAAACTAAGTAGGATGGTAAATAGATTGGCAATTTTAGTTAACAAAAATGTTAACAGATAAAATTCTAATTCATGAAAATTGTGAGCTAAATATAGAATTTTGATGTGAGTCAGTGTACCAGTCACAGCTTGAGGTAGGAAACTGAAACTATTCTACGTATTTGGATAAAAGGGGATTCAATACAGAGACTAAAGAGCTTATAAAATCTTTCTGAGATCCAGAGGAGTTGGTTGAAGTTGTAGCTACAATACAGAGGTTAGGAAGCAGCTATGTCCGGGGCCACCACCACCACCTGAAATACCTTCAGCTGGACACCAGGGACCAGTTCCTGTGGATTAAAGGACTTGGGACAAATGTCCAAAATTAGTTTTTTAGTATAATTTTAGCTTCCACAGTTAGCACAGAGAGAAATCTTACTGGGAAGTTGCTGACGACGTGGAGCCCAGCTTTCCCCTTTGGTTGTATTTCAAGGTGGGAAGCGATGCGACAATGATGGTGAGGGCGGTGAGGCAGTGCTTGCCAGGCCTCGACCCGACTCCCGGTGCTTCGAACGCCTCATCCATCCCATCTTCACAGTGACCAATGGGCAGCACAGCGTTTCACTCCATGTTGCCCATGAAGAAACTGATGGTTAAGTGAGTGACTCATCCAGTGTCAATCAGACAACTCCCAAACACCCTGCTGTCTTCTCCGCGTTAGTGTAAAGAACGGCACATCCTCCAAGTCAGCAAAGGCAGGACATTCGGCTTTATCTGTGTTCTATTTTTCTTACTTCTATATCAAACCTACTGGCAAGCCCTACGATGACCACAGTGAGCTTCACTCTGCCTCCCTCAGACCCTGTTTCCTCTCTGGTCCGATCTGCCATTGTCCCCTGGAGATCACGCTGGCCCGCATTGCCCGATGCTTCTCCACTCTTGCCTCTGATAGCTGATTCTCCATCCTGCAGCTGGAGGGACTTTTTCTGCCTGAAACATCTCAGTGGGTTTTCCTTGTACTCGGGGCAACACCCCAACTTGGCACACCCCATCAGGTCCACATACACCCCACATTTGCTCTGTGTCTTCCTCGCTATGTTTTGGACCCACCAGCCGCATTTGTGTGCCAGGGGTGCTGTAACAGAGCAAAGCAGCACAGGGTGGGTGGCTTAAGCAACAGGAATTCGTTACCTCCTTGTTCTGGAGGAGAGAAATTGGTGACCAAGGTGCAGCAGGGGTGGTTTCTTCTGAGGGGCTAGGAGGGAAAGCCGGGCTCCAGCGCTTCCTGTGTGGCGAGTGGACACCACCATCTGTCTGTCTGCACACCGCCCTCCCTCTCATGCGCCCTGCCCCCTCTTCCTCTCCCAGAAGCACCTGCCCATGGGTCAGGGCTGTCCAGAATCAGGTCATTTTAAATCAAGTGCTTCTTTAAAAGCCTCGGCTCCTAGGAGGGCTAAGTTCTGAGACACTGGTGGTCATGACTGCAATGTAAATTTCCTTCAGGGACCCAAATGAACCAGTGAAACTGATCTTTTCGTTTTTTAGAAAATGCCCAGCTCACAGCTAAGGTGGTCTCTTTGAGCAGCTGTGCCTTCTGCCTGGAGCACTGCAGGGGTCTGTCTACAGCCCCAGTGTTCACCTTTAAGGGGTCTTTTCTGAAGTAGCCATGGAGTTGCTTTCCGATGTATAACTCTGTTTTACTTTTTTGCATTACACTTACCATTTCCTGATATTTTCTATTTATTATTTTATATGTTGCTTATTACCTCTTCTCCCCAACATTGCCAGACTAGAAGCTGTTTGAGGGCAGAAACTGCAAACATCTTGTTCAGGGTTTTACCCCAGAATCAAGAACACTGCCTGCTCTGCATCTGGAAAGATGAAAAGAAAGAAAGAAGGGAATAGAAAGAGAAGAGGATGAGAGAGTGGTTCAAATCTAGGTCTGAGGAACTTCCAGACTTTTCTCACTGGGCTGTTGCACCGAAAATAAGCTCCAAGTGCTGAATAGAATTTCAATACTATTTTGATGATGAGAGAAATAATGATTTGAAAGTTCACAGGTGAATTTTGGTTTGCTGAAAGTTCGGTTTTTTCCTGTTAGCAATGTTAGATTCCATGATGAGTCCTCATCACTCTGAGAGGAACTTCTAGTTGGCAAATATAATGAAACTTGTTAAATCTAAGAAAATCATGCAGAGAGCTTATATTCAAGCCACTTATTTTTGGTTCCCATTTATTTATTTTTTATGTCAAATATGCATCTATACTGTGATGTTAGAAGCAACCACTTAGCTAAACACAAATGTAGAAGTGGAACACGTGGAAATAGAGTCAGAAAACACACAAAAGGAGAGATTGTAGTTTAGTGAACAACAGCAGAGGGTCAGGAGGAGTTCACATTTCTTGGTTGTTCCCCTGAGAAACTGAGGAGGTTGACTGGCAGTACGAACACAGAGTATTTGGAGATTTCAGAAAAGGGAATCTTCCTTTCGCAGTATTTTTATTAACATAAAAAATAAGACCTGTGCAGAAAGGCCCATTTGTGCTTGGAACTTGGTTTCAAAAGTTGTTCAAAAAATAAAATAAGTGTTGGGCAGGGTGGTGGCAAAATTCCCAGGTGGCGCTGAGATTCCTGCCCCTGTGTTTGTCCCCTTGGGGGAACTGGGACAGGCATCTAGATGAAAGCTATGGCAAAGGTGAAAGGGTTTTCCAGATACAGTTAAGGCTCCTAATCAGTTGAACTCAAGATAATAAAAAGGCCTGGGCCTGTCCTGGGCTTGGTGACACCACAGCCATTGAGGAGACCCACATGGACCCAGAAGGCCATGGACCTGTGGTGCGATCTGAGATCCTCAGTCCTACAGCCACAGGGGATGACTTCTGCCCACATTCAGGAGTTTGGAAGCACATGGGAAGCTCAGCCTGGAAACCGTCTGCTTCCAAACTCCGGGGGGGCTGACTGTCCTGAGGGCCACCAACTGCCACCCAGGGCAGAAAGCAGCCCATTGTTCCCTCAGCTGAGCATGCAGCCCCTCAGGCTGGCTCATATCCATCCTGGGTTGACCAAACTGAATATGGGGTTGAGGACATGATAAGAATCAGACTGCAGAAATTGCAGAGTTTCCTCCAGAGATGTGGTTACTAATTCTTTTGTTTCAAGGCAAGAGATTGCTGTCAGCTTAACGTTATTTGCAGTGAGCCTAACTTTATTAGTCTCAAAATTCAGACCTTCATCTCTCACTTTGTGCTAAGCTATCTCGAATGCCAAACATGTGTCATGCATACCGGTACCACCTGGCAACTATGCGTGGCAGGCCCTGTCCCTTGGTCACGACACAGCTCCCATGATCGGCTTCAGGCTCTTTAAAACGCATGGCCCAGGCCTCTTTGCACAGCTCCTTTCCTCACCCAGCGGGGACAGAGCCCAGGTTGCACACATTAAGTGCAAGCCAGTGTCTCTCAGGCCACATACATCTTTATTCCAGGGTTATTTTTCAGTACTTTGGTGTGTGATATGCTATTTTAATAGGAAATAAAATGCACTTCTCGAACTTTTCCAATCTCACTTGATCATCAAACCCCTGTTTAGTGTACCTCCGCCCAGTTTCTTGAGAAAACTGTAACTCGAGAAAAGCTGCTTTAGCACTTTACTACGGCTGGAATTCCCCATTGGAGGTGTTTGATATTTATGGGTGATCCAAGTCCTTGTCATTGTTTTTATTTTTTCATAATGATATAGATTTGAATCTCTTGCTGTAAGCTAGTCTAAATAACAAGCCCACCTAAAGGGTCACACAGTTTTTGCATCCTCATTGGCCATTTACTCAGTGAGACTGTCCCCAAGGCTTATACCTCACTTAGTGAGCACACACTCCGGTTTATGTGTGAGGCAGCCCCGATGATGCCTGCTTTCCCATCTCACTCATGAATGGGTCTCTGGCTCCCTAATCCAAGCATCAGTTAACTCAGTGATCTCACCACATGCAGTTCACTACCCCTATATTACCAGTGATGATGCAGGACCTGGGGAGAGAAGAACTGGTTTGTTCACATAGCCAGGCCACAGCCAAGCCGAGGTTCAAATAAGGCTAGAATGGCGTCAAGGGTGACCTACTGCAGTACGGTGTCACCCTGGCCACCTCAGCAAATGCTGTTTGACATGCACAGAATTATTGAGAAGCACCGTTGTCTGTGTTTTGAGGTTGAGAGCACCAATGAGGTGATGCATTATTTATAAATTTGAGCCTCTTGTGTTGATAGTTAGGCCTGCTGCCCCCTTTCATGTGCCAGTCTTGTCCTGAAGGCAGGGACAGCTCCAGAGTTCTGAAGTGGGACACCTGGACTCTGCGCAGATCAGCTGGGACCCTCATCAGGTGCGCCGTGCAGCAGTGTCTGCCAGGTATTTCCCACATGGACCAAGCAACATGATGCATAAACTCCAGGGAGTCCCAGTTATTCCTCCCAGGCTCCCTGAGCACTACGGGATGAGCAATGAGGATGTAACATATGACTGAAAATAGAATAGTCTCATTTTCTAAACATTAGGGGTCTCACTGATAGAATTCTCAAATACTGATTGATGAAAACACGTGTGACTCATCCATTCTGTTGAGTATTTAATGACCTGTTTAAGCTTTATCCATAGGGATGTTAAAATAAGAACATTTATTGTAGCACTGGAGTTTCTACTTTTGAAAACTCTTTGTAAAGTAACTTTTTGTCCTCACAACCTTGTTTGCAGCGTGGGCCCTGTTTGATGCTGCGTTCTGGATCTGGGCTTCTCTATCTCAGCACTTTGGCCTTTGGGGACAGGTTACTCTGTCCTGTGTGCCGCATCCTGGGCTCTACACACTGACCCAGGAGTGCTCTCCATGCATTCATCACGACCCATAGTATCCTCGACAATCTGGCATCTGGGGCAGAGGGATAATGGTCCCAGCTAAAAAGCTACTGGTCTCAGTGCTTCCTACTTGTTACTGGTGAAAACTCGATAGAAGACAAGGGAGTGGCGTCAAGGATAAAATTCTCCCAATAGCAAGGGTAGCAGTTCTAATTTCTCAGAAATTAGATTTTAATTAGAAATTAATTAATTCTCAGCTGATCAGTTAGGAGCCTATGAAGGGGAGGGCCCAGGAACGGTGGGTGGAGGGTGCATCTGAAGGGCTCCCCATGCCCTGATGATGTTTCCATCAGGGAGGAGAAGCGCGCGGCAGGGAGTCGGCTCAGTGCACTGCAATCTACATGTTCTTTGTCTGTGGGCTGCATGTGTGGACTGGGGTGAGAAGGTAGCGCTTCCTCACGGGCGGCGTTTTCAGTGAGGGTCACTCCTGCATTTGCATTTTCCACCCTGTCCCTTTGTGTCTATTTTCATTTCTTCCTCCCATGCAGCAGGAATGGTGAGGACTCTGGGCTCCCATCCCGTTCTCTAGTGACTTTCCTGGCTCTGGCAAAGCTGAAGGGTGGAGGATGGGAGCTGCCCCTAGGAAGCTTAGGGGTGGCCTTGGTTGCTCCCTGATTCTCCGCTCGGTGTTTCTTTGTGATGACAAAAGTAGTGGGGTTTCCAGTGCTGGAGAGTGACGTGTGAGAGGCCTGACTTCAGTGTCTGCCCGCCCAGTTTGCGGGGTCCTATTTAGAGGTCCTGATTTCAGATTTCTATCTATGTTAGAGACCTGAGTAACACTCAGGCCTTGTTGCCAGCGTCCATCCCTAATTACTTCTCAGGGAAGAAATGAGTAAACTGTGTCATAGAAGGGCTGGCATTTTACCTACCATTGGTTTCTCATTTTTAATAAGAATAAAACAATTAGTAGTGAACTGTTAGCATCAGCCTTACATCTGCATGCAAGTCCCTCCTTTAGATGTGATGTGTTTATTTGAATTTTGTGCATCCAGGCAAATGCAGGAAAGGTCTTAGCCCTCTCACTGGTTTTCCTGTTTGGATGGGGTAGTCTCAGTCACAGGCCTCAGTGAAGCTCAGCTTGTGCAGTTTTTAAAAAAATTCTTGGATGTGAAACTGTGCATTGAATTTCTAGAAGTCACAATCGGAAGTTTCTTGTATTAGGGCCTGATGAAGCTACTGTGTTAATTTTAAAGTGAACTTATTTGAGAATGTTAGTAGATATCAGAAATCTAGGATGAGCATTTTGCAGAATGACTTTAAATAAATCCTGCTGTTACTGTTTAGAAACTAGGAAAAAAGTCACTTGTTTTAGTCTACATTGTTGGCCTTATCTAATGAATGTAATCAAGGTTTTTTTTTAATTAAAAAAAAGTTTGGCTGACCTTCTTTAAACAAATAAGCAGGAAAAATTTTTGGCTAGTTCTCATTAATTTGTTTTGAAAAATCACACACAGATTTAAACATTTTATTTGCAGTATTTGTGCATGGGAATGATAATATGATAAAACTACATTCTATTTCAACCTAGTAAATTGTTTCTAAGAAATAAATAGATGACATTTTAGAGCTTTCTAATGAAAAAATAAGCTCTGGAAATGCATATTAATTTGAAGGACAGAAAAAATTTAAAACAAGTTTTTTCAGGGTTACATGCAGATAGGAGCTCAATATAGGAAGGTTTCTGGAAACAAGATATAACAAAAATAATATGAGCTTTGAGTGTAAGAAATACAGACAGACAGCAGACCCACCCCTAATGGGAATCTACATGGAGTCTTGTACTGTCATGGTTATCCTCAGGAGAAGAGTAATCTATTCCTTGGTGCCTTGACAGGCTCCATCGCCCTGCTATAGCATTTAACTGCTCTAATCTTATTTTTCTTTAATTTTAAAAATGAGAACTTGCTGCTTTGGTGGCAAAGTCATTGTAAAATCCAAGCATTGTCACAGAATGCTGTTGGTCCATGATATGCTATTTCAACACAGAGAGAACCATTTGGGGCAGTCATGCTGCCAATACTTTGTGGTGACTACAGATCCCCAAATCCCAACGCCTGCTTCTGCTTTCAAGAATTCACAGTATAGATCTGCCCTGGAGGTAGAAGAAAATCCAGATGTGAACTTGCTTTTCCCAGAAAGCACAATGTCTGCAGTCTTCAGATTCATTATAATAACCTGCAGATGAGACCACAGAAAATGTACTTGTAAATAATTACTCATCAATTGAAATTTACAAGGTAGCACAAAATCACCCCATACATAAATCTTGCTAAAGACTAATCACCTTTAGCTTGAAAAATATACATGTTTATTGTTTCAGAAGACAATAAAATATTTAAAGACTGTTATTCCCTAGATAAATGATTCAAGTCCCTAACAAATCTCCTTTAGTTTTTCTAATATATATAATTAATATTTTACCTTCTTTAATGATCTTTCCTGCAACAGAAACCAAATTCCTTTTCAACTTGATGTGGAGCAGGAAGCTATAAAATTGAAAAAAAGAAAAAGACTCAGTTATCACCATCTCCATTTTAAGACAGAAAAAACATGACAAAAGCATTGTCGCTTTTCACAGTTTTGTGGAGGCAACTGTTAAGATCTTGGTGCGTCTTAAAAGGAAGCAGAATCACTATGAAGTTCAGCGACATCAGAGTCCTTACATTCAGATTTTATTTTGATTTAGAGAGAGAGCTGCCAAAGCACTGGGAATTTCTATTTGGTTCCCCTTATCAAAAAACATGCTTTGAAACAAAACAAAAACCAAAACAAAACATGCCAGAGTTTTGTAGTCCTTCAGATTTTGTAGAAGAATCTGCTTAAATCATAACTTCTGGGATTTGGTGTACCTCACAATTCTGCTCTATTTGAATGCACGTTTTGGTTAATCATGCTTAGCCCTTTACTTTATTGATGGCCACAGAATGATCCAGAGATGGAAACAACCAATTCCAAAGGGTGAGTTTTATCATTACTTATGATTTACCTGAAGAAGGATGAAAGCAATTCTAAAAAATGTTTCTTTCTGGAGCTTACTAAACACATTAATTCTAGATTTTAGCAAAAAAATCCAGCTAAATTTCTTCCTTCCTTCCTTCTTGGTGGTACCAGGGATTGAACTTACAACCTTGTGCTTGCCAGTCGCTTATACACCACTGAGCTAAATCCCCAGCCCAAGATATTTGGATTTTCATGAAGGAAAACTTGTGGTTGGAACATTATTGGAGTTGTTGTCTTTGATTTATATTATTTTAAAAATCTTCCACCTTACTCCGGAAAGAATAGCTGCCATCAAGAAATCAACTAATAACAAATGTTGGCGAGGCTACAGGGGAAAAAGGAACACTGCTCCACTCTTGGTGGGAATGTAGACTGGTGTAACCATTGTGGAAATCCATATGGAGAATTCTCAGAAGACTAGGATTGGAAGCCCCATTCAATCCAGCTATCCCCCTCCTGGGTATTTTACCCAAAGAACTGAAAAGTTCATATCATAGTGATATATGTGCACCCATGTTCATAGCTCCACAACTTGTGATAGCTAAATCCTGGAAATAACCAAGATGCCCATCAACTGCAGAGTGGATGAAAAAGATGTGGCATTTTTATATAATGGAGTATTACTCAGCTATAAAAAGGATGATCTTGAGGCCTTCATAGGCAAATGGAGACAACTTGAGACTATCCTCATTAGTGAAACAAATAAGAATCATATTTATAAATATCACATTGTGTCTCTAGTGTAAAAAGTAAATAAGAACTACAAATGTAATAAAACCAAAATGTGTAATTGCTATTGTAAAAAGGACAGGGAAAGAAAGTGCTCTAAGGGATATAACTGCATGTAAGTTCGAGTGTGTAAAATAGATGACCATATTGCTGAATCTTTGTTGGATCTTTGAGCAGAACTGTTTGTAGTCTGACTGTTTGAATATTTACTATGTACCCTTTAACTTTGTAACCTGAACAACTACATCCAGGATTTATTTATAATTTACAAATACTGATTATAATTTATAAATTACTGATTTCTTAGTGGGGCTTTTTCTCATTCTCCTTTTTCTTTCTTTCTTCTAGAATTCTGTATTGTTGCTACTCTTTTTTCTGTATTTTTTTTCTCTTCTCTTTAAATAAAATTTTAAAAATGTAAAAAAAACCTTTTTTAGCAATTTCTTTTTAGTTAAATCTATGACATGAAGTAAAGCATATTTACATCAGTCATATTTTGGGGCTATATTTTCTATAACTAGACTTTAAGTACTGTATGTTTTAGTTCAAACCGACTCATCTATTCCTATTGTTAAAACATTTTAACTCCTCTAAGGAGTTAAACTCATAACTCCTCTAAGGTTTATTTGTTGGGGACCTGGCTGTGTAAGGGTAAAGCTGCTGACCACAGTACTCTCTAGCTGTGTTGGAAAAGCTCCTATTCACAGCCTCTGAAGGCCATAGCTGAGGATGTTGGCTCTCATTCCTATTCCAGGGCAATAATCACCAACCTAAGCGATTAGACAGCTCTTCCAATTAGTGAGATATACAGTTTGGGATGTCTTTGTTCTAACTTCTCAAGGCCTTGCTCATTTTCATGGGCTTCTGCCTCAGATGTGCCTTCCACTTCCTGCACCCTCCTGATTTGCTAAAGGCCCACTAAATACAGAGAGCTGAGAGAAGTCTTTGTCTTAGCCCCAAGAGAGTTCTGACTTTCCTAGGTCCTCAAACTCCATGTTACTTGTCTCTTTTATGTAAACCTTCATTGTGATCAGGTTGGCAGCCTGATCAGCTCCTGATATGTATTTTTTCTGTACATGTTGAATTCAGCCACATTTTGGTCTCAATGGTTTTTTCTTTTGAGTTCTTTCTTCTTTGCTTTTTTCCACTCCAAATAATTTTTTTCTTTTCTTCTTTTTATTGGGATTGGATTGAGCCCAGGAATTTTGTACTGAGCTACAGCCACAGATCTTTCTATATTTTTTTCTTTTTTGGACAGGATCTTGCTAATTCCCTTAATTTCCTTAAGTTACTGCTCATGAATTTTGTATTCACATGTTCATTTAAGCTACTTGGTTCATATTTATTTCAAAGGATAGAGTCAAGAGCCTCATGTTGTTTCTCATTAGAGATATTCTTCTTTTTAATTTTATAGCCATTAGAATAAACACAGCATACCTTACTGCTGAAGGGGATGCTACGCAACATGCTTTCATTGCGAGCAGCAGTACCTAGAAATAGACATTCTATTAAAATCTTTTCAGTTATTACATATTCATGATTCATCTAATCATCACCTGAAAAACTGGTGAGGACAAAGATTAAACAAAAATTATGAAACACGAAAAGGGCACATTGGAAATGTACCTTTGGAAAGTATGTTATTAATTTCTCCCACTCATGTGGATTGACTTGGGTAGGACACTGAGTAGTCACTTCAGTGTAGAAAGGATCCTCTGAATCCCTCTGAGAAATAACTTTCACTCGGTCATTCCTTTCCTCCTCCTCCTCCTCCTCCTCCTCCTCCTCCTCCTCCCACCCCCAGCACTCACGGAGGGGGCCGGGGGCAAAGTGCCTTCCCCTAGGAATACTTGTTCCTGCTGTCCCTACTTCCCGTGCCCTGGGCTCCCTATTTTCCATCCCAGCTGCAACTGTGCTACTCTTGCTTTTTCCTCCCATGCTCAGGTTGTGGTCCAGGCTGTAGACTGCAGCTTCTGGATTCTTCCAAGCTCCCTAACTGGCCACTACCTCTCAGTGCTCTCCTGACACACATCCCACCCATCACATTCAAGGGAGCTGCTCTCCTGAGTCTTAAACACATTTCATTAGCTCTTCTATTCATTTTCCTTCTTTATTAGTAAAGCTTTGCAGTACAGAATAAATACATTCACTGTGGGAAATAGGTGCATATACGCACTGCATCTCAATCCTTTTTACTTTTTTTTCCATTCTTCCTCCTGTCTCCCCCTTCCTCTGGGCCCCCTTCCTATTTCCATCCTTTAACTTCCACATATCAGCCATCAGCTTCCATTTCTGTACATTTGCACCAGTGCCAGTCTCTACAGCAAATTCCCATGCACAAGTCTTACCTAGCTTGCAGACTCTATGGCATGTGCAAAAGTCACACAGAGCAGGTTGTGAACAACCAGGTCACTCAGAGCCAAAGCTCCTGCTTTTATTTTGTTACAAGGTCTCTAGCAGTGGTATGCTAGAGTCACTTCACATTTATTTTGGATGTCAAGTGATTTTGCATATAAATATCAAATCTAGGTGAATTTTTATACTGACCTGCCCAATATTATTGGATCTGGATTAACTGAAGTTGACTCAGGTACTTTGTTTTAGTCTTAAATATTTCAATTAATGCCAAACACTTACCACTTGGGTGGTGCACAATGGTGAGTTTATCTAAAAGACAAAAAAAAAAATTCTCTTAGGTTTTGTTCAAGATTTAGCCAAAGCGGGTTTTTTTAAAAACTGTTTTCCTACTTTGTGTCTTTAAAGGGACTATGAAATTTCAATCTAGTCTTAAAATATTAACCCTAACCTTAAACTCATCTACTCTGGCCACCAAGTCTGAAATGATTTCTCTAGTTATTTTCTTTTTCTCTTCCAACACTGGTCTCAAGCTGTTGATTTTTGGTATCTCTCACAGTTAATAAAGCCTGCTACTCTGCCTACTGTTTCTTTTGACTGAATGCCATTCTTTTAAAAAATCAACATTATTCAGGAATAGTTATGTTCAATGCAAATTAAACATTGCTAAATGTACAAGTTAATGACTTTTCAGAAATCTATATAGCCACATACTCATCAACCCAACAGGACGGAGATGATTTCATATCATAGAATACTCCCTCATATCCCATGTCACTCTCCTTCAGAACATGACTCATGACGACCCTGGTCTGATTTCAACATCTAGTGAATAGTTTTGTCCAGATTATTATTACAGTTTCTAGAATATGAGATAAATGGAATCTTGCATGGTGTGTACTGCTTTGTGTTGGATGTTTTTGCTCAGTTCCCTGAGATTCATTTAGATTGTTCTGTTCAATAGTAGGTATTTCTTTTATTGCCTTGAGTGGTAACCTATGGTAAAAGTACACCATGATGGAATTATCTACCCTTCTGTTGGGCATCTGGACTGTGTCCAGTGTGGCTATTATGAATCAAACTGCTGTACTTTTATGCACAAGTGTTTGGTGGATACATGTTCTTCCTTGGTATGTCTGCATCACGTCTTAAGCACATATGTAATGTCTCTGAAACCATCAGACCATATCGTGTGTAGGTATGTCCGGCTGTGCATCCCAAACAACACTGAAGCCTGACAGTCTCACAGGAGTGTTTGGTATGGCTGTCTATTGTTATGTCATCCTGGTTTCATTTGCTGGCACCTTTTTGTGCTTTGTCAGCTAAGCCTGGTTGGTTAGCGTGCTGCCTGAAGCTGGACTGTCACTGCAGGTAACTCCTGTGTAGGCAGGTAGACAGATAGATAGACAGAGACATAGATATCCATGACTAGTTACACCTCTGCCTGGGATTCCAGGGCAACGTGACAGGTTCACCCCGGGCTCCCTATTTCTTAGGTCTAACTCCCTTCTCTGGCAACAAGGAAACTGGTTTTTGTGATCTGTAGTACATTTATATGTTAGCTAAATCCTAGAATATCCATAAAGTAGTTTTAAATGTTAAACTATATTTTTGTGTATAAAATAACTATTAACTGGAGTAAAGTGCAATTTTTATTTACTGTTCTTTTTTACTTTTAGCCTTAGAATACTCTGCTTTCTAAATCAGTGTTCCTTTTTACATCCCCCTTCTGTGTGGCTATGTTATTCATACTAATTTATTCCCGCTTATATTGCTTTGCCTCATTTCTCACCTCTTCATTATTTATTAAATATATAAAATATTGACAAAGTTCTAGAAGTCAGGAGGATACAGAGAAACATACTTAGAGGAGTTCAGAGAAGTGTTTTTTTTAAAAAGATTTCCTTCTTGAGTCAGTTTAGGAGTTTCACTTTTTTAAGCAATTTTCTTTTCATGTAAGTTGCTAATCCACTAGCAGCAGGTTAATTACGGCTTCACCGTGTCTCTGCAGTACCTGAAGGCACTGCTGTGCTAACTTTGGCTCTTGCCATAGATAATTCTTGCTTTCTTTTTTCCTTGACCATTCCTGCCAGGAGTTTATCAATTTTATTTATGACTTCAAATGACTTATATTTGGCTTTGTAAAAGTTCATTTGTTTAGCTTGTAACATTTTTTGATCTTCCCTTTTTTATTTCCTATTTTTTGATTTAGTTTTCTTTTCAAATTCTAGTTTCCTAAGGCGGAAATTTACAGCACTGAGCTAAAGCTTTTTGGCTTTTCTAGCATAACTTCTCCGGTCATTAAATTTCTCTCTAATTTAACCGTTAACTACATAACCACTTTAATTGAATTCCTCAAATTCCGGTGTTGCTTATCCACTGTCATTCAGGTTAAGATACTTTCTTGGGATTTTCTATTTGCCTCGTGATTATTTTGGAATGTTACATTTGATTCCTAAACATCTGGGAAGATCTATAGCTATCTAATTATTTTCCATTTCACTTTGTGGTGGTGAATATGACTGAAACACTCCTGAGGACACATTCTGAAGGGTTTTAATCTTTTAATATGACTTGAAACTTTCTGGTGACTCAGCCGTGTCCGTCTGGAGACTCCCATGCATACCTCTGATAAACTGGAGATTATATTCTGAGGAACTGGGTGACTGCCATGTTTGGCAAATGTCCAATAGGTAGCATTAGTTGGTATCATACTTCAGACCTGCTATCCCTTTATAGATTTTTATTATTCTATTAATTACTAAAAGTGAAACATCTCAGTACGGTCAGATCTTGCTTGACAAGGCCTGATAAACGCACAAGCATACGTAGAGAGGATACACAGGGACTTACAGTTGTTCTTTCTTCCTGGTGAACTCCCTTTTATCCCTATGCAGCATCTTTATCTTGGAGTTTATCTTGTTGCATGTGAGAGTAGTCACGACTGCTTTCTTTTCTTTATTGTTGACATAGCATACCTTTTACTGTCCTTCACTTTCAAATTATCTGCCTTATATTTAAGATGCTTGTCTTCCAGCCAGGCGTGGTGGCTCACGCCTGTAATCCCAGCACTCAGGAGGCTGAGGCAGGAGGATCATTGTGAGTTTGAGACCAGCCGGGGCTACAAAGTGAGCTCAAGGCCAGCCTGAATTGCATAGTGAGACCCTGTCTCAAAAAGACAAAAAAAAAAAAAAAAAAAGCTTGTCTTCCAGTCAAAACTTTAATATTTCTTTTTTATTTAACCTGACATTTTTTTTTCCTTTCAAGTTAAGTAGTTAACACAATGAGATTTAACATAATGACTGCTCTGGCTCAGTTTAACCTGACCATCTTGTTCTTGATTTTTTGCTGACCCATTTTATGCATATTCTTCTTTGAGATTTTCCTGCTTTGTTTTCTGTGAATCAAATAGATCTTTAATGCTCCCTTTCATTTCTTCTACCAGGTTTTGAGATATGCTTCTTTCATAGATTTTTTATGGGTTACTTCGTGATGAAAACATACAACTTTAATTAACTAGAGTCTATTTTGAGCCAATAGTGCTCGCCCTCATGCTGTTTGGCTCTGTACTTTATGTCTTGTCCTTTGCATTAACAGTCTCACAATCTACACTCTGCACTTTGCCGTGCAGACCTTCATTTGTCTGTACCTTCTGCTCTTTGTGTGACACTTTACTATCTTGTCTTTCACATTTTACACTTTGATTTGGGTGTTAATGTTTTTGGCTCTAACTAGTTGTCTTTGAAATAATTTTTACAAGAAGAAAGAAAATGGAGTATTTTGTGCCTCTTTGCTTTGTATAATGTTACTGTGCATCTTTCTCCTTAGTGTGGCTCTGCGTGACACCCTTTTTATTACTATTCTTTTCACCTGTATGATATTATTTAGCATTTGGTTAGTTGCAATTTTGCTACAAATTCTCCAGTCTGGACATATTTTTATTTTGCCAGGTTTTGAGGGATATTTTCCCTGCATGTAGGGCTGAGAGGTCTGTTTTTCCTTTTTGATCTTTGAAGATATCTTTACACTGTCTTTGGCCTCTATCTACCTAGTATCATTTAGTAAAGAGTCATATCTTTCCCCTGTATAAGTGTATCTTTTTACTCTGGCTGCCTTTAAGAATTTTCCCTTTGCCTTGGGTTGAAGTAGTTTCACCACAAATTGCATAGAGGTCATTTTCTTAACAATTATGCTAATTGGACTTTTTGTTTGTTTTCATTTTAAGTTCTTGGAATCTATGGAAATAGTTTGCAATAAATGTGGCAATTATTTGGACATAATTTTATTATAAATGCTTTGCCCCAGACTCACTCTCTCTCATTCCAGGCACTAATCATATGCAGGCTAGATTGATTATACTAACACAAAGCCCTTTATTGAAAATTTCTGTTTCTCTTTCTACAAGTTCACTAACTCTCTGCTATACCTAATCTGTTAATAAGTTCATTTGATAACTTTTCATTTCTTATATTGTATAACTTTATTTAAAAATTTTCCACCTGTTTCTTTTGTGTACTTTCAATTTTTTCTACTAATATTTCCTTTTCATCTATTCCTTGAAACTGTATTTTTCATCAGTTCAATGCTTATGAGAGCTGCTTCTGAACCTTTGTTCAGGTAAACACTGGGCCAGCTCCAGCACAGTTTCTGTCAATGGCTTTCTTTTTCTTCACCACGGATTCTTATTTCTTGGTACATTATCTTTTTTCTTTCTTTCTCCTTTGCAGTTGAAACCTGCATGTGACAACCTGTTGCATGTTATGGGCTTTATAATATTCTTGGAATGAGTGCAGGTTCTTGTTTTAGCAGGCTGCTCAATTTCCCACATAAGCTTGCATAGATTTGATGTTACTCTTTTCATTCCTGGTCTGTAGGAAGCCCAAGGTGAGTTATAAGACACTTGGGAGACTTGGCCTACAAACACCGTCTCCCGCAGGTTCCTGTAGGGCTTGGTTGTAGGCTTTCTTGCAGCACAGCTAGAGTAGATACTGCTCTAAATCAAGTAGATACTGCTCTAAATCAAGTAGATACTGCTCTAAATCAAGGTGCTTCCTCCTTACAGCTCCTGGGTAGCTCTTAAGGATGCCTGGTGCTTTAAGAAGATTATTAAGGTTTTCTTACTTTGCAGGACAGGAGCACAGACTCCCCTACTGTCTAGTGTCCCGTTTTGGTTTCAGACTTTAGGAATTGCCACCTTGTGTGCCTTGAGTGGTCTCACCATAAGCACAACACCTCAGACTTTCACAGTTCCTCCTCTGGGCCTCTGGGCCACTGCTCTCTATGGACCTTCCACACAGCCTAGTGGCAGTGGCTGCCTTGAAGTGGGGCCTCCACCTCCTGTGGTCTATGCCACCTTTGCTTTGCTGAGACCATGGTTAGGAAGTCCTCTCCAGAAGAGACCAATGCAGCCGCGTGTGAAGGCTGGTGGTCTTCGCCTGTGTGTGATCCGCTTGCTGAACTTGGTGGCTGCCGGGCTCTGGTCAGTGTCCCACGCAGGTGGACTGTGTGTCGGCCACACCTCACTCCTGTGGCTGACAGAGAACTAATGGTTTCTCAGCTAACACCAGCAGTTTACAGCGTTGATCTTGAACTCAAATGGGAGTGGCTGCCAGCTTCTCATCTCACCTTGGGTTTTGAGTTTCTAAAAGTCCTTTTCCTTTCTTGAACCTCATTTCACATTAGAATGAAAATCTGTGGGGCTTTGTTACCTATAAATTAGTCTTGTGTTTATGACCTTAATTATTTGAGGCAGTATATTTGTGCTTTAGGAATCATTTTTGAGCGTTTAAAGAACTCTCTATGGGAAAGTAGATAACAGTTTGATAATATGAAGCAAAATGAATTTCCACACCTTGAATTTCAGTATGAAATTCCCACTCCATAAAGGGAATGCAGTGCTACTGAAAGCAAAAGAGTTGGAAGATCCCACATTTCTTTAGTGGCTGTTTGTTTGTAATTATCCATGCAGGAGCAGAGACTTGGGAAAAGAGTGGTCAGACAGTGACGACATAATTTATTTTCAATTTTGGAATGCAGTGTTCATCTTTGGAGAAAATTTACCATCTCTATAACATTTGATTTGTGTTAGCATTGAGTGCAGCCCCTGCTACCACAGCAACTGGTTGGTAATCACTGTCCTGGGGAACACGCAGTGCTAGGAAGCACATGAGCTTTTGGGAAAACTGGCATGAGAGCTGTGATTTAAAATGATCCGCATGTGGGCAATTGTGAGGATTGACTGTACTGAGACTATTCTACCTTATTACAAAGTATGACTCCTTAATTATTCGATTCCTTATATAATGGCTAATTTAAAAACTGGAACAGAATTGTCCTATTTATAACATAGCTCATACAGAAATCAAAATAGAGTAATGAGCTTTAATGGAGGGGCCACAGGGGTCAGAGAATAGAAGTACTTCACACGTGAGCTCCGTGTGTACTCTCAGGGTCATTCCTACTCTGCAGATGAACAACCCTAACAGGGACAGAAATGGCTCCAGTAAGACAGCTGGAAGTGACATCGCACAGGCCAGAAGTGGTTCCATGTCTCCCACTGCATCCCACTACTGTTTTTGAGAATCTCACTTACCACAAACATTTTCTTCTTCTGGCCTGTTCCCAATAATGCTGTCTCGTAGTTGGCGTAGCTTTTCCTTATAAAGAGGACACAGGACATAGAATAAAGAATAAAGGACCGGGACATCAAAATCAAGATTGAAACAGTTTTCATGGCTCTAGGTGCAAATATTAACACTGCAGCTTGGTGTTCATCTGGTTTTTATGCTGTCTTGACCCCCCCATCTTTTGCTCATCTTAGTCCTTACCACTGCTGGAAGGGGGGTAAAATATCACCATCTCATTTTGTTGATGTAGAAACAAGACGCAGAGAGGTTAAGTGACCTTCCCAAGTGAGATGATGCCAACTGGTGGGGTCAGGGTGAGAAGCAGAGGGCTACTCCCTTTGGGAGCACTTTCCTTCGAGTCTACCCTTGCTGTTAGGGACCAGAAGCATCAGAGCTACATTACTCAGGGATGGCTCCCTGGGGCCTGCACCCAGGCCTGGCCTCATGGGGACCTTCACTCCCTGTGTTGTAAGCATTAAGATAGGGTCTTGGAAACAAATGGCGCAGCTCAGCTTTCCTTCTTAGCACATTTGTGATCTTTCCTTGCTTCCCAGATATTCCACACCATTATCAACAAGAGAACAAGCTAGAAAGCAGCCAGTCTTTTAGAAGACAACAAAAGTCATGCTTTTCCTGGTGGTTTGCTTGGGAACCTGGAAACCTTTTTCTGCCGAGTTGTTCCCTGAGCTCCTCTTAGAGTGGAGCTGCCCAGTCAGGTCGCCCTGGTGGGCTCCTCAGTGAGGAGTCCGGCAGGCAGCACTCCTCTCTCCTCTCCCGATGCCAAGGTGTGACCTGGCTCTCCACCCTCCAAAAGCTCCACTTATGAACCAGGACAACCCTTCTCATAATTGCTTCAGTTTCCTATGATAAACTTATACCTGGGACACAGATGCGTACTTTTCCAATAATAAGAGAAACATAAAGTATGTAAGCGTGAGTGTGTGTGAGTCTGTGTTTGTGTTTCTGTGTTGGGAACATGGAAAAGGATATTTTCATTATGACTATTATTATTGTTATTGTTTTCTGTCTGGATTCCTGTCCCAGTCTCTATGTTAAGGATTGGCTGATTCAAACACAGTCAGTAAACTTTTGGCTCTGATGGAAAAGTACTCTCAATGTCTGCTAGCCTGTGTTTACAGGTTAAAGAAAAAAAACTTTTTTTTTTTTTTTGGCATTGACATTCTCCCTGTTAGATGTGTTATATCAGTCTCCATAGAGTAAGAAGTAGGGTTCTCCTTAAATTCTTCCCCAAAAGATAGAATACTAATATGAAAATAAAATAGAAACAACCAAGGGATTAATGGAATGACTAGTGAAATAATTTCCAAGAAGCTGTATTATTCCAAATTGAAATTTTTATTAAAGGTCTTGGCTTACATCAATAAAATTTACTTGATGTCGACCTGCTAGACCAAGGAGTTTGGGGTTTGTCTTTCAGGACCTTTTGCCCCTCTCAGGATAAGCGGGACCAGCGGATGACCGTGTTGGCAGGGTGTGAGATGCTATGTCTGTCGTAGTTCTCATCAGCTCTCTGCAGTGGACTTTCCCTGGTGCTTGTTTGCCAGAATAACTGCCCTTGCATAAACTGGCACTGCATAATCTGGCCCAGGTCCAGAATCAGCCCACAAGCAGAGCTGCCATTGGAGACAGGTAGTTCTGGCCAGGTGTGAATTCAGAACTATTTGGAAAGTCCCTGCCCTTGCACTGTCTCTTGCTTCTCTGCCAGATTCTTTCAAATGTCATCACTGTGACTCATTTTCCTGTTGTTTAAAAAGTGTTCTTTTAAGCATTGTCTTTTAAATACAATTTATCTCTTGGGAAAGGAGGTGTCTGAAGCTATTATCATTTACATTTTGGTCTCAATAGCGTATTAAATGTGCTTAACCACCAGGGAGCCAAGTTCTGGGTCAGTGAGGCTCTTTGTTGAGAGGAAAGGCAGTGCTACAAGATTTCGGGGGTGGGGGTGGGGTGGGGTGGGAATGAATGACTGCAAGGTAGGTAGAGCCTGGTCCTGATGCCCCTTTGGAGGGGTGGATGCAGTTTGTTTCCATGCTCATCTCAGAACCACCCCCTTCCATCCTCTCCCTAAATATAAATTATGTTTGCAGAAGACAGGAAGGCAAGTTTATCTGAAGTTAACATTCTTGGCACTGATCAAAAAACACTGCTAAACACACACACACACACACACACACAAGATATTAATCTTCTGGTATCATATATATATGTGAGATATATCTCACATATATATATGAAACTTTTCATGTTTATGACTTTGGCTTGATATGATTTCAAGTGTACCCTGCACTAAGCATAGGTATTATGAGCTGGGCTCCAAGACTGAGTTTGCATAAATGAAACAGTAAAGGTGAAATCTCCAAATTTCTTTCATGTTTTAAAACTGATTTTTACAAATACCCTTTGTAGTTGCCATTTAAAACAGAACAGCTGCTCGGATTTCTCATGAAGTCTTAACCGCACCAAACCTCTAGCAGTCTATAACAGGGACCATTCCAAGGGTGCCCAGGGGTCATCATTACCTGCTGAATCATTTCCAAACCACTCTTTCCCATCTGCCAGTGTTTGAATTTCTCTAGGGCTTCATCCACAGATAGCTTCCCATTCTTGACTTTCTCTTGGAGAAGGATGAGTTCTTCCTGCCCAGCCGCCAGGCAGCGCCTTGGAATGGATACAGCTGGGCTCTCTATCCGAGCTTTGTCTGTGATACCAGGGCAGAAGCATCAACAGGAAGTCAGTCAATGGATTACAAATAGAGCCAGTGGTACTTCCTGTACTTAACTGTGTAGGAGCTAATGCAGAATAAAGCAGGGCATGTTGTAATGCACTTGGCACCAAGTTTATGGGTAAAAGAATGTGCCTCATTATTGCAAGCATAGAGGCACAAGGACAGAAAAATTAGTAGCAAGAGTTTGACACTATTGATTTGTAGGACGTGCCGATTTCTTTCCTTGAGGAATAAAAGGGATCTTATGGGTGGGATTCCGAGGAGATCATATAGAGTTATCCAGCACTTGTGGCCTCTTTCAAAAGGAAGAACCAAAGCAACAGGTGGCTTCTGTATTGAAGGACAGTGGGCAGGGGAGAAGATTGGGATTCCTTCTGGGAGAAACTCGACACATGAACGGAACCAGGAATTTGGGGCCAGTGAAGATCATCAGCTCAGAGGCCAGCCATGGTTGGCCACTGCAGTCTCAGGGTGTCACAGACCTCCAGTATGGCTAAGTGACAGCCTGGGGACTGAAGTGTAGTTTTGCCTTGGAGAAGGAATTAAAATCTCCCCCCTGCAGCCCCCAGAACCTGCAAAGGGGAAGGACCTACTGTCTGGAGCCAAGGGCCTGGATGGCACCTGTTCCCCCAGATGGAGGACTGGATCTCTGCTGTCACTGGCTGGGACAGAGGCTGAGATTGTTGTGCTGCTGTTGCCCTCTGCTGCACAGTCCTGCAATACCTCTGTTGAATCTCGGTCAGAAGGAAAGGTGTCTGTTCCTGGGGCTCCTTGCTGTGTGCCCCCCACCTAAGGCCGGATGCCTGTAGGCCCCCACCTAAGGCCGGATGCCAGCAGGGTAAGAGTAAAGTGTTCCATACTGGTGCCTACTCTGAGTCCAGCCACGTGTGGGTACATGCTGGAACTGGGGTGGGTGCTGATTGGTCCACTACTTCCCCCATTCCTGCTGCCATCACGCCATAGTTGGGGCAATCACAGACGGGTGCTCTGCTGTGTACATCATCTCTGTTAGGCACTAGTGTATCTACCCCCATGTGGACTTAGAGACATGGGTCTCTCTGATCTTACTATGGCACATATTGGACCCAAAGCCATTGATTATGGTGGAAGAAGCCAAAGGGAGCTTACAGCAGATACCCAGTTAGAACCAAAGGCAGTAGAGCACACAAAACCAACACCTCAGACACGTCTTTAGGAGAAAGCTGCTTCCCATGAAAGGCCCCATGTCACAGTGTCAGACATAACTGATTCATCAAAGGTACAAATATCAATATAGGTGACAAGAAAAATGAAAAAAAAAAAAACAAGGAAATCATGCCTCCAAAAGAAGATGATAATTTTCTAGCAATAGATATCAATGAAAACTATACTGATGAAATGTCTGATAACTAAAGAATAAATAATTTTGGAACTTGTGAGATTCAAGAAAATATAGTTTAATGAAATTAGGAAGACAATGAATGATTTGAATCAGAAATCCAGCAAAGAGATAAATGTAATGACAAAGCAGAAATCTTGGAGATAAAGGATTTAATAAGTTTTTAAAAATATAGTTGAAAACTGCAACAAGGGAGATCAAGAAGGAGAAAGAATATCTGAACCTGAAGACAGGTATTTTGAAATTGCTCTGTCAGAAAAAAAGAAAGAAAAAGGAAAAAAGAAAGAACTAAAGTAGTTATTGAGACCTTTGGAACACAATCAAATAAACAAGTATTTGCATTTTTAAATACCTGAAAGAGAAGAAAAGAAGGAGGGCCTAAAAAATTTCATTGATGAAATAATAGCTAAAAGCTTCCCAATCTTAGGAAACATGTCTATCCAGGTGAAAGAAGTCCACAGTACCCTAAATGGATATGACTAGAAAAGATCCTGGTATATCATAGTCAAACTGTCAGAATTCTATGACAGGGATTGGAGATGCGGAAGTGTTCCCTAGTACATGAAAAGTGCTGAGTTTGATTCTGAGCACCACAAAGCAAAACAAACAAACAAACAAAAAAACAGTAGCAAAGCAAAATATCAGACAGAATTCTAAAAACTATAAAAGTGTCTATCACAAGACAACTTTACAAAAGATGCTATAGAAAGTGCTATACTTAAAATGAAACAAAACAAAGAAGCAAAAAATAAGTAAGTAAACAAACAACTGCCATCATAACATATGTAAAAGTATAAAATACACTGGAAGAACAAGTGCATGGAATAAAATAGAATTTAAAAAATCTTATTAGTACAATAAACAAACCATAAAGATGAAGAATAAAGGAAAAAGAATAGAACAAAGAATATTTAAAGCAAATAAAAATAATTTTATAACATGACAGGAGTAAGTCCTCACTTATCAACAGTAACCTTAAAAGTAAATGGATTAAATTCTCCAATTGCAAGATACAGATTGGCCAAATGTATACAAAAATAGGACCCAATGTTATGCTGCCTACAAGAAACTCACTATGTAAAATGAAAAGGTTGAAAAATAAATTCTATAAAAGTGGGAAGCAAATGCAAGGAGGAGTAGCTATTCTTATATCAGAAATAATATACTTGAAAATTAAAAAAAAAACTGTTAGAAGAGACAAAGAATGTCACCATATAATGATCAAGGTATCCGTCTGACAAGAAGACATGAACTTTGAAAATGCATGTGCAGCAGTGTGGAGCACCTGCTGTTATCAAGCAATCGGTGCTTGACCTAAGGGACAGGAAAGATCCAATACAACAGTGAGGTACTCAACTCCACTTCTGTCAAAAAACAGACTTTCCCAATCAAAGTAATCAAGAAAGAGCAGAGTCAAATAATACTGTTTGTTAAACAGAAATACCTACAGCCAACCCAGTCAACACCTACCAAAGAGGGAGAGCTGAGAGCTTTCTCTACTATCTGGATAAGACAAGGCTTTCCACAGTTAGCAACACTGTACTGGAAATTTTAGTCAGAAAAATTAGACAAGAGCAGGAAATAAAAGGATATAAATAAAACAAAATTAATTATCCCTGTTTGACGATGATATGATTGTTTATACAGAGAAACCTAAATATTCCACTAAAAAACTATGGGAACTAACAAATGATTTTAGTGAAGTTACAAAATATGAAATTAATGTTCAAAAGTTCAATAGCATTGTTATATACCACTAATGAAATTGCTGAGAAAGAAATCATGGAAGGAAACACATTCATGATAGCTACAAGAAATAAAAGAGAGAGAAAGAAAGAAAACTATACAATATAAATTACACAAATTGCAATAAGCAAAATTTTATTACATAAAAAAGGAAAATATTTGTGGATAAGAAGAATTAATATTGTAAAACATCCACACTGCCCAGAATAATCTACAGATTCAATGCAATCTCCATCAAACTACAAGTGGAATTCTGTGCATAATTAGAAAAAAAGAAACCTAAACTTCAAGTGGAAGCAGAAAAGATCTGGGATAGCTAAAACAATTTTGAGCAGAAATAACCAAATTAGAGGTACTGCACTATCTGGATTCAATATACTACAAAGAAGGAAATCAAAAGAGACACAGATCACTGGAACGGAATAAAGTGCCCAGAAATAACCTCATGTATTTAGAGTCAACTGAGTCCTCATAAAGTCACCAAAATTACACTCTGAAGAAAGGACATCTCTTCAATAAATAATTCTGAGAAAAGTGGATATTCACAAGCAGAAGACTAAAACTTGACCCCTGTGTCTCACTCTATACAAAAATAAAATAAAAATGGGTCAGAGGCCTCAATGAAAGACCAGAAACCCTAAAACTATTAGAATAAAACTTAGGAGAAGCCATTTAAGACAGTGTTATTGGAAGTAAGTTTTTTTTGTTTTTGTTTTTTTGGAAAAGATACCCAAACCATAGGGAACAAAAACAAAAATAGATGAACAGATAAACTAAGAAGCTTCTACACAATCCACACATCAAAGAGACAATCCACATACCAAACACACAAACTCACCATCAAAGGGCTAATATGTAAGCTACTCATCAAAGGACTAATATTCAGGTTACATAAAGAACTTAAACCGAAATTATCCAATTAAAAATGGTCAAAAAAATTTAGATATCTCAAAAGAATAAATAAAACTGGTCAGTAAGTCCAGGAAAACATACTTAACTTCATTAGCTGTTAGGAAAATGCAAGTCAAATGCAAGATGTTGTCTCACTCCAGCCAGCATGACTGTGACCAGAAAATCAAAAAATAAAAAAGTCAGTGAGGATGTGGAGGAAAGGGTGCTCTTATATACTAATGAGAATTAGTAAGCCACTACAGAAGGTAGTACGGAGGTTCCTAAAAGAATTAAAATAAAACTGCCGTAGAATCAACGGTGCTACTTCAAGTTATACATTTAAGAAAAAATATCAAGTACATCAAAAAGACATCTGCATGTCTGTACTGATAGTGACACTTAGCCCAATAGTTAGGGTACTGAATCAAAGTAGGTTTCTACCAGTGGGTGAATGGGATATCACTAGGCAATATTCTCTAGTTTTCAGCGAAATGGTTGGACCTGGAGGTTATGCTATGTGAGATAAGTCAGGCATGGAATGGCAAATACTGCATCTTTTCTCTCTCAGGCCAATGCTACAAGAAAGACACGCAGATCAGAATATCTAGCACAGATTACCAGAGGCTGAGCGGAGTGTGGGGAGAGGGAGGTTGGATAACGTACAAGAAACATGCACAGGAGAAGTGCATTCTGGGGGCTGCAGCTCACAGTAGACTGTTACGTATCTCCTGAAAAGCTAGAAGACAGGTGCTTGGAGTCTCCAAACACAAAGGAATGACAAGGACTTGGAAATGTAAACTATCTTCCATTTGTCAGTACCTGCTGTATACACAGATAGAAATATCACACAGAACCTCAGGGTTTTTGTCCAATTAAAATAGGAAAACAATAAATTACAATACAAATAAAAGAGGTTATGCACATAAATTAGTCTGGAGTCTGCCACAAAGTAAATTAAATAAACACTCATGTTATTGTTGATAATTAATATTGGTTGAACAAGTAATATGTCCAATTTTGGGAAAAGTGATCTTGACCAAATCTAAATGTCATAAGGTACTTAGGATCATCAGCAACTTTATTCCTGAGAGACTGAAAATAAGTAAACGGTCCTTTTGTGGTGAAATGCTTCTTTTCAAGAGAGTTTGTTCTGAAGGCTGCCGTGGTCTTGCTCCTGTAGTGCTATAAAAGCACCGGATGGACCAGTTTCCCACGTGTGACACCAACATGACGGTGGACACCAGCTCAGGGTGTGGAGACCGAGGGGAGCCCCTGGGTGGACTAGGGCTCCTTGTGTCCATCGTAGTATTTAAAGACACCATCAGCCCACGGGCCTTAGGGTAGCTCCAGTGCCTGCCACTCCTGCTGGACACACACCGTCTGCCTCCTGGGCCGCCAGGGCCCGTTGGGGCTTGGCTGGGGCTTGTGCCTGCTCATTTCTACGTCTGCTTAAGTCACAGCACGTTTGCTGCAGGGCCTTAGGAGAGGGAGACAACGGGTAGCCGTGTGCGTCCCCATGCACGGTCAGAGGTCAGACCAACCTGTCCGTGGAGTTTGGGAGGGGAGAGGAGCAGGGCCGACCAACTCCATTTCAGCTAAGCTGTCCCCAGAGAAACCTGCTCCTTGTCAGGGGCCCATTTTCAAGAAAGTGGGAGATACACCGGCTGTATCTGGGGCTCGTTGGCGGGGATTCGGGATACAAGGGGCTCAAATGCCACAGCAACACAGATTCATTGCCAGAGTCAGGGTTTGTTATTCTGGAAGAAGTTTTAAATGTTTGACAGCAGGTGGTAAGGACCCTGGGCCTTGCGGCTGGCCTGGGATGACCCCTAAGAGTCTCCCTCAATATTGGGAAAGATTCTACCAATCCTGGGACACGGACATGGAGAGGGGATCCTGCTGGAAGAGTTGCTTGCACATACAACTGCTCTATGGCTGATCACACTGATCCCCACGGGGCCTTCCTGACTTGGTTTTTTTCTCTTCAGAAGTCTCTTTCCCCAGAGCTAACAAGATGTCACAGATTCTATGCTCCAAATCTTCCTTCAGGGATGCAGAGTCAGTGCTCCCAGGGGACCCAGAGAAGTACTCCTCAGCCAGAGGCTAACTGGTTCCACTGCAAAGAGCACAGAACCATTGAGGTCTTACTGCACATACCATCTGCTTTTTACAGGCTTCCACAACCAAACTCGGTGCGTGAAATGAAACTCACAGGAGCGTCTGTGAGCCTTTGCTGCCAGTGTGGGTCTAACACCAGCCCTGAAGAGCTGTGCCATTTAGATATCATCCCTTGTAAGCCTCTGTTTATTGCCCCTCAGATAACCCTGGCAGCCACATCTGCTTCTGCAGAAGTGACCCCAAGCCAAGACTGCCCCCAAACTCCATGGACATCACTTCTGTGTGAAGGAATTTTTAAAAAAGCAGAATTTTAAAAATGCAGAATTTAAAAACCTGAATACTTTTAATAACCTTCAACTGCCCCTCTGATTCAAAGTCTTATTGCTAAAACATTAATGAAATTATCTCAGAAGTGAGGTGTTCAATCTTGTGCAGGAAGAATAGAAGAATAAAAATTGGGAGCTGGCAAATGTCTAATCCTCAAAGGTCACTGTGTGCAAGTAAACCAACTTCACACACCTCTGCCTTTCCTTTTTCTCTTCACAAAGAAAATAGGAAAGCAGCTTGCCTTGGTAGATTACTATTAGACATGACAAGCTGCAAGGAACAACGACTTAAAGACATTTTCTTATTTTCTCTATCAGGAGCAGAGACTAGTTCATCCAAAACATGTGGCCTGGCATCTTTGGGGGGACTTGAAGATTACTTCCTGGCCTTTACATCACTATCTGAATGGGGTGATGATGGCAGAAGCTTTTTCCTCCTCCCCAGCTTTATGTTCCTCTCTGAGAGTTAGCACGCTTTTAGCATAGTTTTCGTTGGAAATCATTCGTCAGACTTCTGACTGCATATTGAAGATTCTTGATCACTTATAAAAAACTATAGGAAAACTAGTTTCTAAAGTTTGAAATCCTTTTGGATTAATTTTTGTTTACAGCGTTTATTTTATAAAAAACTTATCAAAAACAGTATATTCTGACAATTACCAGAATCTATAAATTAGGCAAGAACTCTTTTCATTAAAAGTAATAGAAGAACATTTTTACTAAAAAATGTGAAAAGAAACTACTTGATTTGCCTTGTGGTTAGCCAGAAACAAGATCAGTTTGAAACAGCTACTTTATAAATATCAACTACCTACTCAGATAATAATAGCAAAGTCCACACTGCAACACAGACAGAGCTGGTAATGTAAGGACAAGGACAGCAGCTGGGTGCGACATTGTATATACACCATTAACCTAGCAATCTCAAAGGTGTACAGGGATTAGGAGTCCCATTACACCCAGCTATTCCCCTTCTGGGTATTTTTCCAGAAGAACTGAAAACACCACAGTGATGTTTGCGCACCCATATTTATAGCAGCACGATTTGTAATAGCTAAATCTTGCAAACACTCCAAATGCCCATCAACCATGGAATAGATAAAAAAGGTATATTTTTATACAATGGAGTACTACTCAGTTATAAAGAAGGATAAACTCGAGACCTTTATAGGTAAATGGATACAACTAGAGACCACACTCATAAGTGAAATATATCAGACTTGCATGTGTAAACACTGTATTGTTTCCCTAGTGTAAGAAACTGAAAGAGTAAATAAGATCCAAAATGTACACTGGATATTGTGAAAGGGAAGGAAACTGCTCAAAAGGTAAGAACAACTGGGATGGAAGAAAGGAGAAAAGAAGGAAGGGGAAAAAATATATATACACATAAGATAGCTAAGATAATTGTACTGCTCATTCTATTAGTTCATTGAAAGGAATAGTTAGTGTTTATATTTGATCAATTCTGTATGCTTACATTTGATAATCTGAGCAACTATTTTGAAGGCAACAATAGGCAACATAATAACCATGGTTAATTTTCTATCATCCTGTTTTGAAATTCTGTATCTTTTTTTATTGTCTTAAAAAATTAAAATGGTGCTACAAGTCGTTTCAGGACGATGATGTGCCCAAGTCCCAGCTTCCTGTAATAACTGCTGTACTGATTTTATAGTAAATAAAGCATCCCCACCTTGCCGGCAGCTTCCCGGGGGACACATGCTGTTCCAGCCAGCGCCAGGCGCACTGTGCTGTGTGAGCATCGCCTCAGGCCTCCTGAGTTTGCTTCTGCCCTGCTAAAAAGGATCAAAGCATCTGTGTACCTTATCATTTAGTGGCAACTGCAAAGAACTGCAAATAACTTCGCAGTAATGGATTTCACTCCAGCCACCTGTGTTTTAGTGTGAGGTTGCTGGGTAAACAGGCTTCGTGGTGGCAGGTGAGCAGAAGGACAGAGATTCCCTGTCAGCCTCTGACATCTCCATACCCTCTGAGCAGCAAGGCTGAACATACTCTCTGTTGTTTGGTTTTAATTACAGTGCTTTTAGGACACAATTTTGCCCTACCACTTAGAAATTACAAAGGAATATAAAACCCAAACGACTCTCACTCATTAACATACTCGTCAGAAACAAGTACCATTAACAACTTAGTGGTTTTGCTTTTTAAGTATATATTTCTTTCTCTTTTTCTTGATTTAGGATTACAGTGATATGCCTATTGCTCTTTTCTCTTAGACGTCTGGCCTAAGAATCTTTCCCTCCACTGATAATCATGTTTTGCTTAGTTTTTGAGCACGGGTCTCACTATGTAGTCAAAGCTGACCTTGAACTCATGAGGGTCCTCCTGCCTCTGCCTCGCCAGTGCTGGGATTATAGGAGTGTGCCACCACATCTGGCACATAATATGATTTTAAATAGCTGCAGAGTTTCTTTATTCCAGCTAGTATTTATTCTGCTGTTGGATTTTTAGAAATTTGTATAATCATGTATTGTTGAATCTTAAAAATCTTTCATGTGTATCACTTCCAGCATTATTATTTATTTTATTTTGATAGAATCCTAAATGTGTAATTTCTGAGTAGGAATAGTTTTATGGCTGAAGATACTCATCCATACTCTCACCAGTAGGGTGGTATTGCTGCACTTTTAACAATATATTTCATTGCTTAATTTAAAAAAGTGTAACAGTTTTTAACAATCATTGGAACTTTGCTCTCATTGTTAGTGATGTTTTGCAACATAACACTGACTACCATAGCTTTAGACACTTTTTGAATAACAGACTTTGCTATTATAAATGTCAAGTAGCCCTGCCTCACTTTTTTTATTTTCCTAAATGATCACCATTTAGTTCCTTTCAATTGTTCATTTTGTATGAATTTAGAAACATTCTTCCCAACTGTTGTTTCTCTTCTCACAGGGGAAAAATCCTTTAAAAAATGATTAGGATTTCCTTAAACCTCCAAGTTATTTTAGGAAGAATTGAGATTGATCTTTCCACAGGAAAAGGGTATTTCTCTTCATTTTCTTAGTAACTTTTGTCTTTTGAATGCATAGTGAGTTCTTTCTTTTTATGATATCTCCCAACAACTAAAGCTGGCATGTAAAAAAGCAAGTCATCTCTCAACTATATCCAATTGTTTTAAATAATTTTGAGTTTTACAGTTGATTCTTTCAAATTTTCTAGGCATGTGTACATATAATCTAAAAATGATGAAAAGAGAATCTTCTCCTTTCTAATGGATACATTTTTTTAAATTTCAGATTCATATTAGTATCACCATAACTTTCCAGAATACTGTTAAGTAAACATTATCCTTATCTTGTTTCTAGGCTCAACAGGAATAACTACTCTTAAACTAATAATTTATTCCTGATTATTTCGAAAAGTTTATCTTTTTCTTAATTTGTAAGACTTTAAAAAATCACAACTAGTTGAATAATGATTATCTTTACCATCAGCTAAGATCATCACATATTTTGGAATAAAATAGTATAATACATTAATATTTTCACATTGAATAGTTCATAGAAATTTCCCTTTTAATTTGAAATAACTCACTGATAAAATTTATACCTGGTTATCAATTGCTAAACTGACACAAATATTCCTTAGTAGTCTATTATTTAAAATTTTATTTTATTATGATATAATTTTATTAACATTTGCCTTAAGAGTCGTAAGTTTATATATGAGAAAAATTCTTGTGTTCCTGTCATCTTAGAATTGAGTTTTTATTTCTTTCGTTTTTGTCTCCTTTTTCAAATTAATGACTGATTTTCTTGTTTTCTCTCAATTAGATTTGCTATAGGCTTTGCTAATTCACTTTTTAAAAAAGTATACTTTCAGATTTAGCCAACATTTCTTGTGCTCTTGCAACTATTGATCTTTTACATTCTATGTTTAATCTTCAGCTTTTGTTATCATTAGTTCATTAGTGTTATTGTTTTCATTTTTGGTAGTAGAATGCCTATTTTCTTCTCCCTTAATAATGAAAACTGTGACAGATGCTAAGTTAGCTCTGTTTATACAGGTAGGTTGTCCAGCTATTTGCTATACAGAAGCTTGCATTTTAATTTTCACTTTACTTTAAAAGGTTTTAAGAATTTTCTCAGCTGTTTTTATTTTTTAAATTTCCTATTGAAATCATAGTTTTTGGTTTATTCTTACCTACGTCTCCTCACTTCTTGGTACCTTCCTTCCTGTCCCATATTGAATAAAACACCCTGTCTTTTATCTAAAGTGTCCTAAATCTATTTGGTTTTCATCTTATCCAGACCTGGGTCCTTGATTCTCTGCTACTAGTATTTGTTTCTGTTTTTAATTCGTGTACGAGTGTACAGCTTTCTAAAATTTCCTTTTTGGCTCATGCATATTGGTACCAGGTATCCAGTACTGACCTAAATTGTTTATTTCAGCTTATGTTAAATGATTGAACTTTCAAAGAAATTCACGTTTTATAGTTATTGCCTTAGAATACTTTCCAAAAAGTCAATACAAAAAGCTTCAGATTTCAACAGTTGTAAACTGATGGTTGAACAGTCCTGTTACGGATTCCCTCCTATCTCCGTGTCGATACCTCACTGCTTTTCAACCTCACTTGCTACATACATGAGTCATTTACAGCAGTGTGAGTGTCTGGAGCCTTCACAGGTCCTTCTTTGGGAGTATGTTTTGAAGCTCACATTTTATGAGTTTGTGGTCTCTGTTTTGTAACCTGTTTGAAAGTGAGCTCCTCTTTAGAATCTCTGTGTGCTAGCTCATTCCGGTGCTGCTTTGTCCTTTGGTCTCAGGTCCTGTGTTCAGGTCCCAGATTCCCAGGGGCAGGAGCTATTCATGACTCAAGACCCAGAGTCCAGCAGGTTTTTAGCTCCCGGGGCTTTGCCATGGAGAGTCAGTCACAGGGTATGGCCCACGGTCCGGATCTCTGCTGGTCACTAATGGAGCCCTTTGCTGCCTGCCTTCCACTGCAGAGATTCCCCCAGGATCCAAGGCCAGTGAAGTCCATGCTGACTCACACCCCATGCTCCTCACAGAGAGGGGAGCAGTGCTGTGCCTAACAGTAGCATCGGAGTAGCGGGGAGACAGGGTCAGTGGGCCCGGAGGCTTGAGGGGCGCCTTCCAGGCTCCCAGCTCGCTTTGTCTCCTCGCTGGTGGAGGTAGATATGGATTTATTTTGGGGGTGTCTCAGTCAACTTTATTCAAACTCAAGATTAATTAGAGTTAGTTCCAGATTCAAGCAAGCCTATTTTCCAGCTTTGGTTTTCATGATTGTTAAGAATTTTCTCTCTCTTAAGTTTCCTGCAAGAGGCCACACTGTGGGTTGCTAAGGGCATCACTGTGGGCAAGAGCTCAGCTCTTACACAACATTTTCCAGGTATAACTTTAGAAAAAAACTTTTAAACAGCAGAGAAACTTTTGAGAACAATATGACAAATGGAAGTTCTCCTGGAGAAGGGAGTGGGGCCATTATTCTTTTATGGAGTACAAATGACCACATTTTGAAAATTTTCTCTTTTCTATTTAATATATCCAGGACTGGCGAAAACAGCCTGATGAAAATACCTTGGAGATCAGTGTTCTCTCTCCCTCAAAGCCTAATACCTGCACATTTCCCAGGTTTCTGCTGCCAGACGATTTTATTATTTAACATTTATCAAATGGCGGCAGCACTAGACACTTGGAGAACACATAAAACTCTATCTTTCCCCTGGGCACTTGCATCACCCCCCAAAAGTCCAGTCAATGATGACTTTGTAGTTCTGGGGACACGGTGGGGAAGGAATGGGAATGGGGCAAACTCACAGCCTACAAAGGTGCAGCACAGGAAATCCAGGGCAAGGAGACGTGGCACCTGCCCTCTGGGGGTGTTAGGATAGGCCTCACCATCACAACACGTCCTTTCGGTTCTTTTTGATAGTGTGACTCTCTTGATGTGTCAATCAGTGCTTACCAGAGAAACAGATTTAATGCAAAATACACAAATATCTAAGAGGGTACAAGATCGGTTGACAGTGGCGTCCCGCAGAGTCAGGTGTGGCAGAGTGCGGTGTCCCATCTGCACACAGGAGACCCGAGGGGTACCCCAGACCTGGAGCTCAGCCTTGCAATCCGTGCAAGTCGGTGTCAGGAGGCTGAAGCGTCTGCGATGGAAGCCTGGAGGCGATGTCCAGGGTGAAGGCGAAGACTCAGGCTCCTCCGAAGCAACAGAAGTGAGCCTTCCTTCTTCATGTCCCTCTCATGCCATCATGGTGACAGTCCTCCCCACGGGGTCCTCCCTTCCACCCAGACGAATGCTGAGCCAGTTTAGTTGGGCATTTCTCACTCAAGCTGACACAATTAACTATCACATTTCATATGCCATTTATTTTCACACTGGGTGCTAGATAAATTTGTCACAAAATAAGAAAATGTGTCACAACATAAAAAATAGATCACAAAATAAGAAAATGACAAGGAAAGACCGATAACCTGTAAAAATTATTGTTGTCAAATGGTGTATTTATATAGTAAGGCATAACTGAAAACATGATCTTAAATGCTGATAGCAAAAATTATGCTGTGTAGGTTATTTTTGCAACATAACATAGGTAGACACTAAACTGACCACAATGGTCTCTGGAACATACAGTTTGCTTGTTTGTTTTTTAGGGGGTGGGATTTTGTCTAATACCTGTTGGTTTTGAGCTCATTGTCAATATTATCCTAATGACTTTCATATTACCATTTCTACTTTTAGACTATGTATAAGGCAGGGCTTAGGTGACAAACTTTAGAAGCTGTTCACAGGGTTCCTGTGCTGGCCTAGGTCCAGGTGATCAGCCCTACTCACCCCCTGCCCCCAAATGCTGACCATAGGGGACAGAAGCGGAGCACCTTCCTATGGCTTCTTATTTAACCGAAATCCAGGAGGTGGGTGGAGACGCCCACGGTCACGGCAAAGCCACCTGCTAATCGTGAACCCAACTGGCTGCCATGTAGCCTATCTGCAGAAAGACATGTTAGTAAAAGTGGGTTGACCTTGGTGGAGACCAAAACGGCCCCTCTGCGCAGACCAGGAGAAGCATGTAACAGACTGTAACAATGGATGCTGTCCTTAGACCCCTGTCTGGTCACGAAGCAGGAAACCAGCAGGAGTGGTTCCTGTCCTTGCAGAAGGAAGGGGCCTCATGCTCCGGCTTCCTTTGGCTCTACCGTGTTCGCCCAGCAGTCTCCTTGTTGCTAGTTACCCACTATGGTTATTTCACTGTTTGGCAAGAGCTGAATGAAGGCAGCTCTTTCAGTTGCTCGGAAGGACTCTTTCCCTAGTATGGGTTTAGTAGCTTGGTTATAAATCAGTTCTCTGTGAGTCTGGTTAACCTAACTTGGGCTGCAAAGCCCTGCTGAACTGCAGCACACTGAGGAAGCCCAGGACTCCGCCTTCCTCCCCTGCCCCAGGAGGCCAGGTTTTGGCACGTGGGGTGCCTGCGCCGAGGCTGCCTCTCCTGTGACAGAGCACTGACACTTTAAAACTTTTAAAAACACTTAAGAAAATTGATTTGTGAAATGGTATTTTGATGGAAATTTTTTGTCTGTGATCCACAGTCCTTAACACTTTTCCTTATTCTTTTTCAAGATGTAAAAACTGAGTTGGATAATTATGTGGAGTTTCCATAAAATTGGTGCCAAATAATTTTTTTTCTGTTCCTTAGGAAAATTCCCTGGCTTAGAAATATGGTCACTTCCTGGCAACCCCCTGACAATTTTGAACTCAAGGCATCTGAAATGCTTATTCTTCCAGGGGAAAAACAGTTGGCTTCCACAGACCCTTCTCCTTCCAGCATACAGCAGAAGAGAGAAAACAATTTCAAATGAAGTGACTGAAATTTTGACCACCCTAGTTCCTAAAGAGTTCTCAAAATCTAGTGACAGTTAAATTTGATTCAGACATTTTGCAAAAAGATACGAACCAATAAAATGGTTTGCTTCTCCACTCTCTCCTTTCATCTACATATAGATGGAACTGTTTTCCAGACAAGGAATCTTAATGAAGTCTTGTGGCTCCCTGGCTCCTGGGCCCTGGCCTGCCCTGCTCCTGAGGGAGTCTCAGGTAGCTGATAATATCACACCTTCTGGGCGTCTCTGCCACACTTGAGGCTTGTCAAGCTTGTTCCTTCATCTCTTGTTTCTCCCTTAATTCTAACAGAATTTAATTAAAAACATGATACCATAAGCAAAAAATGCCTCAGGGACATTTTCTCCCCAAAGCTCAGAGCACCTCCTTCCTTTGTTCTTTACAAAGCTCTGTAAAGTAGGTGGGAGAGAAGGATCTTATCTACTTTATGTAATTCTTTAGGAATTGTTCTGATCCTGATTGAACAAAGATCTCACATGCAGTTTTGCATTTACTTCTTGAGCGAGCTAAAGGCACAGTGGGAGGATAACAGACTGGAAAGATACCTATCTTCTCCCCAATATGAAATTGTTTAAAATGGAAAATTGCAAAATAGAGTTCTTGGCATGTAAATATGCAAGAGTACATCCATGGGGCTCATGAGAGAACAGAAGTTCAGCTCCCTAGTGTCTGCATTCAAGCATCACCAGCTTAACTGCAAGAAGGTACAACGGGCTGCCATGGGAAGTGCCCTGGGAGTAGTGATGAGGGTCACTTCTAGAGGCTCAGCTTGGGGGGCAGGCATAGTATCCTGAGTGGGTCCTCCAAGGTCCTGTGTTCAGGATCAGAGCGAGGGTCAGGAGTGGGTACCTCTAACCCCCACCATCGTCCTGGTGGCAAGGACAATGTTGAGACTGCTGTGCAAGATGCCCTAAGGTTATTCAGGGATTCCGTGGCAACAAGATTTAGGAGTGAAGCTACATCAAAGGTGAGAGAGACTGCATGGGCTTGCAGGTTACAACATGTACAGCCACCCCAGCCCCACCACACTTATGATAAGTCAGTTCTGATTGCAGAAAAAAAATCATCCTAATAACCCGTTCGAAGCTCTTTTCCAAAAGGTGACAAGAGTTTCAGGGGAAATAGGAGGCTGAAAATGTCTCAAGTGAGTGAGAAGCTTCTGAGGCTGCCATTTCAGCCCCTCTGTCATGACAAATAATAGATCGGAATCTGTTGAATCAGGGACCAGGGGCAACAGTGTTATGGGGAGAGGGTGCAATCTTTGAGGGGCATTTGGAGCATAGCACAGAAAACAGTACTGTGGGGATCCAGCCCTGCCCTCCGCCCTGGCCTCTAGGGCTACAGGCTCTGATGTTACTGAATCTGCCTCCTGGCCCTTCCTGGGGCTCTGATAATATCAACAACAGCACCACAAGGCTGAGGACAAGGCCATTTCCTGCCTTTGTTAATTAAAATAATTTTCCTGCATTGATCTCATTATGGCAAAATTCTATTTGGGCAAGACACTACCTTCAGGGTAAAATTAATTAAACATACAGGAGTCTTTCTTCACTGTTCATCAGATTTCTTTAAATCCTACTTAAAGGTTATGAAATAGAAGGAAATTGGTGTCAGTACCTGGTTTCTTAGGAAGGCCATGGAATCTGTCACTATCGGATTGTTTTCTGGCTGTCTTCTGTTGGAAAACTGTCAACAAAATACAGAACCTATTACTTATTGGACAAAAACATTTTTTAAAAAGCAAGCATACCACAAACATCTCCAGGAAGCTAGAATGCAACAAATTATTTCCCCTAGTAACAATTCCTGCATGTATTATTTTTGAGTAGGAGGATTATTACATTTGTAATTTTCTCATTTGTGCAGTTTATCAGTCATTTTGGAAAAGCATTTCCTTTGGACAGAGTAGTAAAACACTGCTGGAATGCCTCATTAAACCAGTTAAATCAAGTTAGGATTCCATTTTGATATCAGGTACAGATAAAAGCTGCATTTTGCTAAAAGTGATAGATGCTAAAATCGCACGAAAAATTCCATTTGCACAGAAATTACTCAGGCTGACGTTTTGGTGATAAGCAAGGATAATGACTATCTCTTCTTAAACAGATGAAAAGAGTGTTGTATTTCATAGATGTCATAATAAAAACGGCACTTTATTCTTGCATCATCCATCCCGGCCTCAGACCTATTAAAGCAGCTTACTTGAATTACTTCATTATCTGAAAAGTGCTTTGTTCTCATTTATTATTTCTCACACGAAATTCTGGGAGGCAAGTCAGCATTACTCACTCCGTTTTGCAGATGAAAGATAAAATCATCTGTTTAATATTCATGGAGTATCCACAAAGTTCTGGATAGATTCTGGCATTTGCTAATGAAAAAGTCCAGACCCTTTACAACTTTACTTTGGAAAATGAACATCCCGGATTTACATTTATTTTTTATGGGCAGTCTGAGTTATGGGTTTTGGGAACTGGAAGAGGCCTCAGAGATTTTGTCCAACCTCAGATGTTTATAGACAAGGCAGGTGGAAGTAACTCGCCTGTAAAAGGCTAAATCATTTTGCTTTGATCCCAGGGCTGCTATTGGTGGAGAAGCCATTTAGACCTTCAAACCTTGAGCTGTAGGCTTTTCTGAGGTTGAGAGCATGGATGCCTCCCTTTCTCTGCAACTAGTCCTCTGTAACTAGTCCTTCTCTGTAACCAGTCCCTCTCTGTAACTGGTGCCCCTCTGTAACTGGTCCCTCTCTGTAACTGGTCCCTCTCTGTAACTGGTACCCCTCTGTATCTGGTGCCCCTCTGTCACTGGTCTCTCTCTGTAACTGGTGCCCCTCTGTAACTGGTCCTTCTCTGTAACTGGTTCCTCTCTGTTACTGGTGCCCTTCTGTAACGGGTCCCTCTAGACTGAAGGAAGGAGACAGAAGTGAAGGGTTGAAAGGAGCCACACAACATTTTGGCACTCTTGGTCTCTCCTTCTTTGAAAGGTTCTGTAGGAATCTCTGGGTGAAGGAACTGAGGCTGGATGGTACTAGGTCACTGGGACTGGGACTGGGAGACATGTCCCAGGGGTAATTATGAATGTCCATCTTGGTTTTCATGCATTTAAACCAATCTAATATCAAGATCATATCTGGGATTAACATAGAAAACATCTTTTGAACTTTCAAAAGTTCTCCAAGTCAAATTGAATCAAAATCAAGTCATCAATTGTTTATTAAACATCTAATTTGATGGATGTTCTCCATAGAAAGCTGCTGACTCTGCCCTCAGGAGAGGCTTGTGTTTTTCTAAAGTGATGCACCTGAGAAAAGTTTTCAAATGAAATAGCATTCCTGGTTGAAAACTGATTTCCTTCTTTAAGTTCTCTGTTTACATTTTTGTGCTTTTCATGTGTCTTACACTTTTGTCTTGTGTTTTACATATTTTCCCAAAATAAAGTTTATTGAAGGATATATGGCATGGGAGTATATTTCAGGATGTTAGAAGGATTATTTGTTAAGTAGTGTTTGATTGTTTCTACTGGACAGTTAAAAAAGCTTTGAGCAAAGGCCACTTTTGTAGTTTTAATGCCATGCAGGCTCTGTGCTTTACTTTTGCCAATATTAAGATATAACTGAAAATTGTCTAAAAGACTAAGGAGCTATCACTGGGCATCATTAACATGGGAAATGACTTGAATCCAAAGACAAGCTATTCGACTAAAAGCACATTCACTAGTAAGTCTTAAGAATTCTGCTGAGGTTCACAGGTACAGTGTGTTTGGAAATGGAATTATTTTTCCAGTTTTGGGGTGTTAATTTTCTATAAATCCATCCATACTCTATTTTATTGTATATTTTCTTAAGACAGGATGTGCTCAGTCTGTGTCAAATATTGTGACTGAAACCAATCAAAGCTGTCCCTTGTGATGAGACTAAGCAGTCTCAAAGGTGCCTGCACTCACTGAGTTCTCGCCAGGGAGATGGGGTGCTGCCTGGGTGGGGCTGGGACGAGATGAGGAGTTGGGAGGAGTGGGTGAGGATGGTTGCGGTGACAGATCTTCTGTAAAGACAGGCTGTGTACGTCTCTCGCACAGACATCCCCGATGCCTGTCTGAGCAGCCCTGGCATTTCCTCAGCCTCTAGAGGTACCTGGTTCCTCCTCCTCTTCTTATACCTGCTGGGGAGCTTGGTTCCTCACATAAACCCCAGCACCAGTCACTTGTTGCCAAACACAGTGTCTTCTCAATATTATGGGTTGGCAGGGCATGGTGACACATGCCTGTTATCTCATCTACTCTGGGGGCTGAGGCAGGAAGGTAGCCTGGTGAGACTCTGCTTCAAAATAAAAGGGACTGTGAATGTAGCTCAATGGTAAAGCACCCAAGTTCCATGGCCAGTACCACAAACAAAACAAAAGGAAGGAAAAACAAGACAAGACAGAGCAAGAAAAAGCAAAATAATAAGACAAGACAAGACAAAACAAACGGGAGATATTTTTAAAATATGAAGTAACTGGGAAAAGACTTGTTTCTTGAAGGAAGAGCTAGAGTGAGTGTGCATAGTGAGGATCCATACTCTATTAGTTTTAGATAAAGAATAGATAGAAAATTCAAAAATTTATCATTGCTTCCTTACAGTTAATAATAACTGAAACATTTTCACTGCATCTACCAGCAAAATTTTTGTCCTAACAAGATTTATGCATTTATGTACAGTAAAACCATTCTGAACAATTCTAAAAGAGGTAAATATAAGAGCTAAATCCATGACAGAGTAAGAACTGACATTTCTGAGTCACTCAGATTTATAAACAAATGCATATATATATATATGTATTTGTAAAGGATGATTTATGAGTTAGGTGGACATCTGTTTTGAACATTGATAATCAAAAAACGTGTGTATCTCAAATGCTGTCCAGTTGGGCACTGCAGAGAGGACAGAGTTTTGTCTCAGATCACCATGGATTTTGTGGGCAAAGGGATTTCTCTTTCCAGTCTTTACTTTATTGTCAGTAAAGCCAGGGCTTTGATGCAATGATCTTGACCATCTTCCTCAGCTTGCTTTCTGAGATGCTATCAGTCCTTATTTCCCTGGTGAAGCCAGGTCTCACGGGGCTGGGATCAGTTCTGAAGTGGGCATGGATTGAATTAGAAAGCTGTGTTTTGAGCAAAAGATTATTTGTAATCTAGGGGCTTAGTTAATAGAAAATCCAGAACATTGAACCATAAACAAATGCAAAATTTTAATAACATTTTGGAACAGTCTCACTCCTGGGCTTGACTTTTGGAGGATATTCTATCAACTACACTTTACCTCATCAATACTCAGAGAAGGCTACCAAGGCAGTTACAACACATTGTCATTTTCGATAAGTTTCTGCCCTGAAAAATCTTTTTCTTGTTATGTAGGATTGGAATTTGGGAAAAACATGAACAAAATCCTTTTTCTTGTTACTCCCCTTAAACACGAAAAAGTTCACAGAGAAGGAAATATGAGTTTTGAGGTTTAAAATAATCCTAAACAATACAAATGTCCACAATAACACCCTCATTTACTTTAAATACTGTCAGAACGACTTCTATAGAAGTTTTGCTGGAACTGAGGTGCCACTGAATAGGAAAAATTACCATGGCATTAAATATTCAGAAAGCTCGGCAAGGCAGAGCTAGAGGCAGGGCAGAGGAAAGGAGATGGGGCTCTGTGAACTCCCTTGTTCCATCTATCTGTCCTGCAAGGAATTCAGCACACAGGCTCGATTTCACCTATTGCAAGCAAGATACCCACTGCTGCCTGCTAAGAAGATCTGATGATGCTGACAACAACGAGTTACTCTGTCAGGGGCTAAGGATGAAAAGTCTGCACTGGCCAACAGCCTTCCAGAAGATGTGAGCTGTGAGCCACCAGAGGAAAACACCTGTTGGTAATGAGTGTTCTTGTAGCTAGAGATTTTTTAAGGAAAAAGATACACACATCCCGCAGCACTGAGCACTCAGGGAATAGTGCTTGTTCATGTTCAAACCTTCTATTAGGTCACAAACTGCACACTCATGGGCTATGCCATGCCCTAAGGGAAGAAAAGAGTGACGACCCACCCAGACAGGGTCCCCATGTGTCCCTGTCATGGTGGAATCTTTTGGGCAAGGGCCACAGGTACCACTTGTGGGGAAAGAACACAAGAGGGAAGTGACCAAGAGCAGCGGTCCTACCTGGGTCCTGGAAGCCCTGTTTTCCTACCTTGCCTCTCAATCTGTACTGTGCGAAAGCTCATCGCGGAAGGGCAGAATGAAGTGCAAGGAAGCCAGGTAAACAGCCTTTGTTTGACCAGTAGGTTGAGGGCAGATGTGCCAGCCCCATCAGGAGTATGATTAGCTGGAAGCTCAGGAGACCCCCAGCCTCTTTATGAACTGTCTAAGAGAGAGGGAACCCTCTGGTCAGCTGAGACCATTTTATGGTGCTAGCAGCCCCACAAGTTAAGGATTTGAACCAATTTATCAAGTTCGAGCCTCACTATTCAAGTAGGTACGGTCAAGTGGTGCCGGCACAAATAGCCACACAGGACATGACATGAAGGTCTTCCTTCCCCTAGGAAGTGGCTTCCTGCATGGCATTTGTTCTAGGGAGACTCTAGTTTAGGTGGTCACACAGTACACATGAGGTCGTGGAGCGGGTTATACCTTCTCTTAAAGCTGGCAGAAAGGGAAAGAAGAAGCACATCTCTACCTGGAGAAAACACCACAGAAAATCTAATTCAAAGGTGACATCAACAAATGCTTTAGTTTCTGGGGAAGAAAACATTAATCTTCTAAGTTGCAGCAGGAACTTTAAGCTTGATAGATGTGTTCCCATAAACATTCTCTCTCCAAACAGGAAATTGCACTATAAATGATTTTCTCTATTTCTAAGTAACTTAATTGTTGCTGGAGTAGAACAATAAACTTTTAATTTGCATATTTTTTCTTTATTATGCAAATAAGAATATTTCTATTCTAGAAATGTGTCTTAGCTAGGAAGTTGGTATACCAAGAAAGAAGAGTTTGCTCATGAATTCTGCGTATATGATGACCCAAGGCCACTGCATGGTCAAAGCCCCACTCATCCCTGGGCGGCCAGCAAGTATGAAGCACCTGGTGTTTGCACATCTGCCAGTTTGCTGGGCTTGAGCTCCTCCCACGGCATCACATGGGTTCATCATTTAACTCCCTTCTGCCCATTTCTGTTCCTTAGGCAACAGTATGAAGGTAGATATCACTAGTCAAATACCAAATAATCTTCTTTTTGTTTCAGAGAAGAATAACTTGGATTGTATGGAAGCCACTGGAAGGCTCTAGAAACTCTGATAGATTTCTCAGAAGTCACTCTCTGCCCTGTCACTTCTTGGTGTCAGAAGATACTGTTCCCCAAGAAGGACCAGCAGGACCGTGATCTGTAGTTGGTTAGATTTCACAGGATGATAAAACTTGGCCCTCTTAAGTTTTTCCTTTTCAAATTTAAAATAAACTATGTGGTTATGCTCACTTTGAACAACCACTGTATGTGAGTTCTGCTCATAAGACTCAGCCTGGAGAGCACAGTCTGAAAATTCCAGAAAGCTGGGGCTGTCAATACCCAATGGATGCTTTGGGAACATCATGCAAGATGATGGCATGTGAAAACCATGTGAAAAAAAGAAGAGAAGTGAGCCTGCCTGGGGGATAAGTAGGGCCGCCTCACTTCTCTCTAGAGGACTCCTTTGTCACAGTGACCTCTCTCCTATCCCCTCTTCCATGCTGGCCCCTGACATGCATATGAGCTTCATTGCTCATGAAAACCCCATGGAATGGGGGCTATTGAGATATAATTTGCACAAAGTTATGCAACTTTAAGTGACAGAGTCCTGAGCTCCAGAGTTGAAATACCCCACTCTGCTGCCTCTAAGGGAGAACCTCCTGGTGGAACCTCTCCACACGGCAGCTCACTTGTCTCAAATCACTATTTTGCTTGGAGTCAAAAAGATGCACGTGTTAAAAGTCCTGATGGAAAACACTGTGAATTCATGACATCAGAAGTGAGGAAACACAGAGCACATGTGAACACTGTCTAATACCCTATGCATAGCTATATGAATGAACATTCTCTAAGGAATTCCAGGGTTGACTCTAGGTACTCTAGCTAGACATGGAAGTCACCAAGGTCGGGGTTTCTCAGCGGTGGTACTACTGATATTTTTAGACCCGGGGATTTTACAGAGGCTGGTCTATAAATTGTAGGGTTAGCAATGTCTCCGGTCCCTACCTTTTCCACGTTCTTAATGTGGGAGACAACTCTAGTGACTCTCTTTGAATCCAAAACAATTACTGTGACTTTGATTATTTGGAGGCTCATTTTTTTATACTGATATGTAAAAAGCTGGCTAGGGTTTTTTTTTTTTCTCTTTAATTGGCACTAAGCATTGCAAATAGGGCTAACCGAGGTGCTAACATGCAATCTCTGTAGCCAACAGACAGTCCTGTTTCCTCACATAGTGTTCTCTGTACAATACAGACATGTACAAGATTGAGCATGTGAGATGTTAGAGCACGTAGCTCCAGAAATGTCACCTGTGTACGTGCCTCAAGATAAGAGGCTGTGACTTCCCAGGGCACAAGAGTTTACATATCAGAACCAAAGCGAGAGCCCCTCCAAAACAATTTCACTGCTACCTTAATTAGATTATGTAAATTGATCCTTTTACATATCTTTATCTCTGCAATTTACAGAGATGCCAATCTTGTACCTGACCAGCCAGCTCCAGTTACTCACATAATTCCAGCCATCCTCACTGTCACTCATCCCTGAGCCACCCCCCTTCTTCACAAGATAATAAATGCTGGGAGAAGCCTAAGATCAAGGCCTTTGTCCACATGTCCTCACAAGGATTGGACTTAGGACTCCTTGGCTGTCCTTCACTTTGAATGTCTTGGTGTCTTTACTCTCACCGTGGGTTGCATTGGTGGTGGTAGATTAAAATTAACTTGCTGGGATTCCAAAGACATCTCAATGGGATTACAAATATAACTTTTTGGATTGTGAGAAAAACTAAGAAGAGAACTACAATACTTGGATGACTGAACTCATTATTTGGGTTTATAATACCTAGTATTGTGCTAGCTGTGACAAGTAAAATGTCATTAGACGTAACTAAGGGCCCTGCAGAGGGCAAATCACCACCAGTTATGAGCTACTGTTAAGGTCAGTTAAACATCTTACCAAACATGTGTTTATCAGAGTTTACGAACATCCTAATTAGGCGGAATGGCCCAACATTCACTCCTTTACTGAATGAAAATCCAAATGCGCCATCATATTTGCACCCCTTTGGTCATACAGTTCCCATCCATCCAGGGAATTTCACACCACAGTAGATCTCTGCCTCCTCCCTCCTTTCCCAGTGTCAGGGAACTGAGTCATTAAGGCTGTGGAGAGTTTATCATCATTAAGGCGACACCCAGGCAGATGGTCAGAAAGCCCAGCCTCTGGCCATGTTCAGGAGCCAGGGCCACATGCTCTACTGTGAGGACAGCAAGGGCAATGCCAAACAGTGGGGTGACCCCACAGCAGCCTAGGCCCGCTGAGGGATGCGTGTGGTTGCAGGTCAGGATGACTAGTCCTTTGCTGAGTGGAGCCAACCAGCAAGCCAGCATAGGCAAGAGGCCAAGCGTTACAGGGAACAGCAGGCGCAGGAGGCTCAGGGACAGAATGATAAATATGTCACTCCATTCCCACAGCACCCATGACACAATGTTCTGAGTCATGTGGTTTGGACAGGGACACCCAGCGGAGTGGCATCCAAAGCTCTTGATCTAAGACCCACCTTAACGCACTTGGTTGTATTTCTTTCCTGAGGAGAACAAGGACCTCTCTACCCTGTCACATTTACAAGGATGTAGATTAATTTTCCCAAGAGATTCTACAAGGTGTTTTATTTTATTTTATTTTACTTTTAGTTTTGCATTGCAACTATGTTGCATATGATCAATTTGAAGTCAGGTGAATTGTAAGTGGAAATTTTCTGAGAGCAACTGAGGTGTACTTGACATTTTGGGGTCCCAGTAACTGAGAAGCTCTCAGAAAGGTCACATACAACTTTGTACTGCAAAATGCCAAGGGAAACTCGACAGCAATTGAAAGTTGAAAGGGGAATTTTATTTTACTCCGGATCAGTCACAGGGACACTGCAGAAAGATTTTTATTCTACTAACTGGAGAAAGAGAGATGGAAAATTGTTCATTGATATTGAAAAGTTTCTCCTATTGGCCATTCATCTCTGTGTGATTTACAGGTACAGTTTCACTGCCAATCTCTCTACATCATGCCAAACGTGTATTTTCGTTCCTTGATTTGTCTTACATCAAGAATCGTGTCACTAAAGAAAACTGTAAACCCATGTTAATTCCTCCGTGCTCTTAACTTTTAATGACCAAACCTTTTTCCATAAATAAGGAGAAAAGGGTGGAGAGAATATGATATCTGAAAACTGCCAGACTTCAAAAACTTTTAAAGAGTTCAAGTTTTCCTTGTGGTTGTTGATGTAAGATTACACAACAATGGAGTAAAAAAATCAGAGACAAATCCCTTGATAGTGTGAACCTACAGGTGTTCAGTTTTGCATTGAGATAGTGGTGATGGGCCAGCTTTGTTCTCACACACTGCGCTTTGTGACTATCGTTAGAAAGCTTAGCCGCACGTGGCCACCCGGTTTGTTCCATTTGTTGTGGCATCATCCCTTCTAATTGGAACGTTTGTTCCCACGCTTAGAATATTGCGGGTTTTAGCAGAAATTTAGGAATTAATAGATTGATGTATACTTGAGACCATCTGTGTTAATGAAGTCTCTCATTCTAGCCATACTGATATAGATCCTGTCACTTTTTATCATTCATTCATTCTGCTAATATTCATAATTTGTACCTTGAATTTGGCCACCAAGATGGAGTGACAGCAAAACCAGATGGGGTTGGTCTCTTCCTTCATGGATCTTATGAGTTGAGATTAACAAGAGGAATTAAACAGGAGGAAACATTTTCCGTATTTTCCAACTCCACCAGAATCCAAGAAACACAGACACACTTTATCCATATAAGCGAGTTTATCGAAGTTTTGCTTTTACTTAGAAACTGATAAAAGCAGAGTAGAATTGCTTTAAATTTCCATGTGTTGAACATATACCACATGCCAAGCATTGTATTGGGCATTAAGTAGTTTTATCTCTTCACAGATAAAGAGAATCCCCGACTTCCTACACAGAAATCACATCTATATTATATGAAGTCACATCTCAAGTAACACTGCAGAATCTGCATACAGGTCTTTCTGCAAAGCTGCTATGATCTCCCTCCCTCTCCCCTCCTTCTTCCTTTCCCTTCCCTTAGTCACTCCTTCTCCCCCTCTATCAACATCTCCCTCTCCGGCCTGCCATCTGCCAGGTCTTGGCAGTACTCTCTCAACTTCCTGCAATGGGAAATCAGGATTCTGCAACCTGTATTCTTCCTCTGTCACCTACTCCACCTTTCATTCCTTGGGCTCAGGTGTACCACAGATGGGCCAAGTCCTGCTACCTCTTCTGTGCTCTGGCAAACACTGGGGCAAATGAATGTTCTCTTAATTAAATGGGTGACTCTCTGGAAACTGTTGGTAATTCTCTTTAATCGGGCTGCCTGAACTGGGGGAGGGAGGACGGATATGGTGAAAATTTATCACATGAAATGCAAAGAACTTCAAGAAAGAATGAGCTGATAAAGCCATCTCTTTCTAGTATGGCACAGCCATCAGTGCCATAAAGGACAGAGGCAGGAAGCCTGTTCCAGGGCAAGAGGAAAGGAAGAAAAAAATCCGATGAGGATTTGGGTAACCGCACTTACAGTCTGGCTTTTGCTACTGATTTGGGAGGTGAGAAAAATGCCACACCTCTCTAACATACTTAATCTCAAACTCAAATAAAACAGGCTGGTTCTCATCTGCAAGCCAAGCAAGTACCATCAAAACAAAGAAACTGCCTAATGAAATAAGAAAGATGCCTGATAAGTATTAGAGGGTGATAGACTTGAGATAACATTTAAAATTTCTGTTTTTCTTATTTTATAGTTTTTTAATGTTTTGTTTTTTTTCAGACATGTATGTAGCTGAGGTGGACCTCAAATTCATGATCTCCTTGCCTCAGTCTACCAAGTGCTAGAATAGAAGGCCACATCACCATGCCTGGCTCACATTTAAAATCTCAAATGGAAATCAAAGGTTTTTAAGATTCTTTAAATTTCTGATGCATGCTTATATGTATAGGACAACTTGTACCATTGCAATATAGAGAATTTATGGAATTTATGTGGTTAATGCACAGAGAGACTTTACCACCAGCACTGAGTAAATCTTTACACTGTATAATTAATAACAAAATGTGCATGGGGGAAAATCATCAGACCCACTTATTTAATATGGGAACTGGCTGAAACTCTAAAGCAGCCATAGCCCCACATTCCTGCTCTAATCCAGGGAAATGAGATGACCAATCATGATTGGAAGTTATTTGTTATGGAAACTGAACAGAAGTTGTAGGAAATGGAACAAAAGGCAGGAGCTGTATACTGGACTAGAAGTGGCCAGAAAAAGTTCAGTTGTTTCTTTAAATGCAGCAATGTCCCAGTCTTCTTCCCCCACTAATCTCAGTATGCTGGCACGGAAGTGAAAGCTGGGGTCAGCCAGATTACATTCTGAAACAATGAAAAGCATGGAAGAATACAGCCCCCTAAGCGATCGCTCTGTGGATCGCTCCTTCGAAGAGCTGACTGCTTCGCTATCACCTGGCAATGGGCTTGCACTCTAGCAGGTGGCGTTTCTACTCAGGATCCTGGAACTTCTGTCTGAAGCAAGAAAGCATAACCCAGGACAGCCACATTGGACAGAAATGTTGTTTGCTGTACAACAAACAACCAATAATCACAATGGAGACAACATGAGAGTAGCAGAAAAATAAAAATTTAAACAAAAGACATTTAAAAACCCAAAGCAAAGAAAAATAATAAAGAATATATTGAATTATACTCCCCTGACATATACTCTGAGAAAAGATGCTGTAAAAAAGAGCGGAGAACAAGAATGCAATGACCAGTGGCAAGATGGGAAGCCACCCGGAAGCTACCTGCCTTTGACATGTCCCAGGCACCTCCCTGAGGACCACAGCATGGGAGACCATGAGCCTCTTCAGAGGTCTGTAGGCTGTAACTCAGGGATCCTATCCTGTAACAACTATTTTTTCTCCTTTGCAAAAGGTTTATTAGCATTTAGCAATTTTATCAATGAGATAGTAATATCCTAGAAATGACTATGCTAGAAACCTCAAATTTCTGTTTAAAGCTTGTTTATCGAGGTAACAGTTCCAGCTCACATTCTGTTTTTGCTGAAATATTTATTAATTTGTTACAGTTCCTAATAGTTTGTTGACCAATATCAGCATTCCATCACTATTAAATAAACGTTATATACTGGATAACATTGTATATGCCTGTAAATCTCATATAAATATCTCAATACATTCAGCTTCAGAAGTAGATTTTTTTTTAAAGTAGCAAGTGCAGTGAACAACTATGTGTCTCTTAGGTGGATCTGTGGTACACACTTTAATGTTCTTTGTCATACACTGTCTGCAGGAGATCAGCTTCCCTCATGTGGGCTTATGAAAGGTTATCTGTGTATTCATATTCCTTAGAGGGTCTGTCAAAGTTATCCTTCTTACTGAGGAATTAGAAAACAGAACCCAATTCATAATTTTCATATTTCTGTTCATTATGTTTCTAAATTTTGTAAAAAAAAAAAGAGAGCCATTATAACTTACCTGTGACTTAAAAATATCTCTCAATCTTTGCAGTTTTAAAATAGTCATCACATCATCTCATGCCTTCCCGACCCCCTCCAAAGGACTCCTGCCAAAAAAAACTACCACCAACCAAACCAAACCAAACCAAACCAAACCAAACCAAACCAAACCAAACCAAACCAAACCAAACCAAACCAAACCCAAACAAGTAACACATGCAAACTTCACCCTCCCACACACAGAACAACAGAGGACGAATCCACACACAAAACAGTGCATTACCTTGGGCGATGTAAGGCATCGTTTCCTCTTTGGGAAGGACGTGGGTGGGTCGGGGTGCGGGGGCAGGAGGTCTGTTTATAATGAAAGACCAGCCTCCAGGCTTCCTCTTCACACTCATCTTGGACAGTACATTGTCATACTCAGGGTCATCAATCTCGGCAAACGTGTAAGGGTCCTCCTCCACCTCCTGCTCCTTTTCATCCACTTTCTTTTCTTCTCCTTTGGGTTCATCTCGTGTTTCCTGTCTTGCTCTGGAATCACTCCAGACTAGACTTCTTTCTAGGTGGCCTTCCACAGACTTTCCTGTGTGTGAAATATGTAGACTGTGTGTATTCTTCTATGATTTACCATACTATTGGTCCCATCTGTCACGTGAGTGTCCCAAAGTAGCTTAATCAAATGCCATAGGAAACATAAGAGATCCACAAAAATAATCTATATTACCTCACAAACCCCAAAAGAAAAGTGAGCTGCATAATTTACTAATATGCCTTTCTACAGTTTGTTACTGTTAATTTTTTAAAAAAATCTTTTAAGACATGGATTTCTTTGAATACAAGTATTGCCCATATTTTATATTTATACATACATTTAATATGTATAAATATATTTATACAGCACAATATCAATCTAAGTCTCAAACTCCAAATGGTTTGAAAAAGGACATTGTTTAAGCATAATATGTTTAGATATTTTGGTCATTTTACCTTTCATACTGCTTGCACTGGATATTTTGGCTAAAATTCAGTTTCTCTGAAAATGCTGGGGAATAGGAAATAGCTAAAGGTACTGCTACTTAACTTTCTTGCAGTCAGTTTCTGCCTGTGACAAACTGAGCTTCAGAAACACAATTTGATTCTTCCAAAGTAAACCTCATTCATGGGTGAAGATGATGGTATAAAAGACAGCACAATAAATCAGTGAGTCACTGTTTAACTTACATGGAAAGAATAAAATAGTTCCGGTGAAATCCTTACAAACTTTTATAAGAATATGCTAACACATTTTAATAGCAGTTATTTAAAACAAAGATATGAAATACTTCAGTTAATGTGCAGGTTGAAAGGAATTGCTTGGCCACTAGAATGACTTGTTGTTGTTGGCTGTTCTCATCTCTTTTTCAATTTGCTTTTATTTGGAGAATGAGACTCTGATCAAAAGCAAATTATTTAATTTCCATGTGAGGATTTGAGTGGAAAAATTTAGAAGCTAGAAGGAAAGATAAATAGTTGAGCAGGTTAAAAAAGTATCAACAGTTGCCCTGGGCTGTTAAAGAGAGGAGAATCCTTGAAATTCAGGAAACCTCTGCAGAGGAGAATTCCACACATTTCGATTACAGGGTGTGTGGTCTTGGGTCTAAGTCAAAACCGGGTGGTTGTGAAGGTAAAAAGAGATACTGTGCTCTTTGCAAACTGAAAAGTGGGTTAGTATGCTCCAGTGATGGTGTCTGTAAACTCATCCCCGGGAATCTGATGTTCTGGCCACTAATGGGATCACCTCTCTCTTTCACTCACTCTGGGGCAGGTGTGATTTAATCTAAAGAACGATTCCTGAAGTTAAGACCAGCTAAAGTGAAAGAAATGCAATCTCTGGCAAAAAACATGTGGCAACCTACTGCCTTACTTTTAAAAGACTAAGTTAAGAATCGTTAAGAAAAAGATTGGCATTTTATGCTCCACTCACTTCCAGTACCAGCCGAGGAGAGGCGAGTTGAAAGCCAGTGTCACATATACAGTGCAAAAGTAAAAGCAGTGGCTATTGGTTTGTTTTGTCCTTCCCATCTGGTGGCTTTCAGGAGACAACATGACAGGACACTTGGTGTTACAGGTAGGCGCTGGGCTGGGGACAGCATTTTCAGAGGGAAGGGACCCAGCAGGCCTGGCTCCCTCCCAGGTCCAGCTTGCTAAGGAGCAGGGGGAGGTTGGGCATGTAGCCTGTGCTCTCCAGCGAGCCTGTCAAGGGGGCTCCTTTTGTTTGTTCCCCACTTACCCTGTGAGGGGGAGCAAGGCTTCTCGGGCTGCAGTGCCGCACAGGCCGGGCGTGGTGGGGGCAGCGGGGGTGCGCAGCAGGTGGGGGGCTCTGCAGCAGGCTGGGACTCAGCCCCAGGGATGAACACGTACAGGTCGTCTTCGTAGGGGTCCTCTGAGCTCTGGCTCTCTGCGTCGTTGAGCGGGGCCTCCTCTCCTGGCCCAGGATCTGGTCTCTCCCGTGTCCCCGCGGTGACCTCCGTGACATCCTCGAAGTCCTCAGTCTGCCTGGGCGTAGTCCTGCTTCCTGGGTGCAAGGCTGGATTCTCCGAGGCTGTGGGGTGGGGTAGGGGGGTGGGGAAGTGGGGGGATGGGGGCAGACTGTGTCATCTCTTGGGCACACAGGGCAGGGCTCAGCTTCCTCCCCTGTGACCTCTATTTCACCTTGAACTTTCCCCTAACCATGCAGTCAGCTGTCAATGCCCCTCAGGCACTCAGGGAGACTATAGCAAAAATACTACAGTGGAACAGCTTTAAATCTTAAAAAGCAAAACAAAACAAAACAAAAGCCTTATTAAATTTCTTTTGTTAAAAAAAAAACCCACTAGATAAAGGATTCTAAAGAATTGTTACACGTTTAGAACTTCCAAACAGACAGTAGAACCTCTCCGGCAGATTTTGGACTACGTAAATTGCTATTTTCAATATAAATATTTGTTTCATGATGTTGCTAAACTAAAATACTGCTTAAAAAGTCAAGTGGTAGAGTGTAGAAAGTATTTAAAAAAAAAGTCAAGAGTTACATGGTAGAAAATTTTCAGCAAAAGGAGAAAAATTAATAAATCGGAGAAATCTCCCCCAGCATGGTCTCCAGATTGCTACATGAAAATTTTTTTCCTCTCTCTTTTTTTTTTTTCTTTCTTTCATGTGAGTAAAAGAAACCTACAGTTTCCACGGCTAGAACTGAACCAGGTCCTTAATTACCAGCCTGGGCAGAGTAGACAGGCTCCTGTCTGATCTATTTATGCCAAAATCATTCCTGTTGCTACTTCTAACCCCAGGACAGCAGGCCTGTTAAGAGAAGTCCCTAAAACACAATGGGCAGATGTTAAGAGACTGGGAGGAGATTGTTGCTTAGGTTGGTGGGGCCACTCACTCCCATCTGGGGGGAGTGGGTGATACATTTGGAGTGACAGCTGTGCACTGGAAATTACTCCTAGCCACACGTTTGTACTCAGTGCCTTTTGAGACTAAGTGACAGACTCCATAATGCTGCGTAAGCATGGAACCTGGCTGCAATGGTTGATGCATTGTAGACCTGAGAAGCTTAGAAGCTTAACTAAGTGACTCAGCAGTTCTACATCCCAGGGTGTGGAGGACATGCCCTAAGGCAACTGTCTACCCTCCAGGATGTTGCAGTGGTTGATTCTTTGTGTCCATTTGAGAAGTTTAGAAATTTAAGTGACTAATTTGGTGGGGTGGGGGTGGGGTCCTCCCTTTGTAAACATCCTGAGCCTGAGCAAGAGGAGGGCAGGGAGATGGTTTAAGTGCTACACCTGCTAACACTGGAGGAGAGGAAAAGAGACTTGTTCTCATCCCTTTCTTTTGCTTTTGTTGGTTATGCTGTCTTCTGCCATGAACTGCAGCCCCTCTGCCACATCACCCTGCCTTGGAGCCAGCTGACTATGGACTAAAACCTCTACAAACTGTGAGCTAAATAAATCTTTCCCTCTTTGACTTTGGGCATTGGGGGTATTTTTCCAGCAACAAGAGAGAAAAGTCACTCACACACAGTCCCTGGAGCACATGTTTAGATGGGCAGTGGATGTTGGCTGATGTGCGTTCCTGGCAATGCTGACTCAGGGACTGTGTTTGGAAACCCTCTGCAAGTTGGGGGCTGAGCCTAAACATACGGTTTTTTGTATTGGAGACGTTTTGTTTTCAAACTGCAGAAATAAATTTTTCTTCACAAACTACTGCAATAATGTGTTGTTGTCAAAGGCATTTTTGTCAGAGGCTTAAATATGATGCTGATGATGCATGAATGGTCAGTACCAATGATGCCTTTGTCACCTTAGTTAACATTAAATGATAAAATATGTACCAGAAAACTTGCTGAATTGGTTTAATATTTAGCCTTTGTGTATTTTGCAGTAGTATTTAAGGGAGTTTTCTGATTTCCACAGCATAGTTGTTAAGCATTGCCCTAAATTTTATTTGGTTTGCATGTCAGTCATTGTCACTGCAGAAACTTCTAATTGTGAGTGTATAGTGGGTACGAATTAAGCACAGCCACACATGTGACAGATATGAGCAAAGTGAGTGAAGCCAGTCCTGATCTCTTCCAGAGTGTATTTTAGGAGAGGGGAGGCCATAAACCACTAACATGAGGCAGGAAACAATGTGAACTGATGCTGAGGTGCAGGTGGAAGAAAGAGCAGCAGTGGACAGGGCTTCTTGGCGTGAAGGACAAAGATTTAAGCAGACCCTGGGGAAGCTCTGTGGAGGGAGCAGAAGGTGCTTGGTGCCTGCGGTGTCACCAGTGTCACTGTGGCCTTGAACAATGAGGGGCATGGGTAGAGAGAGAACCAAGCCTATTTATTGTCCAGGCTCTGCAGGTGACCAGGAGTTAAAGTCCTGAGGCTTTGGGCAGAGTGTGAGGCGTTCCTTCAGGAAGCAAAGTGTGAGCAGCGACAGGTGTGGGTGTTGCCCTCGTGGGCTTTCTGAACAGCCCTGCAATGCAGATTCTTCGGACTGGATCACCCTCGGTGTGATTTCTGCTCACATTGCTCACATACCAGCCTTCCTTCCTGAGTTGCCCTAATGAAAACGTCTGCACACTTTGTGGTGAGCGTGTGAGCATTAGAAGCCTTCCATTTGCAGCACTGTCCAATGCAGTAGCCCAGGATAGGGCCCAGGACAGTGGGGGCGGGAGAAATGACGGAGGATAAGTAGTTGCTGACTGCCAGGGATATTTCTAAAGGTACTGTTGGGGGTGTTATGTGGATTGGATGTGGGCTGGGAGGGAAGCAGAGTGGAGGAGGGGGTGACCCAGGGACGGGGGCTGCTGCGAGCCTGCAGGAAGGAGTTCTGCCTGCTCCTTGCTGTCAGCAGGTCAGGTGGGCAGGTGGGAGAGGCAGGGCTCTGTGCACTCGGAGACCTTGAGTAGTAGACATGCACTAGACATCCGGCTAAGGTGACAGCAAGTCACTGCATGAGGGTGCCCTGGTGGCTGCTGGAGGGGACCCTGACTTGGTCTCAGACTTGAGAAGACAGAGCAGCAAGTGTCACCATAGTGAGGACTTAGTGTCCAGCCCATACTTCCCATGCAGGCAGAGGAGATGGAGGTCAGTAAAGAACGTGGCTCCATGTGGAAAAGATACTTGCAAAATACGGTTGTCAAATAGAAAAATGTATATTAGGGTGACGTGTATATTTTTTTCTGAGTAGGAGAATCAGCGTTTAATTATTAGACATCAAACATTAAAGTATTTTAATCAGCAAATGCAGTAGCATCTCCACTGTATTATAAGCTAAAAGTCACTCTGTTAATGAAACAGCTTTTCACATCCTCTTCAGTGATACTTTTCTGGTACATAAACCATAATATAAAAGTTACACATGTACACACACATGCATGCATACTCATGCGCACACACACAATATGTAGGAGACTTACAGGGGAAATATGCAGAGAGCGAGATTCCATCCTCTTCGTAGTCATTTAATTGCTCATTATTTCTACTAATTTCTTGGATCTAAAAAAAATGTAATTTTCAGTAATGCATATTAATTCTAGCAAGTCTTCATTTGATACCTGTACAAATAAGAAAGTGTGCACTTTGATTAAATGATTCAATTCTATCACACTACATCCTTTGGCTGGGTTTTCATGATCCCTGCAAGGGCACCAGTCATGGAGTTCACCAGTGCTTAGTGACACACAGGACTGAAAACTCAGGTGACAAAGTGGAACAACTGAGGTGCAGTAAAAATGTGTAAATAAAATCAAACACAACTATTTCTCTTAAAAACTCTGGGCTTTGCTTCCTTTTTACATTTCTATTAACTTATGCAGGTATTTATTTTCCATATTTAAAAAGAAGATACCAAATAAGGGTGCTGAAATCAGTTCCTCATTCTCTCTCTCTTTCTCTCTTTTTCTCTCTCTCTTCCCCACCCTATCTTTCTATGCATTCCTGGGTGCTGAGGATGAGATTCAGCATGTGCTGTCCCCTGGAGCCACCTGGTCCTGTCATACTTAGAATTACTATGGGGTGACAGAAACCTGCTATTTCTGGGCTTGCTGGTCTTTGTTAGTAGTCTCTAGAGAAGACACAGAATCTAGAGTTGAGGCATGTGCTGTCACTCACAGAGAAAGCTAGGTACCACCCATGACAGCTGTGTTTGTCTCAGGGCACCTAGGCAAAGGGACGGGACCAGGCTGCCTGGAATGTATGTCAGATTTGGCCAACATGAGTTCCAAGCTACTGCTCACATGATTTATGGTTTTGTTGTTAATTAAACTGATGGGAATTGTTAGGCAGTCTGTTCTACATTAGAAATATCCGTACTTGTGTATTTACATTGCTTAAAAGCCTTGGTGTGTAAAGCCACTTAACCTGCATGCTGGCTTCACCAACAGGCTTTGTCATCCACTTTGGCCTGAGGTTCCACTGGCATGGATTCATTTTGCTTTCTTCTTAAAAAATGTGTTGTTGCCGGAAAGCAACACCATGCCTCATTTACAGCGGAATGTTAAGAATAAAAACCTCTGTGGTGATGTTTAGGGAGCTCAATTATAAAGACCTCACTTTATAACTCAATCTGGTTTTCCCATTGGTGGATTCTGCACAATGCTGATATGAAAACAGTCGTGTACTTTGGTATCGGGAGTGCCATGTTGAATGACATTTGTAATGCTTTGGGAGTAAAGTCATTGTTTAATGTAGCTGTTCTTTGTTTCTAATTAGTCTGTCCCATACATTTGATAAGGTAGATCAAACATCTGTTTCGAGGACTGTTATAGACAGCTAAGTGAGGTAGACAGAGCTGGGCCCTGGAGAGGACAGTGCAGAAGACAGCTGTGACTGGAGATGAGTTCCCTGAAGAAAAAGACCTGCTCACCCATACACTTCCCCTAGGGATGAAGAGCGGCAATTGACATTATAAGTAGGTATAAATCACCTTGGGGTGGAGGACCAAACCTCCTTAACACACTCCTTCCAGGAAAGTCCTTGTCTGCCTGTGCACATTTGCTACATGACTTGTTTCTCTATTTGATCCCCGTTTAGTCACTATTTCTCTAACAGCTATACTTGTCATGTATTTAATGATTGACCATAGTTTTATCCTACCTCACACCCATCCTATGATTTGCCATTGGATCAATATTACCTAAGCGACTAGACTTGTAATCTTATTGATTGATTATAGTTCCATCCCACCCTAAGCCCGCTTCACCTTGTGGCTTTGCTCAGTAAGTACCCTTGAGAAATGGATTTGGTGGGCAACCCACTTTCTAGTTTATTTCTCTCAATAAATTCTTCCTACTCTTAAAAAAAAATTCACAGTACTCTCAAAACCACACAAAGGAATGCTTTTGCTAGTTGACTACCAGCAATTGTTTCCACAGATTTTTAAGAATTGAGAAAATTCCTACATATTGTTCCTTAAACTAGGCATTATGAACTAAAAGTCTCTGTAAATTAATAAAAGACCCTGGGCTACTGTTAAATACATGTGTGTGTACTGAAGGTGAAACCTAAAGAGATCATTTTTGTGTAACAACTTAAGCTGTATGACATTTGAACAAAAACAAGCATCCCAAACCTGTCTGTCTCAAATGAACTTGCTCCCAATTTTTTAAAAAAGCCCAGTTTTCCTAACATTAGTACTTCTGTAATTGTTATGTACAATTTATATTTTGTATAATTCCTTCAATACATAAATTGTTTTCCCAAGAATGAGGCTATCTTTAGTAATGTTTACACAGAGATGAGTCCTTTACACAGACAATCACATTTAAAAAATATGCTAGTAGGATATGGTGGCAAAAGCTGGTAATCCTAGCATTTGAAGGCTGGAAGATCATGCGTTCAAGGCCAGCCTGAACTACACAGAGAGACCCTGTCTCAAAATCCATCATCTTCCCCCAAAGAAAACCGTGCTAGATCTAATGAGTCATTAGGAGCTCTTCAAAAAATTCTCAGGACATCTTCAAAGACTAGTCTCATGGCATTCCAATATCTAGCCACTTTTATACTGGACTATGTGGTATCATGGATAGAGCATGGAATTGGAGTCAATTTAAGATTAGACTCAAATTTATTAGCTGGGTGACACTGAGACACTTAACTAGAGTCCTCACTGTTATCCTGTAGAATGTAGATAGGGATGCATATGCCAACTGTTTTTCTTCCAACATGGTCTTACTGGTTTTATTGATTTCTCTTAAATCTTGAACTTACATGCAGGCATGGGATATAAATATTTCCTTATTTTTTTGCTGAAGGGATAAATTAGACTAATGTAACGTATTTGCTGAATGCAAGGTGTCCCCTTAGCACACAGTAGGTGCTCCATAACTAATCTGAACAGTGGATTCCTCTTTTTCATATAAAACATACATCTGCTTTTAAGCAAGCCTAGTTTCCTTTTCTCAGGTAGAATCTGACTTCATTCGTTCATTTGAGAAATTTCTAAGCAGGCTGGTAGATGCTTGACACTCTATTAGTATAAGGAAGTTAAAAGATATATAGTTCCCACTGTCAAAAATTCCACATTTTTAGCTGGGTGTGGTGGGGCCTGTAATTACAGCACTTCTGAGGCTGAGGCAGAAGGGTCACCGTGCGTTTGAGGCCAGCCTGGGTTACATAGTTTAAGGCCAGCCGGAACTAGACAGAAAGACCCTGTCTCAAAAAGAAGGAAAAAAAAATCACATTTTTAGCTGGGATTTCAGGCCTGGGCCCCCATGCCTGGATAATAAGAAGTTTTGCTTTGAATCCATATGCTTGTGGCTACTTTCTGTGAGGTACTGCCACCTTTACTGGGCCTCTGCTTGGTTTGACATTGACAGTCTCTGTCACTAACATGAAAGTTAAAATCTCCCTTTTTGGTGATGGCTGTTATTACTAATGTGAAAATGGCTGTCTTTATCTGAGACTATGGAATGCCATAGGGATACATTTGCAACATGCTAACAAGTTGTTACTGCTGCTTCTCCTGCTAGGCAGAAGAGTAAAACAGTGTGTCCCACTAAAAATGTAATAATTTGGATATATTTCACAGTAAACTGCTGCCAGTGCAGTCTCGGGAGCTGTACTTCCCAGTCCTCTTCATTGGTTGGCTTTTTCTGGGCTCCCTCCTATCCTTCTGTCCTCACAGAATGTGTCCCTGTGGTGAGCCTGCTGCATGACCTGTAATCCATACTACTGGCCAAGGACTCTGGGTGTCTTGAGCTCCAGACTTTCCTGTGATCTAGAGTTTAGGACTGGGAAAAGACTACTAGAAGAAATGGTCTTGGAAGCAAAGGGAAAAAACCTGCAAAGAGATAAATCCAAAATAATTAGGGTAGAGGTTTCAAGTGATCATAGCACTACGCAATTCACCAAGTGTAGAAGGAAAAGCCCTACAAATGGTTCTTCAGATGGAGGAGGAGGGTGGGACCGAAGGGGCAGGAAAGTGATAAACCTGGATTAGGCATGTGGACCAGGTCCCCAGGATGAGGGGACTGCACATTGCAAAAATATACTAATAGAAAGAGAAAAAAATATTTTTCCTATCAAGGTTGCTGGTGACTCCTGGAAATTGTGAATTCAAACTGGATTGAAGGAGCCTATTTTAATAATAAAGGGAAGGGAAATGAGAACTAAGGAAGGAAACATTTACCAGGAAAAGAAGATATGAGAAAAATCCTGGAAATGAAATGGACCAGATTTTTTAGAGTGCTTTTTGATGGCAAAAGCTGGAGGAGAGGAGTCAAATGCGACCATGCTGGTCTCTGTTCCCGTGCCTGGTGGTTGGTTCTAATGTTTACACTCCCTTTTCAGACACTCCCCCAAAGAGCTGCTCTCATTTTCAGATGAGGACACTGATTTAACAACACCTTTTTTAATGAAATATATATTGAGAGTTTGAAGTCAAGATGGAACATATGCATCATAAATTCCCTTTGACCGAGGAATGAATATATATGGGCATGTGACTATCAAGTGAGGAGGTGTTTAGTTGCTTTGTGAGGTCAAGAAGCCACTATCTTGGGAACACAGAAAGTACAGTTCTGCCTTGTACAGGAATGTGTTTGTTTGTGAGCAATTTGATTCTCAAGTAGACAGGTTTGGCAACATTTTGTTCTTGTTCGAGAACTCTGCCTTGAGCAACAAATACAACCATGGCTATTTTCTCAGCACAAACACAAATGTGGCTGTTGTCTCCACAATTTTGGAATGAAATTAAGTTTATGAAATAAGCGCCACTGCAGTTGTAAGGTGATCAAAGAAACTATTCTTTGATCAATGAGATACTTACTATGAACACAGGCTAATGGAATGAAAGGGAAGACTAAGTACAAGGTCGGTATTAAACTGTAAAGATAGCAAAAAATTTATTCAAATATCACTATTGTATGATTTCCTTCTTAAAAATAAACATACTAGGAAAAAGCTTGCCAAGAAATTAAATGCATCAGCGGGTATTACGCATTCATGAACAGTGCACTGAAAACAGAGGGCTCTGTCTACCATTTATAAATGAAATTAGATGGTGAGGGGACAGATAGAGGAAGGGTTTAGTAAAAGAGGAAATTTTAGGCAGTCAACAGGAGCAGAGAAGCAGAGCTTTTCTTCATTATGTTCTTCAGAACGGTCTTTAGAACTCAGCTAAAATGTCCTAAAGAAGGACTTTCTGATGTAGAGAACTTTACAAAAATTAGAACTGAGACCTGGGAAATTCCTTGTATGCCCTCTCACACTTTCAAGCCTGATTGTTGTCACCAATTTTGGGCAATCAATGAATTTAAGTGTTGTGTCTATGTAATGCTAGGTCTGTTAAAAAAAATCACGAAACAACACCATGTCAGGGGTACAAATCATTAGTCTGTTTAGAATGCAGCAATCAAATCAAATTTTAAAAGAAGCCATTCATTTGGAGGCAGACTGAGTAGAAACTAAACAATGGATAGATTTACATGTTCTCAAGTTGGTAGATTGAAGTCAGTGAGGAGAAAGCGCCAGGTTTATGTTCATGCTACCTAATACCTAGTGCTGATATTTTGGTTGTTGCTCTTCGTTCTGAGATTTAGATACTTTGAGTGTGGGTCAGAGGGAGCCAAATAGAAAAACCAAGCCAAGTAATAAGACACTGGCGTTGGCACCACAGTTGTTGGACATATTATTTATCTAAACTCAGAGATGCAGGTGGCTTCTGGAATCCAAGCTATGAGCAAACAAAATATCACTTAAAGACCTAGCAATTTTCCACAAAAATTATACTCTTCAGTTTGAGATAATAAGAGTTATTTGATGCATAGAAAGAAAGACCTTTTAGGTTTATATTACTATTCACTATCAGCAAATAAGTGTTATTTGATAAATTAAACAAAAGATTCTTAAAGCTCATGTTGCTGTAAATTCATCCCCATTAGATTTTATGTGGCTAGGATAATCATCCTCAGCTCTCCAGTACAAAATCAGATGAGTCGATTCTCATCAACAAAAGTATTTAAAACACAGAAGCCAGGCAGGCAGAAAAGGTGATCGTAAATTACCGAAGACGTGGATAGAGGGGATAACATTTCAGAGCTTCTCCTGAGAGCAGGCAAACTCACACGAGGTCTGAGTGCACACATGCATTCTATGTGTATAGCAGGGTTGCTTTTTAATTACAGTTACAGTACGCTACATATTCTGTTTCCCTTTACAATTCCACATTTCAATCCTGGAATTCAACTGGGAATGATATGCGCATCATTGAGTAGAAATATCTCATTTAAAAACAAAACAAAACAACACCAAGAAAGAAAACAGCTGTGTACACCTGTCTGCCGTCAGTAATATTCTTAGTGAAAGCCACCGTGTTCACCCACCTCAGCTGTCAGTTCCCAACAGATCAGTCACCAGGGACTCTCTCTTCCACAGGCCCAAAAGAGTGCAGAGAGAGATACACAGGCCTGGATGCTACCCTAGTTTAGTTCCATTCCAGGGATATCACTCCTGGGCAAGAAATGCATCTTACATGCCAAAACAACCAAAACTTGGAGCAGAATAAATTTGACAAGTTTGTGACAGCACAAACCTGGTAAAAATAAATTGGCAATGTATTTAAGTTAAATAAAGTGGAAATCTCTTATGGTAGGAAAATTAACATTGTTAGTAAAGAAATATTTATATCCCATATCTGCATGTAAGATCAAGATTTAAGAGAATCAATAAAACCAATAAGAAGAAAAATATCATTTTCTGTACTATAGACCTCAGAAAGCTCCAACTTGTAATGCCAGTAAATTTCATCTGTGGGGTCCATAGTCAAGACACAGATCTATCACTGCTCACATTTTGTAAACTGTACAGTATGTTTGGTTCTGCTTCACTCTGGGTCTGAGCACTGCAAGACTGTTTGTTGTGAGGTGGCAGCTTAGACTTATGTAGCATCTGAGACTGTAAGGGATTTTCCAGGCCAATTTCAACCACTGGTAAAAATGATTCTGCCTTTTCTCAGTCATAGCCTGAAAAAAGCCAGTACTCATCTAATGGAAACCATGGTGCATCCAATACCCACTCTAGTCTGGGAGCAAATCCCATGCATGTGCAATGTTATGTGAAGTTTGAATAAATTTGCCTGGTTACTTTCAGCAGTAGCTTTGGAGAAGGTTTTCGTCATTGTCACTGTTTTAAATGTAGAGAGCTATTCCTGCCCAGAAGGAAGAGCCTGCGTTTGACATGGTGGAAGCAGGTTTTCACAAAAGGGTACGTGTAAGTGTGAAACAATCTATTTAAATTAAATCAAAATTCTCATGCAATAGACGACTTAATGTTACTCATTTTGGTTGAAAGTGCCTCTGAAACTGTGAAATTCTGTAGAAATGAGCAGCCGCTCAGCACATGTAAAGATGGTATTGAAGCCATGGGTCTCGTTCCCTAACACTGCGGAGTAATGTTTTGTCTAGATAGTTGAACAGTTTTACACTGTTATGGGTCCTGTCATTAAAATAGCGCGATAAGGATTGAGTTACCTTACCTGGATTTGCATTCACTGACAGCTGGACTAAGCAGATGAATGAAAAATTAAGTATTATGCCCTGTGTTTGAGCACATTGAAGGTTTATAATAATTTACACCTTACTAAAAAATTAAACAGCTTTTTTTTTTTTTACCAAAGCAATGGCAGCTCATCTTCAGTAAATCAATTCCTAAAGACTTACAAAAACAGTAAAAGAGATTTCTTATTTACACTTTGAAAGACATTTGTTCAGAACCTACCAAACATCAGAAACCAGGTTATTAATGGGACTATAAGACAGAATACTTTTTAATTTCCCTTAGAAAACACAGACATAGACATTCATATTTATCCTACATGTGATAAATGTAAGAATGTTGTTACTAATAACTATATCACTTACCATGCACCAGACACTAAATTCTGTACTTACATTAACTTATTTAATCTTTAAAGTAATTTCCGGAGTTAGATTTACTGTTGTAACTCTTGTTAAATTAATGAAGAGCAGGCACGCTGTGGCTCACTAATTTCTCGGGGGTGTTAAAGATAAGAAACACTCTCCAACCGTAAGGAATGAGCGCATGAGGACGAGTGTGCTGAGCCACCTAAGAGGACCACAGTGGGGCCCGAGTGCTCAGAGGAGAGCAGCTCACACAAACTTTCCAGGAGCGCCGAAGCTTTGGGGAGGTGGCTCTTAAGGCATCCAGGGAGCGATCGCTTAAAGAGGCTGAGGAGGGGACGTGGGTGACCAGGTGCTTGGCTGGAGGGCCAGGCACAGGGGACTGGGTGGCACAGAGCACAGCTGACACCTCCTGCCTGTCACCTCCTCCCTGGTGGCCAGGGCCTGGCTCTTGTCATGAGTAGGGTGAAGGTTGTCGTGCTGTTGTCTGAGCGAGGAGGACACAGAAAGCCAGTGTTGATGGTCAAGACAGCAGTACGAAACTGGAGAGCAGTGGCAGGACCTCAGGATTCCCTGTGACAGAGCTGTCATCCTGCGATGGACCAGGCATCATCATGTGACAGGGGTGTCACTGTGGGATAATGTGTTATTATCACTATCACATTATTATAATGTGATATTGTCATGTGACAGAGGTGTCATTACATGACGGAGTGTCGTCATGTGATGGCCAGGAGTGTCACCATGTGACAGGTGTGCATATGAAGCACTGCTGCAGCTCCAGGCTGGGGCTGGGGACACAGAAGGGCCTCCGCAGGGCAACTCCAGGCTGACTGGGCTGTGCCTCTCTCTCCCCGTGCTCTCCCGCCTGGCAAGGGCAGCCCTCTTTCGGAGCAGCTAAAGACAGCCATGCTTTTTGCATTTGGCTTGGATACAAACACAGTGAAAGCATCTTATAAATGTTTCTTGTGTTCTGTGACATAAAAGCAGGGTGAGTGGAGATATGTTACCAACACGGAACGTCGCTTTAGGCCCAGTCTTCCAGAAAAACAGTGTTGGAGATGAAAATGCTGAAGTCAGAACAGATGGATTTCACAGTGCTGCACTTTCATAATTCGGTGGGCTGAGTCTCCTAGCAAAACAACACTGTGTCTGGCTACCCCTTCTGGGTCGACACACACCACTGCGGGGACACTCATCACCAACCAGAAAACAGCAACAGGCGGTTTCCTATGATGGTGTGTCGCTGCTCGCTGGCTGAAGCGAAGTTTTAGCTGCAGTTCCTCGCTTGGGTATTGGCACCTGGTCGCCAGCAGTGTTGATCTGTCCTGTTGTCAGGTGAGAGATGTAGATCCTGAGACTGGAAAGACTTCAAGTGCAGTTCTCTGTGTGTGCAAATCAATTACTGGCCTTTGGGGTAATTCCCCCCACGTTGCTGCCTGGCAGGTGGGTGACAATGAAGTATTCAGAGGAGGAGACATGCGTGTCCGTGGTTCACAGCCACGGGAAGCTGAGAATCGAACCTGGCAGGCTCAGGGCAGGGGCTCCTGCGTGTGGGTCCCTGTCCCGCCTGGGACCTACAGCCGGATGCTTCCCATCCTGTGAGACTCTGGGTGCTGTGGGGAGCAGACCCTTAGCGAGGTTCAGAAAAGGCAACAGGAACCAGGAAGTGGAACTGCCGGCTCAGTGAGGAAATCATGTTTTATTCCGTAAGTGGAAACGGAACTTTAAATGTTTGTATTATTGCTACAAATGAATTCAAAATTCATAGCTGCCATCTTTGATCAATATTTTAAAGAGTGTGAATAAGCGAGAAAATATGGAATGAATTCTACAAAACCTACAATCACATGGTATAGTTCAGAATGAGCTATGACTCTAGAAGATAATTATGATATTCCTGATAATTTTAGAAAAGTCTTTATTTTGCTCCTTAACCACAGTTGAACTTTCTAGAAACAATAACAAGTGAAACATTGCTATTATGTAGTCTTTTTCTAGCTTTTGATAGTGGAATAAAAAGGGAAAAATAAAATTCGACACATTAAATGATAGGTACATTGGTCCAAATGTTCTGACAACAGAATTAAAATTAATTTTAAGTTGTAGCTTCAGATTACCTTGTCCAGGCCCTTATTACCATGGGAAATTTTATCCTCACACTGCCTTTCTTATTTCCTGTAGCCAGCATTGCAGAGGGCTTGAGAGCACTTAGCCTTTAGTACTGACTTGTCTCTGGAACATAGTACTATGACTGACAGCACCTTCTAGACATTTCTGTCAGGAGGCCACTAAGAGGTTGCCTGCTACACACAGCTCTCAGTATCTGCTTGTTTCATCTCATTCTTTTTATCTGGTCAAACAACAGCTGTCCAGATACATACCCATGTTGTCAAGAGTTTAACACAGCGAGACCCAGGCGTTAGGCACTCTGGGTTTGTATCTCTCAATTCTTAAGGTAACATTCTTTTTTCAGGCGTGCTCCAGGCCCACTGTTTCCTTTCCTTTCTTTATCTCTCCACCTCTTAAAAAGAAATAAATACAGACCACAGAAAGGCGAGGTTTTATGGATTAAGTTAACGAACCCTCATTGTCGTCTATACTGTAGCTTAGTGAAAGCCAAGTGGCAGGAGTGAGCTGAGCCCTGGGGCGGGTGTGTGAATCAGAGCTAAATCATCTATGAAGTCCACTAAGGGATCTTCACAGTGAAAGGGCGGCAAGTTAAACAGACCACATGGTATAGAAAGGTATCTGAGGGCAGTATCAGGAAGGAATGATTGTAAGATCGGGACATCCTACCCAGGACTGCCTAGTACTTGTGAATGCAAAGAAATTTACTTGGCATCCTCTGCCCATGTTTTGCATTTTTAAAAGCGCTGAAAGATTCCGATTGTGATTGCTGAAGTTTCTTGTTTATCCCTTTTCCTTTCCTGGGTAGAAAGCAGACTGCTGTGTTTTAGCAGGTTGAGAACAAAGCGAACTTGGAGATCTTGAGGCTGAGGAGTTGCATCAGCGTGTGTGTTTGCTTTTTGCCCTGGCTGTATATTAAACGCACGCTCAGAGCTTTTACAACTCCCTTTCCCCAATTAAATTAGGATCTGTAGAATGAGATTTGGGTTCATGCCTCTGTGCACCCAGGAGAAGAACCTGCTCACCGGGGTCAGGTGACTTAGGTTTGCAGTAGCACCTGGCTAATGACATGACCTAGGAACAAGTCATGTAATTTTTTTTTAGAATTAATTTTCATCTGCAAACCAAATACCTCCTTCATTGGTTACTTCAAGGATCGGACAGGCTGGTTGTTGGTGTTGACTAGGTGATATTCCTGTGCTGCAGTGGAGTGTATTGTGGTCACACCTACCAGTCTCCGAAACTGCTCCTATATCCTGAGTCTTATGGCATCCCAGAGTCCCACCATTGTGTCACTTCCTAAATAGAACTCCTGAGCAGCAGCGGGTGCACCCCGGAGGAAATGCAGCAGTGTGGCTGTGAGCATGAACTCAAAGTCACCAGTCAGGTCTCAACCAGAGCCCTCCAGCTGCTGTCCGCACTTAACTCTGCTGCTCCTCAGCCTGCTCAGTGGGGCACAAACAGCACCTGCCTCAGAAAGAGGCTGTGGCAGGCAGGTGTGTCCCCAAGCACTGCAGCGCTGCTGCATGTTAAGAAGCCCTCAGCGCTCCTTTTCTGTGACGATGGGCATAATGCCGGCAGCGGTGCGCGCTTCTGCCTCTGTGAGGGGGAGTCTATTTCTGCCCCATCGCCGGGTCCTTCCCCAGCTCTTCTCCTCCCCTGTGCCCACCAGAACCCAGCGTGGAGAATGGAATGTTTAAGCACCACGTTCCCATCTCTTATTTATCTGCCAGTTCACAGAAGTCAGGATTCAACTTCATCACCACTTCTTTATCTTTTTCTGCAGGTGGTACTGGAAACCGTTTCCCTTTGTGTATTTTTTTCTTTTTGGAATGTCACAGTACACATAGATCACACTCTGCGGAGTTGGTGCGTGGACCTGTCGCCTTATTCCTTCTTACACCCTTCTTCCCTCTTTCCCCTTCTTGCTTCCCCCCATCTGTTGGCCCTTTTCCTATTTGCAAAAGGCCTCGCTCCTTGTTTCTTATGATCTCGTTTATTTTGCTTTTTAATTTTTTAAAATTTGGGTTCCTCACATAAAGGAAACCGTACGATATTTAAGCTTGTATGTCTGATTTATTTCACTTCACATTATGGAATCAGGATGCATGCATTTTCCTACAGTGACTCAAGTTTTTCTTTCCTGAGAGCGGAGTCGTCACCACCACTTCCTAAGGGACACAAAGCTAATTTTGTCATCAAAGTACAGATACATGGGTCTGTCAGAGCTATGCTTATTTTATAGGATATTTCTATTGATGAATTATTAACTTTAATTTCATGAGTTTTATTATACTAAATAATAAGCAATTAACAGGAAAATTACAAATATAAATAATTATGTTTTTAATATTTATTGTTTATAAAAAGCATCAAAATTTTCAACATTGCCTGGTTTGGGTGTACAAAATCTAAAAAAGAACTACCCAAATAAACTCTCATATGAGCTACAGTGAAAATGCCAACAACACTCCACCAAAAAATAATCCTCATTTTAGTTATCACACTTAAGGCAGTCATCACACTCGACAATGGCACATTCCATATACATGTGTCACTTACACTGACAGCTCGTGCGCTTAGCTTTCCTTTCCTGTGTGGCAGCCTTGTCACCTCTCCACTCTTCCTGTTCTGTCAGGAGCTTCCTACTATATTGCACAGCATGCACTTGGCAGGGAAATAAGATGTCAATAAAATAAAATATCAAAAATGTAATGAGTGCTTAAAATAGACATTTTTACACCAGCTGTGTACTTCCTTACAAAACCTAAAAGGTAACATCCAAATAAAAACTTATGTGAACTACAGTATAAACGCAAATGCCTACCACAGAAATAAGCTTGGTGTCAACTGTCACACCCAAGGCAGTCTTCACACCTGACAACTACATGTTCTGTACACAAGCGTTGCTTACACTGATAGCTCATATGTTTTGTTTTCCTGTATTTTCTTGTAGTACACTGTTGAAATCTTTTTTGTTTTCCCAATTTTGTAGTAGGTCTTTATGATGCTGCATCTGCCTGTTCACCTGTCAGCTCACCAATGTGCTCCACGTTATTTTTGCACAGTTCCCTGGGCAAAAATATTTTGTTTTTCCTCTGCTGTAAATAATATCTTACAAGTTCCAGTCCCAATCTTCTAAGAAAATTTCTCCATGATATTTTGCACTTGTTACTTGTGTAAACTATCAAACTATTTATGCCACACATGTTTAAGATCAAGTAAAACACAAGCATTGGCCAATGCTTTATTTTTCAAGTGACATCATAATTGTTGCATAATTCATCAAAAATGTCTACTCCAACTCTGGTTTTGTTGTTGAAAGTTTCCATCACAGGCTGCCATTTTGTTGAGGTTTTCCTATCAATATTTCCATCATGGTAAAATATGTTGACATCAGCAATACCAGTTTGTTTTTCTTTGCCATATATTAGGCTAATGTAAATCTTCTGAAATTCAAAGATTGTACTATAAAATTCTCTGTTTTGAAATTGCCACGTTTCATTTGGAATTTCTGCTTTGTTCCATGTACATTCCTGCACTGGTCAACTTGTGCTGTGTTAGCAAATGTAACATCAACTGGAAACTGGTAAACCAATTGTCTAATGTCATATTCCAATTGGTTTGGGAGATAAGAGCAACAGGTCTGTTCACAATGTGATTCAGATTATTACTGTACAAATAAGGACCTGGTAGCTGATTTCCAGGATAAATGACTAAATTGAAAGCAAAAGTATTTCTACAAAGGCATAACTTTTTATGCCATATTTTGACCTATCACTTTTCTGTAAGTCTTTTACATTCCTGTCATCACCACGAGAAATCTGTGCTAAATACAGGAATTCTTTCAGTTCAGCTAGGGAGGTGTCATAATAAATACATTTTTGAATACTGCTACTGGTGCATTCAGAATATTTTACTTGCATTTCAGTCTTTGTGTATTTTATAGCATCTTGTAGCATTTGTCTGTTACAGTTTCCAACACTGAATGGCAGTGCTGGGATTCTGTCCAATAGCTTTCATCCCTGCCAAGACCTTCACTATATTTTCAGACCTAGTTCTAACATTGGATGGTTCCATTTGGTTGCATGGCCATTTTGCAACATTTTGACTAGTCAAATAGGTACTCACATTACTGTTTTCTTCACCATCTGAATCAAGGAGGTCTGTATTCCCTGTGCCTGTATCAATTGATTCTTCCTCATTTCACTGCCACAGAAACTTTGGCTCACATGACCAACATCACAGTCATCATTATCATCATCATCGTCATCATCGTCATCATCACCCACCCTCAGCCATCTTCTGTTAGGAAGGCATGTGTTTTACCGTAACGGATCATCTTCATCATCCACGCATGAGTAATCTGATAATTCACTTTGGACCTCTTCCAAAACTTGCATGTGCAAGTTTTTCATGTGCAATTGTACTGAATTGGGTAACCTCTACCAGAAAAATCAAAACAAAGAAAATTTTTAAAAATAAATCCTGAAGTGAAGTGAGTTTACTTGAACATCCGTGATGCTTGGGTAAACTTACACAGTACCAGTTAGATGGATCATAAGGCAGTTGAATCCTGTTTTTCGCACATGCACACTCCTTGCCATCCATCATCCCAGGTAGGTAAATACACAGACTGCTTCCTGCATCCCTTGGGAAAGGTACTGAGTCACACAGCCTGCTACTATAATGCTAAAGTAAAAATTTACAGTAGAAAAGCAAGGGTTGGGTCTGCTGGACCCCGTCTCATGCCCCTCATTAAAATGGAGGAGCATCATGTCATCTTTATGGTTAACATAGCATGTTTGCCCACACATTTATCTTATAAATATTTTTGATCTTCTATCAGGTGGTTATACGTGATTATAGGACAGTGTTGCTCTTAGGAGAAAAGAAGAGATAATTCATATGTTATTGCCATACTTTAGCCCTCTTGTGAGGTCTTTTTTGGCTCTAATAAAAATATTTTTTGATGGCATCTTGAACATAAAGCTTCTTGATTTCCTCCACAGTAGTGTTGAATATTATTCTGTAGCACTTAATATTATTCTTTTGTCAACTGTAACCAAAATTTAAGCTCTAAAAATGCTTTACCATACAAAAATCATGTAGGCCATGAATTATCTGGTGGCCTCCTTCCACAATGGCTTTTGATAGTGTTTCTTCCGAATCAGGAACCCATGGAGGGGAGCCCAGGATGGTGTGAAGAGTCTGAGAGAGAATCACCCTTGGGACTCAGTGTAAGGTGTTTACAGTGACAGATGCAGTGGGATGTGGCACAGGGCATGCACCAGAATGCACCTGAGCAGAAAACAGCCGTGTAATAAGCCTTTATTGCTTTTTGTGCTTTGAGGGCTTTAATTTTTCTAAAACCAAACAAGGTCTTTTCTCACCATTTTTATTTGACCCTTCATGTGCCAGAAGATATTTGTGAATAACAGCTCCCATACTTTCTGAAATAAATGCTATTACAAGCTACCAAAACCACCTCCAGGCAAAGCAGTGACTTAATAACTTTGACTTTATGAGGCCTCCCACATTCCATATTCTAGAAAGCAAATAAAACCTTGCATCTGGAAAAGCCTTTTCCTTCATACTCCATAGCTGCTATCCAGAAATTACCTCTCCTTAAGCCATGGTCCATGAAAGAAAGAAAATGCAGGAGAAAAGTGTCTCTAGCAGTCACATTTTCCACAGGGCTGGAAATGCAGATGTGGAGCCTGCTGATGACAGTCTCCCTCTGTTATATGTCAAGTTTAGTGCGGATGGGAGATGGTGTCACCTCATCTTTACTGATGTTTCTGGGTCCAGCCTGAGGGGCAGCACCACACTGGAGAAGTTTTGATCCTGTGCCTTGGAGTTTGTATTGGATCACATGCCTGTCCATTCAACAGCTACATCAAGCCGACTTTATATTAGACCACAATCTAAGCCATCTGAAGATTGCTGTAAATAAAATAGGACCAGGTCCCTGCCCCTGTGGAGCTTCTTTCTAACAGAAGACAGATAATACACAAATAGACATGGTGTATAATATGCTTCCATGATTATAATTGCTGTGGAAAACAGACAGCCATGCTCGAATTATTATTACATAACTCAAATAGTTAACGTGTGTGTGTATGCATATGTGTATGGTATGAAATATATATTGAAAAGAATGAGACATGCAATTTAAATATTGCAGTTTCTCTTACACGAGAAACCCAATTATGAATGAAGAGCAAAATAAAAGACAGATAATAGGAAGCAGGGAGACAAAACTTTCCCGAATGGGAAGGGAATTAGGAGATCTTGACATCCACACATGCTGCTAGTGGATCAGCTGACAGCCCCATTCTTCATCTCCTGCTATGCTGTTGGCTATTTTGCTCTTGCAACTCCTCTCACTAAAGAGGTTGAGTCTGCTTCACCTTTGTGGGTGCCGAGTTCTGGGATGTCATCGGTGTGGCTGGTGGAGTTTGCTGTAGATTATCTCATGGCTTCCAACAGTCTCCACATCCCAATGCCTAAAACTTTTGAACATGCTGCTGTCAGGAGCAATGAGGACCTTACAGATGTGATTACACAAAGATCCCGAGGTAGAAAGATTACTCTGGATTGTTTAGTAGGTCTCTACTCCCAAAGGTCCTTATGAGAGGGAGTGATATTTAAAGACAGAAGCAAGGAGAGATTTGAAAATGCTATTGCTGGCTGCAAAGACAGAGACAGGAGCCATGAGATGGGGAGTGACAGTGTGACCTTGGAGGTTGGAAAATCAAGGGTACAGTTCTCTTCTTGAGCTTCCAGAAAAAGACAGCCTTGCTGACATCTTTTTAAATTTAGCTTAATGGGGGCAAAAGTAGTATTTATTTATTTATTTATTTTGCACCAAAAATTGAACTCAGGACCTCATTCTTACCAGGCAGGTGCTGTGCCACTGAACAGTATTCCTGGCCTAAAATTAGTATTTAAAAACTGCACATGTTTAATATATACATCCTGGAAGTTTGAGCATATGCAACCACCTGGGTACCACTACCACAAGCAAGGTATTAACCATACCCATCACCACTGGGAAGGCCCTTGTGTTCAGGTAGATGTGTGTGTACATAGCTGTGTGTGTGTGTGTGTGTGAATATTTAACATGAGATCTTTCTCTTAACATGTATTGAAGAACAAAATACCACACTGCTCACTGTGGCCACTTTGTTTAGAGCTGACTTTTATGTCTATGACATTTCTCTAAAGAAGACACACAAGTGGCCCATACACACACGAAAAGGACCTCCACATCACTAACCATTGCGGACACAGATCAAAACCACAACCAGTAATCACTTCACATTTGGTAAGATGACTAATATTTAAAAAGTGATAATTTTTACATAGTGCTAGGATGTAGAGAAATTTGAACCCTTGTACACTGCTGGTGGGAATGTGGAAGGGCACAGCCACCATGAAAAATAGTTGGAGGTTTCTTGAAGGTTGAAACTGAAAAGTACCATGATTCGTCAAACCCACTGCAGAGTGTATTACTAAAAGAATTTCAATAAGTATCTCAAACAGAGCATTATAGTCCCATGTTCATTATAGCATTCTTCATAATACTCAAGACAGGGAAACAACTCACATGCTATAAGCAGATTGATGGATAGAGAAAATGTGAGAAAATATTAGGATACTACTTTGCCTTAAATAGAAGGGAAGTCTACCATGTGTGACAACACAACAAATTCCAGCATATCATTCTGCCAAGCCAGAAGACAAATCCGTATCGCATAGTTTCATTGTATGCGCTCAATGAAACATTCACACACATGGGAATGCAGAGGAATGGTTTGTGCCATTGACTGGAAGAGGAGGAACTGGGGAATATTCTCAGTATGTGTTGAGTTTGTGTTATGCAGTCTGTCTACATCTGGACTTTAGCCTGAGGAAACTAATTGTAGACATCTGACCCCCAGGTGTATAAGAGCATGAATGTTCATGGTTTCAAACTGTGGTTTGTTAGAGCTTCCACAGGAAACCAGCTCAGTGTGTACCAGATTGATGGTACTGCTCCTGCTGGTCTACCTTGGCCAGCACAGCTCTATCCTGATGTATTCAGCAGCTGGAGGGATTCTTAGAGAGTAGGTCCTTGAAATACCACCCCTGGAGGATCTCAGTGCAGATACTGAGAATGTTCCACTGAATAGTCAGCAAAGTAATGGATGAAAATTCAAACCATGGCACCCTTAAGAACAGCCAGAACATGCTGGAAGATAGAAGACAATGGGCAATGCTTTAAAGTTTCTAGAAGGTCAGGCAGTGAATTAATGTAGTAAAGCAAGTATTCAGCAAGGAAGTCCACGGACTTGAGAGCTAGATCAGACTAACTCTGGAGGAAGTGCAGGAAGACAGGAACAGTGATGACTGCTCTCAGCTGAGAGTATTATTTAAATAATTAAAAATATAAGTTCCAAATATAAATGTAATGCAGGTGAATGCTACAGATCCGTCGCGGTGATAGAGGTGGAGTGGGGAAAAAGATTGTATTTGGGTGAAGATGTGCATAGAAGGAGTTTAAGATTTGTATTTTAAAGAGTCAATAGCTGATGTCTAAAACTGATGATCAAGAGCTAACAGTATAAATATTTGCTTAGAAATGTGAAAGCAAATATAAGAAAGAATAGGGAAAGAAATGAGTGTGAGTCGGGTGCTTGGCAATTCCAAGTAGAAGCATAGACAGTCTCTGCCTCTGCTGTTGGCACTGGTATAAACCTGGTAGAATACTTGGCTTTTTACTGTATCTACAGAACCTTTTTTAAAGTCACAAAATAAATTTTAAAACTTTGCTGCTTCTAGTTTCCATTCATTTTGAAATCAAAGCAATGTAAAAATATCAGAAAGAACATTCTTGTGTGAATGAGGAAAATACAATTTCCTGACAGTACAGTGGGGAAAGGAACCTGCAGATGCAGTTCTGCTGCTGTGTCTCATCTTCTTCCATGGAGGGAGCTGTGCTAACTGATCACCAAGGCCGCTTTCCACTCAAACATCCTGTTTTCTGATTCCATGGTCATCACCATAGAGAACGATATGTAGCCCACATCTCTTTTAATTTTTCAATTAACAAAAGATACTAAAATCATAGAGTCTATCAATTAATTAGAAGAACAGGTGATTGGATTGCTAACATTTAGACAGATGTGAAATGCTCACAAAGTAAGGTGGGCAGGCTAAGACACAATCCTTTTCAAAAGAAGAAGTTTAGTTTGCAAGTGAATCCCAACCTCTGCAGAAATCCCACCCGTGCTCCTTTCCTGTTGGGAATACCCAGGGCCAGCGCATGATTTTCCTGCAGGATGCGTTCGCATAGATCCTGGGCTCTGCAGATCTAACAGAGCTAACAGGAAGCCAAATCAGAGAGCTGGACTTTAACAGAACTTTGCTTTTTTTTTTCTTTAGAAATGTCGAAAAGAAGTTTTCTTTCATAGTCACTTGTCCTCAGCTTTTAAACCAGTCGTGAAGGACACAGCATTAAAGCTGGGGTAGACCTTGGTGTAGCCTTTCCATCGCACAGGGCTGGAGTCCGGAGTGCTAAGCATTGCACCCTGGGTCATGGACACTAAGGCTGGTGGCAGGGTCAGGACACAGCTGGCCTGCTCTTCCATATCTGCTTAGTAGTGACAACATTATCTAATGTACCCAGAATGAGCCCGTAGTTCAAGTTAAAGTAAAAGCAAATTGGGAGAAGCTAAGCAAACAAAAACGGCAGGAAAAGCTTCTACCTCAAGTTCTTGGCGGTTCTTTTAGAAAACGGAACCCAGGAGGCACACAACCAGAGCTTTACATCATTAGCTGTGTTGGTGCCAGCATTTTAATTTGGCAGAAATAACAGAATATTCCCTGTAATCAAACACCCTGATCAGGATGCTGGGCTATAATAAATTAATGAAGTGAGTTTCTTCTCTCTATTAGATTATCAGTGGCTACCATTTTCTAAGACAGAGGTAATAAAATACCATGCCCTAAAATGCTCTATCAGCAAGTGTTTGTTTATTGCCAAGTAATTATTAATGCTGGAAGGGAAATATGCTTGGTCAGCTTCGGCAACACATTTTGAAACCTCAGGCCCCTAAAATCCCTGCAGCCCCAGGTCCCGCTGTACCACACCAACTCCCTCCCTCCTTCTCCTTCCTCTTCCTGTTGCTGTCTGCATAAAGGTGCTGAGGAGTGCAAGGGTCTCCTAGGACTTTGTAGGCCATTGTTTCAGAGAGAGAGCGCAAAGCAAGTTACCTAAGAGAAGCCCTGATGCTACTGCTGGTACAGGGGAATGAAACGCCCAACCTACTACGCCTGCGAGTTCGTGTTCTCTAAAATCGAAGAATGAATTTTAGGAACAACAGAGGTGAAGAGTAGAATATATTTATTGAGAGAAAGTTTCTGTCTGAAGAGAGACAGGAGTCCCGAAAGAGTTGTCCCCCCACTCTGTCTTTTCCAAGGATTTTTATAGAGTAAGACCGTGGGTTCAAGGTGGGGTAAGACTGGGAACTCACAAAGCAGATGGGCATAAGGTGGGACATAACTACAGTTAGCCAATAAGATCAATAGTTCAGGTAAAATTGATTACATTAGGGATAAATGGGAAAGTAAGTCACATAGAAAGCGGGCATTCTTGGGTTTGTGACCTTTACCCTAGAGGGATGGGACAGTGGCTCCAAGGTGAGAGGGAACTAATTAGAATATCAGTCCCTATAAAGAATTAAAAAAATCAGACCCCCAAAATTCAAAAACCCAATCCAAAAATGGGCATCTGAGATGAACACACAGTTCTCAGATGAATAGATATGAATGGCAAATAAATACATGAAAAATGTTCATCATCATTGGTCATTAGAGAAATGCAAATTAAGACCACTCCATCTCACTCCAGAAAGAATGGCCAGAATCAACAAAACAACCAACAACAAATGCTGGAGAGGCTGTGGGGAAAAAGAAACTCTTCTGCACTGTTGGTGGGAGTGTAGACTGGTGCAACCACTGTGGAGGTCAGTCTGGAGATTCCTCAAAAAGCTGGGGTTGGAAGTCCCATTTGACCCAGCTATTCCACTCCTAGGCATATTCTCAGAAGAACTGAAAACATCTTACCACAGTGATATATACGCACCCATGTTTATAGTGGCACAATTTGTAATAGCCAGATCTTGGAAACAACCTAAGTGCCCATCAACTGAGGAATGGATAAAAAAATTTTGGTACTTTTAGACAATGGAGTACTACTCAGCTATAAAGAATGATCACATTGAAATATTTATAAATAAATGGATGCAACTTGAATCCATACTCATAAGTGAAATAAATCAAACTCACATGTATAAATACCGTATAGTTTCCCTAGTGTAAGAAATGGTAAGAGTACAGAAGATTTTATGGTAATCATGGTTCACCACTATACTGCTTTGAAGACTTGTGTTTTCATTCGTTGGTTGGAATGGTTTTATTCTGTTTTGTTTGATCTTAATATATGTGATGGTATGTTTGAATAAAAGACAATATGGCAGCCATTGTTGATTTAATATCATCTTGCTCTGAAGTCCTGCCATGCTTTTGTTTTTCTATTACCATTGGTTCTATCATGTTGTGTCTTATTAGATTTTAATATGCATGAAAGTATGAACAAATTTTTATGAAAAAATGAGATAATAGCCACTGTTCATCTTTGGTTATTTGGTTCAGAATGCCTTGTAATACTTTCATTCTCTTGAGTGGTTTTATTTTATTTTGTTATGTTTGACATTATTGTGTGTAAAGCTAAGCTCAACTATTTCAAAGAAAGAAGACATTATGATAGCTACTGTTAATATCCAATTGTCTTGTTGTGAAGTGCTGTGTTGCTTACATTGTTCTGTTCTGATCTGCTTAGATCTGTCCTCTTGTTTTATTCTCTTTAAAATTAAAAAAAAAAGAATATCAGTCCTCAGGATGTAGATGCATTTGTTTGATCCTTTGTCTTGAGATCTGGCCCACAGCAAGAGGTGTGTGTGTCTCCTCCAAGGTCATCAGACATGTGGCCCTCTGTGCCAGCTTCTTCGAGAGGTCCTAACCCTGTCTGACTGCCTGTAATATTTCTAACTGGCTCAGCTGCCTGTAACACTGCTGCTGAGAACCTAACCAAAAAAATTATAGGACTAGCTACATTTTCTCAGCAGTTTTAGGGCTCTCATCGGGCCTGTTTCAGAGTCACTTCCTTATGCCTTCCAAACCAAAGCACGCAGACTTACATGCTGATTGCTGCTTCTCTGGGTCCTTCATGGAATTAATGTCTATGGCCATGATCAACAGGTTCCCTAAACTTGTAAGTAAAAAAGATAGAAAATAGTCTGCAGGCTCCCTGGGGATCCTGTGCCTGGAGAAGGACCAAGAGTCCACAGTCTGGAAAATAAATCGATCATGCAGGGCTGTGACCCTGCGCCCCACCTCCACACAAACAGGGGCTGGTGCAGGACGCTGGCATTCTGGCACCCATAATTAAGTTTGAAAATCATGCATCCCAGGCAACTAACTCCCACTTCCAGGCGAAGAGGAACAGCTGGTCTCCCTGTGGATCTTTTGTTTTCTTAAATACTTGCTTGTTAAGATATCCAGGTAATTGGGGAAAAGCAATAAGATACTATGTTGACATCAAATAAAAGCACATTCTTGAACCTTAGTGATGGGCATTTTCTTCCATGGTCCTCTGATGCTGGCTTGGCAGGTTATCCTGCACATGTTTTGGGCTTTGAAAAATGTACCACTGTGCTTTTGGGTTATTTGCAATTTAAATGTTTTACCAGAAGCCAGGTGGGGAGGAATGGTGTGCAGAATGAGTCATCCTCCGAAGAGGTAGGTGAAAGGAAAGCAAGCCAAGCAATGTGGCCTCTATTCTCACGCAGTTTCTATGAACTTCTGGGCCCATTATACTCCTATTGTTAAACTTCAGCTCAATAAAAGAGTGATAAGATAATGGTAAAAACACTTTGAATTGAAAATCATGGAATCTAAGATATTTTCAGTTGAATGAAAAAGAATTGCTTGCGATTATCTTGTTGGTTGGGAGGATTTACTAAAAAAATTACATTATTTTTTAGTTCATCTGTTTCAATTACAGCTACTTTTTTAGAGAGAGCTCTTTGTTCAGGTCATCAGGTCATGACTCAAAAGCTTTCTTGTTTACTTACAGTTTTAAAAGACATTGTTTGCTGTTTTTCTCCACTGAGCTAACATGGGCAACATAGCTCAGTAAGGAAAGCGTGCAGTAGACTAGGACAAACCCCAGTGCCATCAAGCTATGTCATTTTTAACAAGCTCCTAAACTTCCCAGAGCTTCCAGTTTTTCATCTGTAAATTGAAGGGTTTCAACAATAGAGGTTGAAAATACTGCTTTTATTTTATGTATCTACATGAACCAAGAAGAAAAGTAAATGAGCTTGGATTGTTTGTCTTGGGCATCAGGAAAATACTGGCCATTCAGCAGTGCCAGGGAATATTTCATGCAACTTCTGCGTATCCTTTAAAGGATAAGTGTGCAAGAGAAAGAAAGACGACCTAAGCAGATATGTGCATGCGTGCATGCGTGCATGCACACACACAAATGCACAGTCTCTGTTCATCTCTGAAAAGGACTACTCCGTGGTCCACCTCCCTATATCCACACTATGGGTTTGTATACAGCACACTCGAGATGTTCAGAAAGCCCCTGGGGTTTCCATATAACTGATTAAAGTTTGTATGAACTGCAGTTCACATGGGCATTTGTCTATAGGCCAATGGAACTATTTCCTGGAATATATTAAAGTCAGAGTATCAAAAATATGCCTCTGGAATATATCAGAAGATGTTTTTAGCCTCTCTCTCTCTCTCTCTCTCTGAAGCTTAGACAATTAGATCTACAGATTTACAATTTGGGGAAACAAAAAGCAATTTACCCACCCACACAAAGCGCTCACGTGGGGCCACCACGTGCACTGGCAGACTGCTAGTGGTATGTGTGGCCCATATTTTCAGTCCTAACCGAACACAGTGGTAAAAACAGTCACAATCAACTCTAGATTTGTTTTTCTTTCAAGAAGTCAATGGGGAGGGTTCTCACAGGTGCAAAGAACCAGGACAGCTGTTTAGTAGAGAGGTCAAGAGAGGGGTTTGGAGTCTCATGGGACAGAATCCCGTTCTCAGCCCATCCCCCTCCCTGCCATGTGGGTTCCCACATGAAAGGAGGATAATCCTGTTTACCTAGTGTTTACAGTAGTGGCCAGCAGCCTGGTAGATGAGTATCCTGGGTTAAGTGTTTCACACGTGGAAGCCATTATCACAGGTGGCATTTCGGGAAGTTCACTGAATAATTACTCAACACTGAGCATTGCTGACAGCACTTTCCAGGATTTAATTCTATAACCTCACAAGAATCACATGTGCTAAATTCCATAGTCATCTTAGTATTATATATGATACAAAGGAGGGAAAGACAAATTACTCACCTCAGTTTCCTTGCACAAAGAATTTATATTTTGATAATCTTAAATGTTTCAAAATACGTTGCATTTCGTAGCCTCTGGCTTTGTGGAAGCCCACAGAGATAAAACAGCAGTTTATAAGTGATGAGGCCAGCACTGTATCCCAACATGGGATGGCTGCTGTTTATCTCATGTTTCTGGAGTTCCTGTGGTTTTCCTAGGAGCAAAAGATTTGTGTGGAAAGATGTATTCCACCTTTCAAAAATCAAAACAGTATGCCAATGGCAATTCCTTTCCTGGTCAGTTGGCGCATGGCAACTATGTGTTCTGTGAGGAACAAAATAGCTGTAAGTCAATAGTGCAAATTAAGGAAGAGAGTTGGGAACTCATGGTTTGGAAAGTGTAGCATTTATCAACATTCACAGAATACACATGGAATGCAATATATTTTGAAGGATTTCAGGACATCGAAATAGAAAAATTTATAATCATAAAGTCATTCAGCTGATTAGCAGGTAGAGACAAAGAATACTGCTGTTGTTTTGCTTGCTTTGTATTTTTGAAAGCTGAATAAGAAAAATAATTAAATTTGTCTTGTTGATCTTAGAAATGCTCAGGACACTGTCTGATGATATCATGATATTCTCCAAAGGCAAAGTCAAACTCTGTGCTTTTTCACTAATGTGGTCATTAATTATTACTGTCTGGGCTGAAGAGTGTGCAGGTCTGCTCTGGAAGCTTTCCCAAGGCCGTGCAATTGGAAAACACGTGGCTGGAGCTCCAGGAAAGTAGTCGAGAGTGAGGTCATGCTTGGGGATACTCTGCTTGGTTTGCCTTTTAAAGCAACCATTCTGCGGATGGGGTTAGTTTAGAGATGGCCAAATGAGGATGTGGCATTCAGGCCACATCCACGTCACGCTACTGGACGGCAACTTAGTCATAACCTTCTGCTCATTTCTGCCAACCTTCTCCATCCTGGCCCTCATTTTAAAATCTTCAATTCCATTTCAAAACATATCCTTCTCTCTTCTAATTTTTTTCTGTTTTGCCTGCTCCTTAGCCTAATTTATGCATATAATTCCTTGATTGCTTTACTTTCTCTAATTTGTCATTCTTATGATGGTTTTTCACCCACTGGACAAAGCAGGCTCTATAGCTCAGCCTGCCTGCTTTCTGAAACATCTGCTCAGCAGATCCTCCAAGTCTTTCCCTGCATCAATGTAATCATTCAACAACTTGCTGCCCGTCTATCTGCCTTTGCCGGCTCTGGAGAGCAGGAGAGCCCACCTTTCCCACAGGTGAAGGTAGACACTGAGGGTGAACCCACCAACAGAAACAGTCCCACGCAGACCGTGCTCCAGGGAACTCACCTGGTGATGACCCTGGCCTCAGTTTCCAAAGCTGGCCTTTCAGCATCACGCCGAGATGGGGAGTCGTGCTCTGCTTGTAATGCTTGTGGAGCTTCCAGCTGACGCTTCCAGGTTACACTCATGTCCTGCCAACCACACAGGCTC